>JAGFPH010001463.1:89611-114094 GCA_018207615.1 Philaenus spumarius
GGAATTTGGGAAATAATATTACAGTACTATGTTTTAGAACAAAACTAAAACTCCATTCCAGTTTTACAACAGGATGCGTATGAGCGTCTGACATAGATGTAGTCATGAATGAGCTAATGCCAAGTTATTCGTTTGACTCAAACTAAATGTACGCCTGTACACTGATGTGTTTGTGAGTGTGTGTGAGAGAGAGATGCAGTCGCTGCTTCGTGCATCCTCGGCTCCGTTCGGCGGCGAATCAATAAACTTCGTGCCTTCAACTAACACCGAGAAATCACAGTTGTCTGTTTTGTCATTCGTTCAGTTCAGTCTTATTGTTGTTTGCGTTTCACCATCACCACTTTTTCACTGTTCTTGTGCTGCAGCACAACTCTTCAGTGCGATTCGTTCAGTGTAAAATTGATTTACTGTACTTTTGTTTTAAACGTAGTAGCCTATAGTAGTGTAGTGTAGTGTGTTTTAAAGAAAAGTGTTTTCAATCTCAACATGGATGGACGTATTTTTTAAACTGTATAATGTATAATAAACTTGAAATACGTGATTTGAAATTGATGTGTCTTTCATTATTTTGCAAAACCACTTCCGAATTTCACCTTGTAAAAATTAAGTAATAACGTAATTAAATTTGTAAAAGTAAAATTAGATTCAGCCCCCTCACCTCCTGTTCGTGTAATCATGCAGAAATATTAATAAAAATTGAGTATAATATTTCTCTAAAGATGAAACATTTATTTGTTTGTAATTCAAACTACATATATTATGTTTTGTTTTAATAACGCTTTATAAAATCTCATTAACTCATTAAAGTTTTTACTACTAATTAAATCAACCTGAGCAAATTAGGAGAAAGAAAATAGTATTAAAACTTTTTTGTAATGAGTAAAACATATTGCAAATTCAATGTAAACTAGAGACAATTTTGGTTTTGGTATAGAGTGCTTTTAACCCTATTGAGCAGTCAAAGCGCTAGGCTTTGGTCTAACACTAATCAATGACAACGCTACTTTGTATTGAATATTTCACCCACTAAAAATCATCCAATCGCAATAAAACAAAAACCGTTGGAAAGAAAATGATTTAAACTTTAATTTTTGTATTTACAAAATCAAGGAATTACGTTTATGTTTATATTTGGGCAAGGGATATATTCCTAAATTACTATTCATACTAGGCCTAGTTTTGTTGGGAGTCTTTGAACTGCTGTTTTCAAAATGAGAAATTTGAAATTGATAATTTTTATACAGTTCTATTCAGGACTAAATTACAAAATTTTGTATATTTACGAAAAAAATTACAAAAAACTTTTACTACTTTTTATGTAGGCCTAAAGTTGAACTTTTTCCTTTCGTTACTACACATTTTTGTTTCTTGAGCTAATAACTTTGTAAATTTGACATCAATCATTTGTTTACTGGCATATATAAATTATTTGAACCTTTCCCTACAAAAAAGCTATTGAACACTTTTGGATTGGTTTATAATTACTATATTTGGCGAATATTTAAAAAATATTCAAAATAATTTTTGAAAACGCACCGAAATGGCTTGACTTAAAAAAAAACGTTAGCATTAACACTTCTAGTGTTAATTGTGGGAAGGGCGGCAATTTTGGGGGGCCCATAGGCGCAAAATATGTAGATCCGGCCCTGCATGCATGGGCTAGTCTAGGACTAGTGAAAGGGGTGTAAGCTGAAACCTGAACTATCTTTGCATCCTTCGACCGGCTGCGCCCGCTACAGGCGGCTTAGTTCACAGTCACAGTTCAATTGAGCAAAACAAAATAGAGTGGCGATTCGTTACTATATTGTACTTTGTATTGCTATATTTTATTTCTCATATATATTTCAATTTATATATAATTTCGGTTGGTTGATTTTAATTGGTAAAACTGCAACCGACGAAACCAAAACTAGTTCTTTTATGCCAAATAGTTTATGTTGTTGGTTTTGTTTTCTCTTGTCGTAATCACAAAGTTTACCAAGGACGCCCACTTTTCTTATTTCATAAATGAATTACGATAATTTGATAAGTTGGTACTATTTACTATAAATTTCAGTACCATCTCAGTAAAAATAGTTTGTAACTGTTACAGATGCACGTGGAACTACGACCTAGCTATAATCAAACTAAAATCTCCTCTGATCTTTGGAGACAACGTGGGAGTTGTAAATCTAACAAGACATCTCAAAAAATTTGTGGCAGCCAATAAGCTTTACACGGATTGTATCCTGTTGGGTTGGGGTCATTGCGACCCACCCGTGGGCTCTTACAAAGATCCTAGAACCGGAGTCATCCTAAAAACGGATCTGAAATGGAGCCGAGTTTCCCTGGAAGATACGCCCTATTGCTATGATTTTGTTATTAACGATAAAAATTTCTCGTTCCCAGAAATTGGATTCTGCAAAAATTCTGAAATTTGCACAGCTGATCCTAATATATCGGTCTGTCCGGCGGATGTAGGTGGGCCGCTTATATGTTCAGGACAACTAGTTGGAGTTTTGAGTAAAACTAGTCCGACGTGTATAACTGAAAGCTCTGTTACTCAGTACAATATCTACGCTAGAGTTGATATCAATAGATTGTGGATTGACAGTATAATTAGTAGCAGCCATTGTATTGGTATTATCCAATGGTTATTAGCTTTGCAAATGTTTCTGTGTTATTTGTGTTCATTTCTAAGAACTGTTTAATTATAATATTTTATGTTAAAATGTCATGCTGCGTGTAAGTACAACTGACACATGTAATGTTTTAGTTTTAGTAGGTGGAACAGTTTTATTCGGTTAGTTTTGGTTTAGCGAAAATTTGAAGATAAGAATGTTTTTCCAACACGAAACAGTTTTTCAGTTACACATTTCCATGCATTAATTTCCACTAGAGTATATTGAAACTAAGAAAGTTTGTATTTTTTTATCAAGTAAATAATTTTTTTTTAAATATACAAATACAGTTGAGTTGAATAAAACCAAGTTTCTAAACTAAATAGATTCGTTTGCTTCGGGTTACAGCCTCAAAACAATTTAACCTTCCCTTGGGCGGGACACTGTAATAAAAGTAAAAAACCTAACTAAAATTACTTAACCCTATAAGCGTCAGGCCAATTACTGCTAGATATGCCTCTAAGCTTCAGGCACTTTTTCACTGCTTGAACACATTAACACTTAAAAATCTATATAATGTATCCTATTCAAGTAAAGTGTATACTATTATATATTTTCTTGTTTAGAAAAGTAAGGAAAACATTACTATATAGATTAAATATATTTTTTTATTTTTCTGCAACTATTTTGTCTTTTAAACGGTAAAATAAATAAATTTTTAATCAAATTTCCAAAAGAAAAGGTTTTGGAAAAATAATAAAAATAATTTAATTATAAATACAAAATATACAGGTCTCGATCTATGCAATGACATAACTAACTTGTTTGTCAGACAATATTTAGTCTATGATAAGAGAAGAGGAAAACTCCGTTTATTTTTGCTGTCACGAGACAGACTAACGCTTTTGTCATGTTTTGAACTTTTGAGTATTTTTTGCGAGATAGTTATAAGTCATAGTATAATAAACAATATACCAAATTAATCGTCAGAATGTCCTGAGTACTTATATAATATGGCATACTTACTATTATTTTTGATGCACCAATTTTGATTTAAAACCATCGAAGAGAATTCTCGTTGCTTGACACTCGCATGCCGGTATGTAGCCGAATGCAATCGACGAGAATTCTCGTTGCCTGAAGCTTATAGGGTTGACGAATAAATACAAGTTACTTTATTTTTAGATATATTTGTTGTCTTAATTTTTGGATTTTATTTTATCTCTAAAGTTTATAGTTATTAAATTATTTTATGTTTATGGTTTTACATAAGGTTTTTACTTTTAAGTAGAAAAATATATAATTTGTAATATGAAGAAAGTTGGAATAAGTTAAAAGAAAATCTAATGAAATAACTGTTTTTCAAGACGAATTGACAAAGTAACGGGGGGCATCACCAGTGGTGAATATCTTTTGAGATCAGAAATAATAATTGTTTTACTTCATTCTTGGATGACTGTAATTAATTTGAGCGCCCCACCATCGGCTAGATTAGATTATTATGAGATGGACACCTCCTTGAAGAAAGTTTCCTTGCAAGTCAACCATTGGTTTATTTTGACTTTGTCGCTTTATATTTTGTAAATCATTGGATGACACACTACACATTTAATGGAAAAGTAGAAGTAAATAAAAAAAACCTTTAAAATGATACTTTGTAAGTCTTGATTGGTGCATTTTTAACTGAGGAAAAATAGGAAAATCCACGTTAAATTTATAATTTTTAAAGTTAAAGTTTTTGAATTGTGTAAAATGTTAATGGCATGTAGATTACCAACGCAGAAAGTGGGCTTTGTGAGATATATTGATTTTGCATAATAAATGTTTAAACAATTTAGATTGTTATCTTGAAAAATGAATTGTTACGGCTGATTAAATGTATTACAGTAGAGTCCCGGTTATTCGCCATTCGGTTATCCGCCATTCCGTGTTATCCGCCACACCAGCGGCACTTATTTAATTTAATTGTAGGCGTCAGTGATTGTAGCGATACGTGTCTGCGATAACTTGCAAGCGTCAGTGAGCGTACGTGACTGCGATAGCTTGCGGGTGTTAATGTACGTGCTCTGTGTCTGACTGTACCATGAGAATTCCCCCACTACCACTGGCCCGACCCGCTTACTGTCAGCTCGTACGAACTCGTTTTGTAAACAACTGTGTCTCTCTAAGTGTTAAGTGCGTGCAGTGAGGTTATTCGTTAACATTAAGTTTTTGAGTATGATATGGTGAAAGTACCGTACAGTAGTTTATGTTGTGTTATTTAATCTTGATCTGAATTTTCTGTTTATACAGATAATTCTGCATTAAATTTATTCGAACTGTAATTAGTTTCGGGACTTTTTATGTACAGTATTATATTGTGCCTTTACTGTATTTATCCTAACAATCTTGTTATTCAATTTCGTAATTTCATTGAAAATAACTGTATTCCATTATTTTTCTTTTCTATTATATAGTATTACTGCAAAATATTGTATTTACTCATTAAATTTACAATAAAAAGTATTAATGGTGTAAAACGTCTATTATTTGTTCAACCCTCCCTATTATCCGCCATTTTAGCTTATCCGCCCTTCCACCGGCCCGTTTATGGCGGATAACCGGGACTCTACTGTACATTGATTCTGAAAGTAGAGATCATAAGCTTCAAAACATATATTTCAGATTTCTGTAAAAATGCTGAGAAGTTGTCCTGAGCACGACCCTAGCCATCGGTTGAAGTCTAGTAGAGTTGGAGAGCAATTTTTTCGCTGCTGTAAGTTAGCCAGCGGTGGAGAAGTTCCCCAACCAACTTTGTACTACTAGACTCCAACCGATGGCTCGTGCTCAAAACCACTTTTAATCAATCTCAGCATTTTTACGGAAACTGAAATATACGTTTTGAAGCTCATGATCTCTACTTTCAGAATCAATTTGAAACATTTAATCGGCCGTAACAATTCATTTAAAATGCACTTTCAAGATTACATTTTAAATTATTTAAACAGTTATTACGCAATCCATATATCAAGTTACCGTGGTTTTTCCGATTTTCTCAGTCAAAAATGCAGAGATCAAGACTTACACAGCTTCATTTTAAAGGTTTTTAAATTTACTACAACTTTTCCATAGAAAGTATAGCGTTTCATGAAATGAGTTAACCCTCCGTCGGGCGCATTAGGTGAAGTGAATAAAACCTAGCACTTACTTAAATTCCAAAGTGCTAGCATACGAGTGAATAATCATATCTAGTATTTACTAGGGGTAGAAAGTGCTAGCGTTTCCGGATGGTCTAGAAAGTGCTTGAAAATTGATGTGAATAAAAAAATGTCACTACTCCTTTCTCTAGAATGTTCTAGACAAATTCCAAGTGTGGTTAGGGGCATGCTAGGCTTTCCCTAGTAAGTACTAGCAATAACAACCAATGCGTTGTTAGATACACGGCTGAGTTTATGCCTATTCGTAAGCGTAAAGTATATCATGCTCGTAATGCAACATGCTCGTAATGCAATTGAAAAACGTGAGTGTAAACCACTTCTACGATTCGAAAGTCGTAGTGTAGATTTCTTATCGGCTGAGTTTCTCAATGAAAAAGAGTCATGTGGTGGTGCTATTTCTAGAAGACAGGAGATGGAAATATTTCTACGATTTGTTGCCGATCCGGGATTTCAGTCTGGCGCGGCTCAACACTTGGGTATGCATTAAACTACTGCTAATAAGACTACAAGGCACGTAATGGATCAAATAGTTGAAAATTCAAATAGATGGTTTTACTTTCCATCTACAGCAGTAGAGATTAACGAAGCAAAAATTATGTGGCAAAGGAGATTTATTTTACAGACAGTTGTAGGTGCCCTTGACTGTACCCAGATACAGATTGTCCAAACCAGGACAGCAAGGCGATGAATATATTTGTCATAAAGGTTATCCATGCATTAATGTCCAAGCAACCTGCAACGCTTTGGAACAATTTACGAGTATAAGTGCTGAGTGGCCAGGACAGGTTAGTAAGTCCTTTTAAACCACCAAGAACCGAGAAATTCAGTACAATCTTTTACTCTGCAGAGAGAGAGTTATCATAGAAATATGTTTTAGCCAATTAAAAAGAAGATTTCCCATCCTAGGAAACGGTGTTAGAGTTGCTTTACATAACACTCCTAAAGTGGTAGTAAGTTGTGCAGTGGTGCATGACATTGCTAAACGATGAATTTGACTACGAGGACTTGAATATAATTCCAAATGAGCTTGATGACGAGGAACAAGTCATTCGCCATAATAATCCTGCTAGCAATGAGAACAGGAGCGGTTGAGGCTAGCACTTGCTAACCACTTACTAGGCCATAGTATTTACTAGCGCCTAGCACTTTCTAAGACGATCGGATTTCTCCTAGTTTTTTCTCCGTTTCTTTATTCACACCGTATTTAGAAACTACTAACTAGGCTTAGAATATTCTAGGTAGCAAGTACTAGGTTTTATTCACTTCACCCATAGTATCTGACAGATAAAAGTGCGCCATTTTTCTTTGTAGTTTCTAACTATGAAAATTCGACAGCTTGCCCCTTCCAATACCTTCCTTTACATGTTGGTCCAGTTTTAGACCTTGAGTTGTGTGCACATGCCTTTCACCGACGGTTTTGTATCTACCAGATACGTTGCGCCTGTTATTGTTATAGTTTTTATCTTATATTAAACCAGCTGGCCCGATCCGGCTTTGCACGGATAGACAAATCGAAGTTAAATGTATATTAACCAAAGGAATATATCAATAAATATTTTATACTATGTACTTTTTATGGGGATTTTAGTAGCTTCGACTACCCGAAAGTCCCCCTAAAATTTCGAATTTTTTTAAAACCTTTCTTAGCGAGCACCTACAGCCCTAGAGGAAGCTACATACCAAATTTCATTCCAACCCATTCGGTAGTCTTTGAGATTTAGTGATGAGTCAGTGAGTGGTATTTGGATTATGTATATATATAGATATCATGTTTTCTAAATATTTGGAACATAAAACTTTTTTATTCAAGACCTTCTTATTTTTGACCGAGCGTAAGCGAGGTCTCCGTTTCAACTCGACCGTTCGGCATTTCGTCTGTGTGTCTGTCTCACGATTACAGCCAAACCCCTTGACCGATTTTGATGATTTTTTGCATGAATGTTCCTTATTCCTAGGCCGAGCCATGTATATATACGTTATTCTAAACCAATTCAAAAGTGTTCCACAGCTTTTTTTTGTAGAAAAAGGTTTAAAGAATTCATATATGCCAGTAAAAAAAATATTGAAGTAAAATTAAGAAAGTTATTAGCTCAAGAAACAATCACGTTCAGTAACGAAAGGAAAATGTTTAACTTTAGGCCTACATAAAAAGTAGTAAAAATTATTGAAATTTTTTTCATAAATGTAAAAAAGATTCGTAATTTAGTTCTAAATAGAATTGTATAAAAATATTTCTTATTTTGAAAACACCAGTTTCTATGTTCCTACTACAAGAACAGATAAATAAAAGAATTGAATTGTATACCTGTAAATTATCATTGTAAATTTCATAAAAGTATTTGACTTAGCTTTACTTGAATTACAAAATGAGATGAAACAAATGAAACCTCGCGGCGATAAAGGACATACAATAAATGACCGTATTACACCGTGGGAAGTGTTGGTACATGGGTTGAGATGACTATCACGACGTTTTAACATTGTTTGTTTTCATTATTTCTAATATTGGATTATGATATGGAACTTAAGTTAACTTATGATACATTGTTAAGTTTGAGTTATTTAAGTATGTAAATATTTAATTGTATGTTGTCCCTCTATAACGCGATATTTTTAGCTATCTTACACATTATTAACCTAAATAAAACACAATGCCTCTAAAAGAAAATCTTTAGCAGTTAAAGCTCAAGAAAAGAAATAAAAACGAGAACTAGAAATCCTGGAATCGCGGGAATTGTAAATAATGTTTCACTGGCTAAACCTTGTGCTTACTTCCTTCCTGGTACACTATTTTTAACCTAAGCTAAAAACCACATTTGTTGTTTCAACGAGCGAGGTCTACTGTTCAAAGAATTACTAGTTATTAAGTGTTAAAAATAAGTGTTTTATTTTCTGTATCTGTGATGGATTTAGACCGTTTGAACGCTACTAATGACCACCGTGCAGCGATTATTCAAAGTTTACTGGAAGAAGATGATGGAATCGCTAATAAAAGTTTGGACGCGTCTTCAGATAGTGAAAATGAAGATATCATTGAAGAGCGGCAAAGTGATTCTGACAGGTGTCAGACGATACTGAATTTTGAAAATAACAATGATCCTTACTAGCTCGGTGAAGATAAAATTACTAAATGGACAAAAATGAGAAATACTCAGAACGTGCGATCCAGATCACAAAATCTAATTAGACACTTACCTGGAGTCGTCGGAGAAGCAAAAAAGGCAAAATCACCTTTTGAGTCATGGAATATTTTAATAACTGATGAAATATTAGAAAAGATTTTACTTTGTACAAACAACTATATTGATGTTATAAGACCAAATTTTGCTTGTAAGAGAGATGCAAGAAGTGTTACTTTAGTTGAACTAAAGGCCTACAAGAATTAAGTATCTCTCAGATACAATGTGCCCTATCGTGTTAGTTTATGTATTGTGCCCGACCGAAGGTTAAACATTTTTCACAGTTTTTGTTGTTTCAACAAAAAAATCATTGTTTCCAAAAGTGGTATTTCCATCTACAAAGTATTCCTCAAATCATAACTCAATCGGCTTCCTGTTAATTTTTTTAACATCAAAAGATCTCTACAGACTGGTCTAACACTCGGAGAACAGATTCAGTGGAAATATTTATTGTAAGGGATACAATGTTAATAAATTTGCACATCTGATGTATTGAAAAGAATTGAAAACTTTATTTTTACTCTCTATTTTTACAGGGTAAGTCAGGAAGAAACGACAGACTTAAAGAAAAAAGTTTACAAAAACGTAGGTCCAAAAACGCTTTTTTTTCATCCTTTTTTTTCTATAACAATATGCAAGAAATGACAGGAATGAACAGTTTAAAAATACAACTGTTTATGTATCTTGTGAAATTTTTGTGCAATCAATTTATTTTTTTGGAGAAAATCAACATGAAACATTTTAAACGTATGCTGAATTGGGTGCTTGGAAAACATTTATTAGCGAATTTCCATAGGAAAAATGAGCTGTTGTAGTGGCCCTTATGGGAAGACCCAAGGCCGGGAGTAGTAGCAAATGAGCACCGATCATGGTCCCCAGAACACGGTTTGGGTTGTCATTAAAAATCATATATGTGTTCTCACTCTAGCGGCCGCATTTTAAGTCCGATTTGGTTCAAATTTGGTACACATGTTGGTTGTCAACATCGCTCGGACGAGTTCGTTAGCCAAAAAAATCCAACAATCGGAAGCACATTTTTTGATCGGAAGTAACTATTTTTTGAGGTTTTTCCTACGAGAATGAATTTGTTTTTGAGTTTTTTCTACAAATATAAATGTAGGATGTTATTGTGCACATTTTGTTTTTTTATGCGACCTTATAGCTCGCTTGGGTCCTCCAAAATCGATTAAAACGTAAAATATCGTAGAAGTACTCGGTTCAAAGCCATGTGGTGGATTCTACCACGGGGTTGGCGTGCGAAGCACGCAATCCATTGTGTATTGAGGATACTCCAAATACGGGGGTTGGCGTGCGAAGCACGCAATGTTTCGTGTGTTGAAGATACTCCCAATATTCGAAATGGTGTGCGAACCATTTTGCAGCTATTCAGCACCATCGTGAATAGACCTATTTCCCGAATTGTTGGTTGAAACCCTAAAACCAGGCCTATAAACTTATATTTGGAAATTTGCTCAGCTCACGTCAGCGGTTCAGCTGCGTGGTCGAATTATTACTTTTTGTAGTCGGATTTTAATGCTATACAACTCAACGCAACATTTCTGCTTGTACAAGGTCAGTAAAAATTTTGGTAATTCATTTCCCTGACCCACTCTCGGCACATTTTGTAATTACTTTACTACAAAATTTACTTTAATATTTAAGTAACATAAATTCTATTGCACAGATTTCGGGCCACTAAATCAGTTTTCCTAACCTCACCATCCACGTACGTCAAAGTAATCACAAGTGTTTTAGCTTACTGCCCTAGTACAAATAAATTCAATTTAAAATAATCAAATTAAATTGCACCTAAGCCTCCAGCTTTGACTCACACGCTGCTTCATTCCACTCGCAGCGGAAAAACTCACTTTGTTAGTTTACACCTCGTCCTTGCGGCCTCGGGTTATGGACTGCTTCGCTTCGCTCCCAGTGTACAAACTCGGCCGTCGGCCTAGGATCAGATGCCCACACGGTATTATCCCTCGACTCAAGTTTATACCAGACTAAAATAAACAACCGGCTTTGCACTGATAGACAAATCAAAGTTAAATGTATAGTAACAAAAAATAAATTATATCAATAAATATATTACACTATGTGTTTCTTATGGGGATTTTTAGTAACTTTGACTGGGCCAAACCTCCCCTAAAATTTTGAATTTTTTAAATCCCTTTCTTAGCGAGCACCTAGGGCCCTAGAGGAAGCTGCATACCAAATTTCGTTCCAATCCGTTCAGCGGTTTTGGAGAAATCGTGATTTAGTAACTTTAACCCCCAAACCCCCCTTAAGATTTCGAATGTTTTGAAACACTTTCTTATCAGCACCTACGGCCCTAGAGGAAGCTACATACCAAATTTCATTCCAATCCGTTCAGTAGTTTTAGAGAAATCGTGATTTAGTTACTTTGACCACTCAAAACCCTCTAAAATTTCTAATTTTTTAAAAACTTTTCTTAGAGAGCACCTATGGCTGTAGAGGAAGCTGCATACCAAATTTCGTTCCAATCCGTTAAGTGGTTTTGAAGAAATTGTGATTTAGTAACTTTAACCCCCAAACTCCCCCTAAGATTCCAAATTTTTGAAACCCTTTCATAGCAGCACCTACGGCCCTAGAGGAAGCTACATACCAAATGTAATTTAAATCCGTTCAGTAGTTTTAGAGAAATCGTGATTTAGTTAATTTGACCCCCAAAACCCTCTAAAATTTCGAATTTTTTAAAAACTTTTCTTAGAGAGCACCTACGGCCATAGAGGAAGCTGCATACCAAATTTCGTTTCAATCCGTTAAGTGGTTTTGGAGAAATTTTGATTTAGTAACTTTAACCCCCAAACTCCTCCTAAGATTTCAAATTTTTTGAAACACTTTCTTATCAGCACCTACGGCCCTAGAGAAAGCTACATACCAAATTTCATTCCAATCCGTTAAGTGGTTTTGGAGAAATCGTGATTTAGTAACTTTAACCCCCAAACCCCCCTTAAGATTTCGAATGTTTTGAAACACTTTCTTATCAGCACCTACGGCCCTAGAGGAAGCTACATACCAAATTTCATTCCAATCCGTTCAGTAGTTTTAGAGAAATCATGATTTAGTAAATTTGACCCCCCTAAAATTTTGAATTTTTTTAAAACCTTTCTTAGTGAGCACCTATGGCCTTAGATAAAGCTACTTACCAAATTTCGTTCCAATCCGTTCAGTAGTTTTTGAGAAATCTTGATCAGTGAGTCAGTGGATTTGGCTTTTATATATATATATATATATATATATATAGATACTTGTTTGGTATTTTATGTTTTGGTTGATTTTGGGGAACCAAGCGAGCTATACGGTCGTGTAAAAAAACAAAATTTGCAGAATAATAACTTACATTTATTTTTTTAGACAAACCCCTCAACAAATTTCTATCTAGTACGAAAAATCTTAACCTTTTGCGCTCCATAGGCGAACTCAGTCCGACATCGCTAATTTGCCGTTGCGCTCCACTGTCGGACTCATTCCGACACACGTTTTAATATGATTTCTATGTTCTAAACAAGTGTAGAATATGTGGTTTTCGGTCTAATGAGACTTCAATGTTGTTAAAACAGTTTAGAAACCAGTAACAGATTATATTGGCTGTTGAATATATTTTATATCTCTCTGAAGTTGAGCAGTTGTTTGCCAGTCATGATCAAGAAATATAAATAGCATCGTCTTTTATCTTGCGTCTTGTAACTTTTGTTTACGCTTTTTCAAGTGGTATTTATTTTTACTGTACGTTATTATTTTGAAGTTTTGTGTAAATTTTGTTAATGTAAATAATGTAAAGATTTTGTTTTATTTTGTGTTGAGAAATGGCAACTGCTTAAACTACCTATACGTTAACGTGGTTATGTACCATTATTTCGCAAAAATTTTATTGTTTAAAATAAATTTTTGAATAAATATAAATACAATTGAAATACTTAAACAGATATATTTACTGTAAAAACTATTTTTAAAGCTCTAATAATTTTTATTACCACTTTCAAATTCATAAAAAAAACATTTTTTTTATTTGTTTGACCTAATATATTCAAAATAGGCCTACTCAATAAAAAAATGTTGTTAAACCTCAAGAATATTTTTAAAATTATTTATTAGGGTTACATTTAGTGTAATAAAGTATTTTAAAAGCTTTAAACTCTATTATTCTTATTTTTAATTTCATTACAAAACAAAATAATCGATTGATTTTTTTGACCGATTATATTCAAAATAGGCCTACTCAATGAAACATTTTTTATTAAATCTTTCAACAATTTTTTCCTTATTCTCTGTTTTATTGCGAACAAAATGATATATAATAACTTATGTTTACTATTTATAGGAATTTTTTAGCGAATTTACAAAAATAATTCTGCAAACAGTAATATTTTAATTGGATCTGGTGGAGCAGCCTAGTGTAAAATAATTAGAGCGCAAAAGGTTAAAAAACAGTTATTTCATTAAAAAAACGTGCTTCCGGTTGTTGGATTATTTTGGCTAATGAACTCGTCCAAGCGACATAGAGAGCTAATTTATGTACCAAATTTAGATCAAAGCGGACTTAAAATACGGCCGTTAGAGTGTGAACACATAATGAAACCCCAAAACGTGTTGTGGGGACCATGATCGGTGCTAATTAACTACTCGCGACCTTAGGGTCACTGCAATAGCTCATCTTTCCTATGAAAACTCGCTAAGAAGCATTTTTGTTTGCCGTACAATTTAATTTTGTACCTTAATTTTTCAGTGTTTATGGTACACAATGACACACCGAAAAAAAGAACTTGTTCGCTTTTAGCGTTTAGATTCCCCGAGTCTACATATCTGAACTTACACCAAACTTCCATAGTCAGCAGCATCCCTCAATCCTCAACATTCCAGTTTTAGATTATACCACAACAAACTAGGCTCACTTGAATATAAAATAAAGATTATCATGAATAACATTTTATTTGAAAATAAAAACCTCAAACTTCTGAAATAACTCCAAGAGCTCAATATTTTTTAATAAAACTTAAAAATAGGCTACTCTTTTAGGACTTTTAAAATACTACTGGAGATGTAGTCATGTAAAAAAAAAAAACTGCTACAACATCTCGTATACTGAGAAAAAACCCTCAGTTTTTGCAACATCAAGGCTCAACGATATGAAAGAATTTTACTCACTTTTTTTACAAATTCCCTAACCATAGGAACCCCGTTGTGTTATTTTTCAGTTAAAAATTGATAGTGGGAAAAACAAACAAAAAATCATCTGTGTGAAAAACTAAGGACTTTCCGACATTTTAACAATGATATTACGTTGCCTTTAGTCTAGAAAAAACACTAACGTCGGCAATTACATAAAATATTAATTCCTTCTGGACTTATATCTTGTTATCGAAAGAAAACTCTAAATGCCCGACAGATGTTTAAGTAGGTGTTTACGTACCTACGTTTATATGAACTGTTTTTTTTTCAATTCATACTATTAAAATATTCTTCAAAATTTCAGTTACCTCCTGAAACACCATGAGAAAACCATAGTCATTTCTACAAAAAAACCTACGTTAAAAATTACAACGTACTCGAAAAAAATATCAACGGCGTTTCAAAAAATTAAAAACTACATTCCAACAGCATAGAAATATGTTTTTATAACTTAGTCAATTTAAAAAGAGTAAATACAATAATAGAAACAAATATATACAATGCTGCGTACGAGAAACCTAATTTACATCTACGGTTGGAAATTCTACGACGTGTCCCACCGACTTTTCTTTGCTTTCTTTTCTTTTAAAGGACCTGAAGATTTCGGCATAGGTAGTTCAGGCCCGCTGGGGTGCTCCAAAGTCTTTTCCCACGCACGATCTTCCGCTATTGTGAACTGTAACAGAAACGAAACAGTTACTGAAAATGATTATCGATAGAATGTAATTGAGTATTCAGTGTACTGGTGAAATATTGTTAATAAGTGGACATCATCTGCAGTTAATAGCCTAATTGTTCACCTCTAAGGAATTTCATATTAAGTAAATACCATTGGACAGTATTTTGCTGGAAACAATTTAATAATCAATCCAAGTAAAACTAAGTACATACACTTCAGTAGAAAGCATAGCTCAAATCAGACACCAAGTGTCATGTGTTAGGATTAATAGTGTAGGATTAGGAATTATTTAATAATCACATGTAATAAAGAGTAGTTTAAGATTTATAAGTCCCAAGGCGAGAACACAGAATATAGAACATGGTTGGGTAAGACTGTAAAATATTGTGTAAGTGCTGACAGAAGCTAGGCATACTTTAAAGACCTAGTTATGTCAACTCAGTTCACTATAAAAGGGCCCTACTGACCTAGATACGGGGCCAGATAGTTTTGGAAGACGGCCGGGAGCCCTGTTGATGGGACAGGGCAGTGTTTTGGGAAAGATATACGGTGTAGGCCGAAGCCTATAGTATTCGGCGGATCCAGCTGAAACATACTTGGGGAGTACTGGTACAGAAGGTAGGCGAACAGACTGTCTAATATTCATATTTTAAGAGCTGTGTTTTGGTCAATTGCTATTGTGAATGTTTCGTCTTGGGATATAATTAATAGTAATTATAGATAGAATCAGTAGTGTTGATCTTTAAATGTAAAGTCAGTTAGCGTTGTTATTTAATGTAAAGTCAGTAGATGTTGTTATTTAATGAAAAGTCAGTTAGGTATTGTAGTTGTTTGTTAATTGTTAAAATAGTGTCATTCTACCACTGAACAACTCAATTATAAAATATAAGAATTGCAAGGTATATGAATTGGTTGATTTCTATTATTATAATCCTTGAACCTTATAGTGATCCATAATGTATTGTAACACTAACAGCCATGTAACAGAAAAACTATACGATAAAAAATAAATCAGCAGTTTCCCATAGTGTCTAAAAACACAGAGGTTTGGTCTAAATAAATAAAATGACGCGATACATATATAATAGTAAACATTTATAATTTTATATATATATAAATTCCTTTATGACGCAAAATAATTACAACAGAATCATTTTTAATAAATAAAAAATAAAAAGCAGACTATAAAAGTAGGTAAAATAAAAGCAGACCTAAAAGATATATTAATATGTGAACGTATGTAACGTGTAAGAACTGTGTAAGAAGTCATTTAAATAATTACGGTTGAAGTGAACAGTTAATGAAGACAAGCAGTGATATAATAATAAACATTTTAATTAGGCAGAGACAATCCAAAAGCAACTTATGAAAAAATAATAAACACTTGTATAACAAATTGCAGCATCAGCGTATATATCAAGATACGGAAGGCTTAGCACAAATGGCGTACGTGCGGATTTGCATGTAATGCGCTGAAAGAGAGTCGCATCTCACTACGTTCCAGAGAGAAACAGAGTCAAGATGGCGTAGCTAACTAAACACATAGCTAGTTGCTGGTGGTGGAGAATTTGTTAAAAAATGTAGTATTTCTTCAAGAATCGTAACGAATGTTGTGCTAAGGTGAAATAGAGGTGTTTAGGAGTTGGTGAGGTTGTACGAAACAAAATCTTTCGTATACTTTTTCTAAAAAGTGAACTTTTAAAAAGTTACCATGTGCTCGGACGAACGCGTTAGTAAAATACAAGTGAAGTGACTATATCGAGTAGAGTCAGTGAAATCCTAGGTAAAAATACAATAACAACAGGTATCGTGAGTAGATATGGCCATTATTTTAAGTTTAAAAGTCTGCATTTTTGAAAACTTATAAAAAATTGAGTAATAACTTAACTTAAACTTTTCACTTATTGCGTCATTTATTTGCAAGCTAGGGCTGACAAAACTTTGTATAATTTGTAAATAGTTAATTGATTTGTATGTTTAATTGTTCTATGACGTTGATATTTTTTGTTGTAAATATTCATTTTCTAATTATGTTTGAGTAAACAAAATAGTTGTTGCCACAATGTCTTGAATTTCTTTATTCAGCCACGAACATCCAACTAGCTTGTACTTTAACAGCCAGGTATCCACCCCTGAGGAAATTAAATTAATTTAATAAACATTTTACAGTAATTGATAATTATAGATAGATAGATGCTAATAGAGCATAAATGAAGTTATATGTGGATTATTATTATTATACGTACTACGATTACTATTTTTTTTATTATTATTATGTGAGTTAAGTGAAGGTGATATTAAGGTTTTGAAAGTAAGGTGAATTAAAGTAAGGTGGAGCATAAGGTGCAATTCTACGTTGGAGTTAGGGGAGACATATGATGTGGTGAGTTTAGGTAAATGGTGATTTTTATTATGGAAGTAAGGCAATAGGCCTAAGAGGTGTTTTAAATGATTTAAGGTATTTTATGAGCGACGACTTCTGGTGATAAGGTGAATGAATGAAAGAGGTGAAGGAGAGGTATTAATGATTGTTGAATAATCCACATATAGCATTTTATTTTTGATTTGAACATTTTTTTTTATTTTTGAAATTTTTAGCGAACCATTTTTTTTTAATACATTATACTTAAGATATTCTTTACTCTTGCAACCTTCCGTTACAGTATTTCTAGTGTTGAACAATATATTTCTACCCCTAACAAACGGGCATCGGCCGAGGTTTAGTTTTTACTAAACAGTTGATTTTTTTTTGGACGTTGATTGGGTTTTATTTATTTATTTTTAATCTTCTTATATATAAAATTCTCGTGTCAAATGTCACAATGTTCGTTCCCGTACTCCTCCGAAACGGCTTGACCGATTCTCATGAAATTTTGTGAGTATATTAAGTAGGTCTGAGAATCGGCTAACATCTATTTTTCATACCCCTTAGTGATAAGGGCTACGCCCCAGTGGCCCTCAAAGTTTCAATGTTAATCTTATGGAAGTTCAATCTTAAGGAAGAAGAAGAAAGATTTCTTTTGATTTTATCATGGGCACAAAAAACAGCTGTTCGTATGAAAAGCTTAAAACAGCTGATTTTGATCAAAAACTGATTTGGATCAAAAACTGAATATAATTTTTAGGTTAGGCCTACAATGGAGATTAAATTATAATAACTTAAAAATAATGTTTGCCTTTTGTTATTTATATATTCCCTCATCGTTCACAGCACTCCATGCCTATTTCACGCATATACCACATTCTTAAACACTTACAATAATTAAGCTATTTTTTGTCTACACTAGAAATTACTTGAAAATTATTTATATGGCAAAACAACGTTTGCCGGGTCAGCTAGTTTTATTATAAAGATATATTGTTTAAAAGTTAATACGGATGTTTTGTTTTAATTAAAGTTTGTGTTAGATCGAGTTTTAGTTTTTGTATGAATTGATAAAGTTGTTTTTGTTTTTCATTTACATCAACAGATTGTGTTGATAGATTAACGGATTTTTGTGTTTCATTATGTGAATTTGTAGTGAATTTATTTTGTATTTCATTATTTATTTGGACTTTTTGAATTTATTATGCAAATGTTTTTTGGAAAAAATTTGTATTTTTGTGATATAATCTATGGCATAGATCTGTGTTTGCAATTTTGATAAACACTGTCAAATAGTACGTTTGTTATTGAGTCAAAGGCTTAGGAATTTGCTGACGGTGCGTCATCAGTTACAATGTATGCTTGAGATTATGAAAGTGAATGACATAACATTGTAGTGCTGACATTGAGTTTTGAAACATTGGGTTCAATGAATTTGCAGTTAATATTGCAGGAAGTTAAGTTTTTGGATTTGAACTTGAGATCTGTCTTCTGGGAGAAGATATTTTGGGGCTATATTTAGATTTTGGGCCTCGTAGCATGCATTTTTAGTTATTAGTTAGGCGGACACTTGTATATTTGCCCATGTATTTGGAGAGGGCTTGGTTATAGCCGTTTATTTGCGTTGTTCATGGTAATGTGGTGTCCAATACAAGTAGTCTATTGGTTAAAGTTATTTTATTTTTGGCGGGTTTTTCCGATAATGGCATTGTGGTAAACAATGTGTTTGTTTTGTTGCTTGTGTATTTTAATAATGTGGAGGAGGACTTGACAGGTAGTTTGATTCAGTATTGTGGAAATCTGGTGGATATTGTGAAACTGGACGTAGACAATACTGATTAGGTATCTGTTTTGTCGTAGTTGCGATATTCAGGGCAATTTTTAGACTGCACTAAGTTTTGGTAGTGTTATTTCATGTTTTGGTTAGGTATGTGGAAAATTTATTGGCCTATGGGGCATAGTTGAGAACGCTGTTGCGTAATAGATACGACATTTGTAGGGTGCGGTACCATAGGATGGTTTATGTGTTTTTAATGGTCAATATTTTAGGATAAATGGCATAGTTGGAACACGTGTTTACGTGGTTGATACGTATAGCAGGTTACTATACCACATGATGCATATTTAGGCCGATAGTTAGTGGCCTAGGATCTTTTCAGTTTTAGATATCTAGTTGTATTTTCTTGGCACATTTTAAGGCAAAGCAACCACAATAGCAGCGCGGTTTCACGAGTGCAGTGTAATGAAGCTTTTCCCCGAATTTGGCATTATGAATATTAAAACATGATGTTTGCTTAGTTCTAGCCAGCAATAGTTAGAGGAGAGCAACGAGGTGAATAACTATGTATTCAGATAATAATGGAAATCAAGTATGTTCTAGGATGGACGACTGTAATACAATACGTCCTACTGGCGACAGCAGTGATCACCAGCCAGAGGAGCATTATCGGCACGATGACAGAAGCGGCAGACAAGGATGTAGCGGCTGTCGGAGATGTGCAGAGGGCAACCCAAATTCTACAGTGGAATTTGATCAACATTTAAGATTGAAATTTAAATATTAGGATTAAATTGATGTATTATTATTGTTAATATTAGGGGATATTAGGATCGAATTATTGTTGTTGATGCTTAATTAATTATGAATAGGGTAGTATGGATGAGGGCACCTCCCAGGAACTTTCCCCAGCTTCAGCAAATGTCGGGGACGACATTTTTTCCGGAGGGTGTGTTGTTAGGATTAATAGTGTAGGGTTAGGAATTATTTAATAATCACATGTAATAAAGAGTAGTTTAAGATTTATAAGTCCCAAGGCGAGAACACAGAATATAGAACATGGTTGGGTAAGACTGTAAAATATTGTGTAAGTGCTGACAGCAGCTAGGCATACTTTAAAGACCTAGTTATGTCAACTCAGTTCACTATAAAAGGGCCCTACTGACCTAGATACGGGGCCAGATAGTTTTGGAAGACGGCCGGGAGCCCTGTTGATGGGACAGGGCAGTGTTTTGGGAAAGATATACGGTGTAGGCCCGAAGCCTATAGTATTCGGCGGATCCAGCTGAAACATACTTGGGGAGTACTGGTACAGAAGGTAGGAGAACAGACTGTCTAATATTCATATTTTAAGAGCTGTGTTTTGGTTAATTGCTATTGTGAGTGTTTCGTCTTGGGATATAATTAATAGTAATTATAGATAGAATCAGTAGTGTTGATATTTAAATGTAAAGTCAGTTAGCGTTGTTATTTAATGTAAAGTTAGTAGATGTTGTTATTTAATGTAAAGTCAGTTAGGTATTGAATAATAGTTGTATTTAACAAGTTATGTGCATAAGTTTATTGAGAACACTTTGTTAGGTCGATTTGTCTTGTTTGTGAACTCTAAAATTTGGCTAGGCCTAAAGAGCTAACATGGTTACCATTTTTCAGAATTGTGGTAGAATTTGGTATCCTACACGATTTATTTCAACCAGCCAAACGATAGCAAAAAGTTTATCAAAATTATAATAAGTAAGTAAGAAGTAAGTATAATTAATCAACTATTTTTCACAACTGCTTTTTTAGGACAGGTTAACAAAATAAAAAGAACCACAAAGAAAAATCAATAAAAAAGGCTTACTGTATTATAATTCAAACATCCGTTATATATTATAAATAAAACAGCTGGTTTGGATCAAAAGCTTCACACAATTTTAGGATAGGCCTATACTGAACCAAAACACGTTTCTTGAAAGCATTTAAATTTATTACAATAACAACCAACTTGGCAAATTTAGAATCAAGTATAATTATTTTTCACAAGCAACAGATTTTTTAGGTTAGGTAACAGAAAACACAAACAACGAAAAAGGCTTACTGTATCACAATTCAAACACCTATCACTATTAAAATTATGCTAACTTGATTTTATAACAGTCCAAATTCCATAACATTATTATTAAATGAAAGTACCAAAAAGACTGAGAGAACTGATACAGTTTCAACCAATAGGCTATACATATTTTATAGAAAAACAAATAAATAACCTAACAACAAATAAACCTAACCTATGTAAGAAAACAATTTAATAGCCTAGAGCCTAACCAGTTTAACAAACAATATTTAAGAATTATAAATTGTATAGAAACTCACCAATATTATTTGTACCCATGTATTAACTTCACTAGTAACCAAAAACACTGTAAAATCATGTTTAAATGTAAGCTACATCAAACCAATATTATAAGGTAAACTATGCCATAACCTATTCAAAGTAATAAACTCCAAAATACGATCAAATTCACAACACATAAAAAAAAAATCCTGTAATAGAAAAACACCATCTTTATTTATTTATTCAACCAGATTTCATTAGATTCCACATTTATTATCAAAACACTTCAACATTAAATTAAATCCGAATTCGCACTAGTACTGTGTTCTAGTAGACCGCAAAATGTAAATAACATAGGAACAGCTGTTAGTAGCCTATGGTTATAAATAATTTTAAAGTGAGAATGTATTTATTTCAAAACACAAACCTCAGCAGAAAACTATTGTAAAATATTAACATTTATAATTATTTAGCCATAAATCGATATAAAAAATTAGCTCATAAGTAGCGAAATATATGTAAGTAAAGTTGAATGTTGTGTAACTAAAATAAGCCTCTGTTTACATGACGCCATATTTGTACTAAGTTAAAGATGTTACACGCGATTTAAATTAAATTCTTTCTATTAAATAAAATATGTGTATTTTGGCAACAACGAACTAATAAAGTCTATACGATATCTGAGATATCCAGTTATAAGATATACGACTTCAAAAAATTAATCAAAATCAAGTGAAATGTAAGTACTACTTTATACCAACAACCACAGGAAGCGAGAAGATTCAAGTAGTCACTACGCGGAAGGAGACAAAAGATTAAAAAAACCGACGCGCGGGTTTTTAAAGGATTAGAAGCCGTACTAAGTTACAGTGAAGTTGTGTATTTAACACCTCAGGTAAAAGCTTCATTAAAACAGTTTTTTTTAAATTAAATAAGTGATAAATTCAGTGAAAACGATCAGAGATAGGTATGCTCTGTGTTACTATTAACATTTCGGACTTTGAACAGTAAATTTCCATGAACAGTAAAGCCAAATAAGAACTCAATAATTTTCTTCTAAAATGATGCCAAATTTTGTAAGTCTAAAGTCATTAAATTTTAACCTTGTAATTAAGGCGAATAAGTAAAAAGCATATTCATGTCAGCCGAGTTCCTTACCCCGAGATAGACATTAAACCTATTTAAATAGCCTATTTAGCCAATATGTAATGTAAAAGAAAAACATAATTCCAAAATAAAAATTGTGACTGTTATAACCCTAAAAGAAATAAAGTGTTATTATTTATAAGGCTACTCCAATACAAAGAAAGATATTTTATATTTATAAATTATTATTTATAAAATGGATAGTATTATAAATGGCTTTCAAACGTGAGGCATGTTAATAAGGAAATCCTATTCACATTTATAACACATCAGTATAATTAACAAATTTATATATAAATATATTTATAATGTAGCGTTTCCTTTTGTTTTGAAACAGCACCGAGCTTTATTTAATTAAATCTCAGAACATAACTCCACCAATGTATAGTAGAGGCAACTTTGTCAACACTCGTGTATTCACAAATGCTTATTCATAAAAAGAAGGCGCATTTAAACACTTTCTTAGTGAGGTTACAGACCTGGCCACCCCGAGCGCTACTCGCTTTCGTTTTCGTTCTGACAGACTTTATTCATTCGCCTGTGATACCGAGTTTGGACATCTTGTTTTTTGTAAGCGTCCCTTGTAATGAACGACGCTGTTCATTATGTTCTTTTGATGTGATAATTAGTATTTTCTTTGTCGTCAATTTCTTTATAAGCTTTTGCTTATAATATTATGCATCTTTAAACACCACACCAGGTAATAACTTTATTTAATTATCGTTTGTTTTCTTGCAGAAGCTAGACAATGAAATGTTCTGTATTTTAATGTCTGTTCTAAATATTTTATGCAGTGAAATTACAGTATACTTTTGTAATTAATAGATCTAGTTTAAATTGTGAAATAGTTTTGTTGTATATTTTTATAAAAGAAAAGCCCAGTGACATATTACTTAACCTAAGTAGCTTGAACTGTTTTAGAGTAACTTTGCCTAGCATTTTCAGAAATAGCCTAGAGACATATCTTTCTCAATAGCCTAAACTGATACAAACAGTATTTTTCTATACAAAGTAAATTTACTATTACAGCATTTTTAACCTTTACAGTGAATATTTTTGAGGTGTTTTTATAGAAATTTTGCAAGTTTAAGTGAGACCAAACTGTTGAGTTTGTTATATAGAATGTGGATAATCATTACAGAAGAAAACTTTATTTATTACATAAGAGTTATATCTCATTTTTTTGTCAGTCTGTACTCAACTACATTTAACAAGTGCAGAGCAGACATATTTAATTAGACCTAATGTCTTGCTGTAGTATGCCACATGGCAAATAGTACAAGTCAGAACCAACTACAACATGAAAGAACAACTACGTGTAGTTTCTGGTGTAATTCAAATATATATACTCTATGTTGTACTAAATACTTTTAGAAGATGAATTAATTCTGTATTGTTTTTCAACAGTATTTACTGGTCCTAGGATAGCCTACTAAGATAGTGAATATGATGCAATAGGCCTAACTTCAATAGACCTAAGAAAACTTAATTTATGTAGTGCTGCAAACTATTCAGCTCCGCATCAGCTGTTGCTGTCAACGCTGCTCACCAAAAATGCGATAAGTCTAGGCTAACCTTTTTATTATTTCATCTACTGACCTTCTCTTCAAATGCTACAAACAACGATATTTTCTAGTGTATTACTTTCATCAAAAGGGCTATAATTGTTTAATAAATTAATGATGCTAATTTAAAAATTGTATTAGTTTTAAGCTATTTAAATTATATTAAAGGGTGGCGCAGGCATGCAAATTTAGAGATTTCAACCTTCCAGAGGTTATATCTCTAGATTACAAAGGTGATATCACCATTTTTTCAAATTCTTTTTTTTTTAAAACATCTTTATTAACTTCATCTTTTTTTATAATTTATGAATGGCCAATTTTTTTTAATATATATATAACCTAATAATTAAGTACTTTAATGTCCTAGTTTTGTTTCTCAGAAATTGTGTACATTTGTAACATTGTGTTACTATGTTTTCTTTTATGTAATGTTAAATAATATGTACTTTTATTAAATTAATTGCT
>JAGFPH010001463.1:126869-144814 GCA_018207615.1 Philaenus spumarius
ACTACTTCGCTTCACTCGCAGCAGACAAACTCGCTTTGCAGCCTCGGATCAGAATCTGCCCTCTCGGTAAAATCCTCCATGTGGATTTGAACCGGGTAATTTTATGTCATTTTAAGTTCTGATAGATTTTAGAGGAACCAGACGGGCTATAAGGTCGGGTAAAAAAACAAAATGTGTTTCCTACATTTGTGCTCATTGACTACTCCAGGCCATAGGGCTCACCATAACAGTTTTATTTCATCTGTCTGCATTTATTTGGTTCAATTAATTTTTTTTTTTCATTACTTTAAACATATATAAATTACAATATTTTCTTTTTGTGTTAGAAATTTAAAAAAATCTATGTTTATTTAATTTAAATTTGAAAATGAAAAATATGTCATATTAAATATTTAAAATCAGGCATCATGTCTGTCTAGCTTTCATTAATATCCGCAATTCATGACTCCAAGTACTTTCATAGTAATTGAACCCAAAATTTATATACAAGGTTAAATTCAAGATTTCTATAAGCTGTGCAATAAAAAGTGGCGTTGCGCATAGATGTATTTGGCGAGTATTTTCAGCGGCGAATTGTAGTTTGCAGATGACAGAATTGTCAATCTGTGAAATGCAAGTGGCCAGTTGAATGATTTACCAAATAAGACATCTGTAGCTCTGACGTGTTACATAAGGCTAGGTGTTTTAAAACTATTGTTTAACTTATACATAATAAAACTATTTAAATAAAACTATTTACATAACTTTAAAGATATTAAAGTCGGCGACTAGCCTTGTGTAGGGAGCTGTTTGCGATTGTACTCTTACTCTCCTACACTGGCTATTGAACAACGGACTTTATATGTGGCCTGATACAAGGACATTCTTGTTTTCAATATATTAATGTACTCTAATCGCTATTTATTTATCTACTAATGTAAAAATACCTTTAATAAATTGTACAAAGAAAAAAAAATAATCGGCTGCTTTTCTTTTTTGAAGAAATTCAAACTTTCAATATTTTGGAAGTCGTTTCTATAAAAGGATAAATATGTTTTCACGTCGACCAACCTGCAACGCTAAGTCGAGAAGAGGTTTCGATACTTCTTGATTAGCTCCTTCTAAGTTCCGCACAAGATGTCCGGCAAACTCCTTGTCTTTGTCGGTTATTAACGTGTATGCCGTTCCTTTTTCTCCGGCTCGACCTATGACAAGAAATGATATTTACTTTTCTTAAATTATTTTACAAAAACAAAAGACATGCAATAGGAAAAAAAGTTTGTGAGACTAGCGCGTTTCAAGTGAAACTTCTTAGGTTCTAGAAACAGTTGGTTTTATGCATTGCTTTCTTTGCATTTGATATACTATATGACACTCTTTGAGATTGGAAATTGTTTAAAATTAATGGTTTTTTACAAATCTATTTGTTTACTACATTCTTAAGAGCTGAGAAATAAATTAGGCCCACAAACATAAAACTATACCTTAAAGTATCCCTGGCCCACAAACATAAAACTATACCTTAAACTATCCCTATCATGAAATCTGGTCTAAGTTATTGCTATTTCACCAACATTTTTGAGCTTTCATTAATTTATAAATTAATATAGGCCTACTGATGATAAAAAATTTAGTAAATTTTAAAATGAACAATAATGTATTTTTGCCTAAATGACTGAATTTAAAATATTTGGGAATAAAATTATTGCTTTAAGTAGGCGTATGACTAAAACGTACGATCTATTGTTTTGTTTTGTTTTCTAATATGTATTTCAGGTCTTTTGAGTAAAACATTAAATTATAGGCTCTGTACATTTACCATGTCGAAAATCCCTTACTGCATAGACTCAGTTATAGATATAGTTTGTTGTTTGTAGGCCTAAGTAGTTAAAGAAGGAACTAAACAAAAATAATTGTAAACGATAAACAATTCAAACATATAACAGCTGATTTCGTCCATTAGCTTTAGTACTTCACCAAAAATTAAATAAATACCAAGTCAAGTTAATGTATATAATAATACACAAGCGTCTCCTGGTTCCCTATGCCCCACACTAACACATAGAAGCAGCACATGCATGTAGACAGTTTATGATATATAGGACGGAGAGAGTAGAAATCATTCTTTCTCTCTTTCTTCTCACAATGTGCATGCTTGTCAAACGATTCTTCTACTCTTTCCTTTCAACTGCCGGTTGTAAGGAGAAGCATTTGACTTTTTGTGTGGGCCCTACCACATGCCTAAGGAAGTTTTACTTTTTAAAAAACTCAAACACAAATAAATAATGGGATTTTCCGTAGGGAGTTCCATTGTTTTGTTTAGCTAAACCCAAATAGTTTTAGTTAGATGCCAGTAGAACCACTCTAATCCGTCACCTTTGGGGCTGGGGGTACGGTCGGAATGCAAAAAAGGTCGGATTATCAGAAAACTATCCGCTGAAAAAAAACCGAACGCCATGAAGGGTTTTCCAACATCAACGGTTCACTCCTGACATGATAAAAAACCACACAACTGTACACACAATGTAAAACAAATACACTGTAACGAACACAGAAGAACACTGTCATAAAACCAATGAACAGTAAGTGTTGTTGATTCGTTCTGCCAATGTGCCGTGTAAAACAAAACGTTTAATGGGGACTATTTACAGACTGACGCGATAACCAAAAATAGAACGTCATACAGCTTAGTATTGATATTGATCAATTAGGCTTACATTGAAATGGATTCTAGTAATTTAAACAAACTGGTTTGTTTTTCAAATTAATTTTTCACCTTTTTACCGCGTAAAAGCAAGATAGCGTAAAGCAGGACCGCGCATATAATGAGGACTGCCTGTAAACACTAAAAACTGCACAGTACAGTACACAAAACACGCACAACAACAGACACGATACCAGAGATGACGGAGCACTAAAGCGGACAAGCGATAACTGCAAGTAAACAACAATGGCCCACGGGATGTAAGCCACTAATTTCGGCTAGAACACAGTCGGATTAACCGGAGCGACGGACCAGCCGAGGGCAGACGAGAGGGGTTCTACAGTAGAACATTTAAAAGAGTACAAGACTTTTTTTTAAATAAAGAAACATCGAAATATGTAAATACATGAATTAACAATTCGATTACACAGCTGAACCGCTAACATGAGTTCTGTATTTTAAGGGTTCAAGCAACTATTTGGGAAATTGGTCTACTCACAAAGGTGCTGAATAGATGCCTTGCAAAATTTTAAAATCTAATCTACCTTACTTTTTATTGTGTAATTACAGTTAAAACAGGAAGTCTGTCCTCTTTCTATAACAGAAAAAACTGTAAAAACAAGTACAACAGGTAAGAGCGAACAACTCTTCAAGTTTTATATTTGGACCGGTTTACATCTTACTTTTTCATAAGGGGGCTGGAATGTCCTCAACAAGGAGGCGGTTGCTAAATTTTTGTAGTAAAAAATCTCTAATTTAATTTTCAACGTTGTTAGACACGTTTAAAAAATCATTTAAACTAGCACAAATATTTTAGAATTTTATCTATAAGGAAATTATCTTAAAATAAAATTCTCCCGGAAAAGGAGAAATCCTGTACAATTTTACTACACAAATAAGCACAGAATACAGTAGAGTCTCGGTAATTCGAATCTCGATAATCCGAGGTTCCGTGTAATTCGAGCCACAAATAGCATTGAATGTGACCATGCATTGTGCATTCTTTCTGCTTGTAGGATACCGATCTTTAAATTTTTATTTTCCAATGAATCTGTCAAGAGCGTTTGTACAATAAGTCGCCGGTATAAGTGCTTAACATTTTTTATAATGCCCTGATCCATTGTACAACTAAAGTCATGTTCAGGGGGAAAAACATAACCGTAACGTTGTTCATATAAGTGGGATAGAGTTATACGCAGTACAAGTGTCAATAAACAATATGATTGTTCTGTTCTGTTTACAAAAGGTTTTGTCGAGAATTAACAACAGACACACGTAAGTCCTGTCTACTATGTCCAGCCCCCTTTCTACCAGACAGTGACCTATTTATCCAGCGATCCCTTTCACTGCACAAGACAAGATTTATTTTTAGTGTTGAAAAAAAACTTTGAATTAAAGAAGTTGACTTCGAATTATCCATAATTGTTTTATATTAATATCATATAAAGTTCAAGGGACCGAACCGAAAATTCGAATTAACGGTAATTTTGAATTAAAGGCGTTCGAATTATCCAAGTTCTACTGTATATACAAAAATAACATCGAAACAAACTTTTCCCAGCATCATAAACGTATTCCCCTGGCGTGACATCGCAGCTCGTAAACGTTGCAGTGTAGTTACAAAAAACTATTTATGATTTCTTTAATAAGTTTCTATTTTTTACAGTGTATAAAATTACTTTTTTACCTCAGTGTTGTAACGGAAGGTTACAAAAATAAAAATAAAAATATAAAATATAGCCTATGAACTGTTAAAAAAAAATGGGGTTCGGAAAATATTCAAAAATAAAAAAAAATGTTCAAACTAAAATAAAAGCTATACGTGGATTATTTTCTAATAATAATCACCTCTCCTTCACTTCATTTACCTTCAATACAAATAAATCGTTGTTCATAACATAACTTAAATCACCAAGAAACACCTCTTACTCCTTTACCTTCATAGACAAAAAATCACCATACATCATGTATCTCACCTTAACTCCAACGTAGAATTGCACCTTAATATCAACCTTAAGCTTCACTTTACCTTAATTCACCTTACACCTTATTCATAAAAACCTTAAAATCACCTTCATTTAACTCATATAAAAAAAATAATAATCCACATATAACTTTATTTATGCTCTATCAGCATCTATCTATCTATAATTACTAATTACTATTAATGATTTATTATGTTAATTTCACTTTCTCAGGGCTGAGTCTTTGGCTACTAAAGTACAGGCTAATTGGATGTGCGTGGCTAAATAAAGGAATCTAAGACATTGTAGTGGAACAACTAATCGTTTACTCAGACATTATTAAAAAGTGATTATTTACAACAAAATATATCAACATTACAAGAAACAAACAAGTCAATTTTACAAAAATCTGTACAATTTATAGTTAAGCCTAGGCTACCTTAGGTTTATGACGCAATAAAATCAAACGAAGCTACTTGTTAAAATAATCAAAAATTTTAAAATTGCAGACTGAAAAACTTATGTCCTTTGGCCATAATTACTTACTGAACCGTGTATTTCACTGTTTTTACCTAGGATTTCTTTATAATTACACATCAATATGAAGCACTATCTATCCATTGCGCGCATTTTTGTCAAAGCACATGGTTGACTTTTTATGAATTCACCTGTCGCATAACTTACACCATCGATTTCATTTTCCAAGTTCACACTAACGCCGAAGCACCTCTGCTTCACTTTAGAACAACATTTGTTACTATTCCGATGAAAAAACTACATTCTTTTACCAAATTTCACACCTCTTACAGCTTACAACACATACAAGGTTCTACGCCATTTTTAGAGTTCCAGAATCTTCTCCTTGCCGTACACAACCTTCTCTATTAGAATTATTTCAACGCTTACTGTTTGTCCTGCGTTCCGACACATATGCCGATATATGATGTGCTTTGTTATATACGCTGATATATATTGATTTCTTTATATGTGCTTGTTCTTTAACTTTAACTGTTCTTTAATTGTTTATCAAACTGTCTATTGCACAATCACTCATCTGTCCCTCTCAACCGCTCGCTTCAATCGCACCACTGTCAATGACTTTTATATAGTTCACACACGTTATATGCCCTTGTTGATTAATATATTTTAAGTCTGCTTTTATTTTATTTACTAATAGTCTGCCTTTTACTTTATTTATTTTTATTTAAATGATTTTACTTTAATTGTTTTGCGTCACAAAAGAATTTATACATGTATATCAGAATTATAAATGTTTGTTACCATACTGTGTCCTTCATTTTATTTAGACCAAACCTCTATGCTTTAGTCATTATGGGAAATTGTTAATTTATTATCATCATGTAGTATTTCTGTTACATGGCTGTCAGTGTTACAGTGTTCAATACAAAATAGTGTATATTTAATAAAACTTAAATTTTTTCGGAGATACGAGGACTATAAATAGTAGTTTTATCTTAACCTCTTACATTCCGTGTATTTCGAGTTTTTCACAATCCGAGGTACTCTCGGTCCCATTCAACTCGCAATATTGGGACTCTACTGTATTTTAATTCCTGTTTAAGAGTTGTTTAAAAAACGAATCCCTATTATGTACTAGGTTTTTACTTCAGTGTAGTAGAATTTTTCAAAATTTACTAGTGTCCTCTGCTAATAATGTACTAGCAGAGGACACAATGAACATCACAGAAAAGTTGGGTTGTTGGTAAACAAGGAGAAGTGAAAGGAGAGGCAAGAGTTGTTCAGGCCCTGCTCTTCTCGTGGCGGGTGCTTCAACTCAGGCACAATCCAGCATCGATGGAGGCAAGCTGAAAGAAGCTTTGTGTTTGACTTTCATTCCTCTCTCACTTACTATCAAAGCATCCCACCTCTGTACTCGCAACCCTGCCATGCCTTGATACCAATGTATTTTTTTAACCCTAAACTGGCATGGTTAAAGCTAAAATTGAAAAGCCCGTTTATAGCGTTATACAAGCATATTTTTAAAAATTCGCCAAAAATAGTAAATGAACCCCAATCCAAAAGTGTTCAATAGCTTTTTTGTAGAAGAAACTTCAAAGAATTCAAATATGCCACTAAAAATTAGTTTCTTTTGAAATTGTAAAAGTTATTAGCTCAAGAAACAAAAAATGTTCAATAACGAAAGGAAAAAGTTCAACTTTAGGCCTACATAACAAGTAGTATAAACATTTTTTTTTGTATTTTCTTCGTAAGCGTAGAAAAGTTTTGTAATTTAGTTCTAAATAGAACTGTATAAAACTGTATGTTCCAAATACACGATGCTAACAAAACTAGGCCTAGATTGAAACTTAATTTACTAATATGCTTTGCCCAAAAAAGAAATATTATAACAAAGAGTAGAGGATAAATCAAAGAAAGAACTTGTCTTTCCTTAGTTCACAAAAGTGTTTGAGTTATCTTTATTTGAATAACAAAATGACATTAATGATTATGAAACTTCCCCAATGGCAGGATGCGTCATATAAATACCGTGGGAACCCATGCGCCAGACGGTCTCACTAGAATGCCCTAATTATGTACTTTTCATTGCCGTCTAGACAAACAAAAAAACTGGTTATTTCTAGTTCAATTCCCACCGTTAGAAAGGTCAATCTTTTCTCTACAAAATGGTGTAAAGCAATCTGTCAAAACATGTGATATAGTAGGCGTTATATCGGTTGACAAATGGGCTGTTTCATTGGTTGAAAAACTGTCCAATCACAAGGGTTTACAGAAATCGTTTGAATAAATCGTGTAAAATAGTGACATCTGATTGGAAGGCACCATTAGAAAGATAAAATCTTGACGAATCCAATGGTAGCTTTATAATCTCGATATAAATACTTTTGTAGGTGGACTTGAACGTTGAAGAAGTGAGAAATAACAGTACAATTGTATGCAGATTCGCGCGCGGGAATAGCTGTAGCCCAATATGCATATCTTAAAACGATGATTACGTATGTAAATATACGTTTTACGAAAAAGTTGTAAATACAAAAATTAAAGTTTAATTCATTTCCTTTCCAATGGTGCCAGTTTTATTACGATTGGATGATTTTAAGTGGATTAAATTATTGATTATGCAAATTTCTGTCTAAGGTTCGAGCGGGTTGCATTTGCGCCCGAGAGACTGCAGTCTGCCACTTTGAGGGTTAAATATTATAAATTCTTACCACTAGACAAATCCTCACCAGCAGGTTAATTACAATTGATATGCCAGTATACGTAAATTATTTAACTTTTGTGTTCATAATAAAAAAACTTTAAAAAGCATGCTCAAGCCCCTCCTTGCTTGTATTGATATTGATGGACGCGCATGACAGTTTACTAATCTGTAACAAAGCTCGGGTATGTTGCTACTATAGAATAGATATAGATAGTTACATACCTGTCCTTCCTATCCTGTGTGTATGCGTGTCGATATCTCTGGCTACGTCAAAGTTCACAACCGTCCTGATGTGGGGAATGTCCAATCCTCTCGCTGGAAACAAAACAATTGTATACAGTGTGATCCTGTAATGCTCGGAGATAATTCAGGAGGTGCTCGTGAGTCTAAAGAAACAAAGTTTCGTTTACCAGTTATCCGCCATTTTGTTCTGTTTTACTAAATAATTAATATCCCTAGAATGGCTCCTTGGATTGGGCTGAAACTTTGCTCGTTGTTCATCCATGAAAAGACTAGTTTAAAAAAAAAATCAATTTGTTCTAACAATGCATTTCCAAATGGCGGCCATTTAAACAATTTAGGCCTAAATGAAAATGACTAAAATAAATTGTGTGCTTAAGACCACACGTGAGTAGTGTAAACTTCTTTAGTGATATCTAAAAAAGCTAATATTTTTATATAATAATGCATCAGAAATACATAAAATTAAACACATAAATAATTTTAGGTTAGGCCTAAACAGAAGAACCAACACAAGTTTCTTGAATGTATTTACATTCATTACCAATAAAATAAAATAACAGATTAAGCCTATGTCGTAGGACAATCTGTTACACTAATACATCCAACTCTAATATACTAAATTAGCAATGCATTCGTGGCCCGACCGGCTAAGGCGCCAGTCTATGGTGATGGACTCTGCTGGTTCGAATCTCGGCAAGACCAAAACTTTTTCAAACAGATGGAATAGAGCGTTTCACAAAATGCATGGTGAAACGTATGACGATATAATCCGATTCACCCCCCCCCCCTCCACAACAAGTAAACTATATACTCTACTACATAAACATGTATACACATTGTTTGGAATGTGCCTATAGAAGTTTACACTTCAAAAACAATAAATTTTTGTAGCTCGTTTTATTTCCTAACTAATGGGAACTGTAAAACAGCGTTCAACTTAAATTCAAAAATTTCAAAGTTCAAAATCTTTTATTGTCACTAAGCACATTTTTTATGGCAATAGACAGTGTCAACATTATTTAACAAAATGAGCAAAATTTGAAGAAAAATTTCCAACACATCACTTTTTTCAAGTGACATCAATATAACAATAAAATAAAATTACTACAAGAAACAGTCAAAATCAATACAAATATACATCCACAATCAACTACAAAAAGACAAGCTATTTTAATGAACATTTAAAAACTTAATGAACTAGTGTCACAAATCAAATACTCCTGGATGGAATAAAAAGCTTTCAGTTTGAGCCAACTACTGACTCTTAATTTAAAATTCCCTAATCCAGTTGTCCAAGCCTCCTCAGGCAATTTATTAAAAAGTTTTATTTTCATACATAGAATACTGTTGTCAGTTTTTTTAAGTCTTACATGCATTGCATCTATACAATATTTCCTTCTAGTATTGTAACTATGAATATTTTGCCTGAAAGTACAGTTCTTTAAATTCGCCTTAACATCTAGTAAACAATAATATATATATATAAACTGGGTAGTGTCATTATTTTAAATTCTTTAAATATGGGTAAACAACTATCTCTTTCTGCCATATTCTTTATAGTTCTTAAGATTCTTTTTTGCCACACAAAAACTTTCTTAGAACCACTGCTGTTACCCCATAGTGTTATACCATACGTCAAATGTGAATGGCAAAATGCATAATACACATTAATCAGTTCAGTATGTCCATACTGACACAAGCTTATTAATTAATTGGTTCGCAATTAAATATTGCCTACTCATTATTGCTGCGGGTGTTGAACCCGCCAAACCCAGCTTTACAAACCCATGTAAGCAGCTTTGACACTTATACCATTCGATTGGAAATATGGATTCAAATTTCGACAGTTTAAACAAAATTGTGTTTACCAATCTGAAATTAAACTATCAATCTAATTTAACCCGAGATGAAGTTAATGAGAGCATAATTATTCTGTTAGGCCCTATATGGTCAATAAGAAGCAGAAGCAAAATGTACGCTCCAGTTGGTTGGCTCTGTCACTGTCGAGGAAAGTGCAGGGATGCACAAAAAAAAGTCTGAATGCCCAAACAATGTTCGGAGGAAATTAAGGGTAGGCGAGGGAAATTTTGGCCAAGGAAAAATCCACAAAAGTAAGGGCAAAGTAATTATTTTGGGGAAAAATAGATAGGAAATGAATTGGACCAGAAGTCAGCCTAATTGGTTTGTTTATGACGTCACAAAGTTTGTTGTCTACTTTCTGATGCAAGTCAGGCAGGATTCCTATACAGCCGAGCTGCCGATACAATATTTTTGTGCATGTTGATGAACGGCAGATTCCCGATTCTTGACTGGCTACAAACTGCTCGTGTTCTAATACTTTCTTTAGGTATTAAAAATTATTTCGGCACTGTATGCAAATTTTGTTAGCTTTGAACAATTTATATTTTCAAGCGAAAACAACTAAATCACATTAAACCATATTATACAAAGATTCTTAATACACAGGTATTACTGATATTTTTCATTTCTTAACTTAAACTACTTACCGGAATTTGAAATTGATCTTTATCAGTAAAATACGTACGATGCGATGACTTAACCTTTTCGCTGCGTATTCAAACCCAAGCAGCTTCCTATATTTCGCAATTATGAGTAAAATTTTTATTTTTTAAATTAAGGTTTATTTTACTTAAATATCTCTTTATTTCTATATCTTGCATTAATATATACTATTATTTTTCTCTTATTTCTGTAAATCCCTCACGAACACAAACTATACAGACTAACTTAGTACCGAGCTAAGTAATTATTATAAACCTCTCACGAATACAATCTATACAGACTAATTTAAAAAGAACCGAGCAAACTTGTTATAACCGCTCCTAGATGGTGCTGATAAACTATCTTTTACTTTACACGTAATATTTATACCGATAGTAAAGTAACTGAAGTATTGTTAATTTGTCAGTTTTTTTTAATCAAGCCTTAGCCTTGTGGATTACGTTGCATCTTCCTGATCAGAAGATGCTGGGTTTGAATTTAGGCTAGGAAGACCAGATATCAAATCATATCCGTGGTTTCAGGGTAGGGGGGGCGGAAGTAAAGCAAACGGTGGTTGGTTCGCTTCCAAGCTGACGGGATATGACTAGATATCTGGTCTCCAGCTGGGGCTGTTTTGCATAATTTTATTAAGGTATTTATGTATGTGTATACAGTATATATTTACTAAAATAAACCAGAAAAACGAAATTTTATACATTTTTTGGCTAAAAATTCATACTAAAAAAGCAATGGGCATCGTCTACTTGAGGCTAAATAATATCATTTCTGTTCAGTTGGGACTATAATCGACTTATGCAGCCAATGGAAAAGTTTTTCTAACGATGTGGACTGAAGTCGATTTACGGAGTGAACGGTAAAAATCTCAAATCGACTGTAGTCAATTTACGCAGCGAAAAGGATAATAGTTTTTGCCTTATTTCATTGCGTAGTTGATGTGGATGAATGGGTCGCCAGTCACAATTGGGGAAATTTTTATTGAAAAAAGTGTGTTCTGGGAAAATTTGGTGTGCTAAAACATTTTCTGCACCCCTGTGAAGGTGACGCTGGAGTGGAGGACAAAGCATGCTCTCTATCAACTATCATTTCTCTTTGACACAAGTACTCAAACCAGATCCAGATTTCAGGTAGCTACCACTCTGGGCAGATAATCCCCCCTTCTTATTCAGTTCCCTAAACATTTTACAATTTTAATGATTCCAGCTTATTTATTATGAATTTTAAAACAGCACACTATGCAACTATATACTGAGGGTTTTTAAAGACACAGGCTTTTGTCTTTTTTTCTTATTTAATAAATGGTTGTTGCAGTTTGATTTTTTTTTGGGGTTTTTAAAGGCGAAAAACCTAGGTGGTTATCATCACCTGTAAAACGAAGAGCATTCGCATAATGCTCATACGATAGGACACAGCTATAAAATTAAACTTTTAATTTACACACACTACAGACAATTCACGATAAAATAACAACGATAACAGCAATAATTACACAAGAACAACTTGTCACAGGGCTGTAAAGGGCTATGTTACTTAACAATGAATAAAACTCTAATTAAAATAACAAGTAATAAATCTAAATATGGTATGTAAGTTACGTAAGTAAATGTATATTGTTTTCAAATGTTTCCAATTACATTCAACCGATGGAGGAATGCTAACACCATATTAATGGTTTGGGAGTCATCACCCAACATCATCCGAATGCAATTTGGTAGGCAAAACCTCTTACGAACATTTTTTAGCTTTTTGCAATATAAAAGGAGGTGTTTAATTGAGAGGAGGTTTAAGCAGTAAGGACAAAGCGCGATCCCCCCTGGTTAACCCAGAATGTCCAATGCGTAGACGAGAAACCACCACTTCCTCTCGTTGGCGGTTTGAGGATATCCATGGCCGAACGGTATCTTCAATTTGGCGGAGTTTATTTCCTTGTACTGCGGCCCACTCTTCTTCCCACTGTCTAAACAGGGCTTGTTTTAAAAAGGACATATAGTCGGACGACAAAACTTTATTCACGCTAGGCTGTAAGGAAGTGGCTTCCTTAGCAGCTAGGTCTGCTATAGTATTTCCCTGTATACCGGCGTGACCCGGAACCCAGCAGAACGACACCCCCACGCTCCTCAGACAAAGTCTGTGCGTGGAGCACAGAATATCTTTGACCAAAGAGTTAGGGGAGTACATATTTTGAATGGACTCAAGTGCACTTCTTGAGTCTGAACATATAAGAAGGTGCTCCGGTGTTGGTAGAACAATATTGAGTGCCTTGAGTATTGCAAAAAGTTCTCCTGTATATACGGAAGAGGAAGATGGTTGTTGCAGTTTGATACGGCTGTTATAACTACCATCAATAAAACATGTGTTATATTGTTAAAAGAGTTTTAAATCTAATTCTAAAGTATTTGGTTTAAAGCCTAATATTTTTAAGCGAACTGCAAAGTGTTTAAGCGTACAAACTAATATTTCCCTTTGACTCTGTCCATGGGAGTATTTTACGGTAATAAACTTCATATTTTACAACAAAATTAAAACAAAGTTTTCAAACAAACTACCGGTAGTTTGTTTTATGCAAAGGTTTTCAAAAACAAAGTCATAGAAGTTATTTATTTTGATTTATATTAAACACATATAAAAATAGAACCTTTTCACCTGCCGTCTCACCTTACAAATGACATTACAACCTGCAACGGGTTATGTGTTTCTCTTACGGCAAGCGAGGGGATATTTCACTGCTTTCTGTTGTAGAATTAAACAAGTTTTTTGAAAATCAAATCAATACCGTACGTTAAAATCTTATGTTCCCCATCCCTCTAATTTGTTTGTACAATTTTTTTCACACTCAAATTCTCCCGCCCGTCTGGGAAAATGGCCCGTATGTAAATCGGAACCTGCTCAAATTTATCCATAGATATATTGTTTCAGGAAATTAAATTTTGATCCAGACGAATGGAGTTTGGAACAGAACTTACCAGCGACATCTGTAGCTACAAGAATATTGACTTCTTGTTTCTTAAATAATGTGATGACTTTGTTTCTCTCGGTTTGTTCCATGTCTCCGTGTAATAACAGTACGTCAAACTCTTTCAAGGTCAAAGCACTGGCCAACTCCTCAGCGTTCAACTGCAAATATCATCAAACACTTTATAAATAGTTTGCACCCAGTGTGGATATTTTAACCTTTGATCTGTCCATACAAATTTTTTGCAAAGTCATTTCGGTGCGTGTGCAAGCATATTTTCAAAAACTCACCAAATATAGTAATTAAACCAATCCAAAACTGTTCCGCAGCTTTTCTGGTAGAGAAAGGTTCAAAGAATTCATATATGCCAGTATTAATTAATCATGTAAAATTTACAAAGTTATTAGCTCAAGAAACAAAAAATTGTTCAGTAATGAAATTAAAAAGTTCAACTTTAGGCCCACATAAACAGCAGTAAACATTTCTTGTAATTTTTTCAAAATGTACAAAAGTTTTGTAATTTAGTTCTAAATAGAGGTGTATAAAAATATATATCAATTTCAAATTTCTTATTTTGAAAACACCAGTTTCTATGTTCCTACTACAAGACTGCTAACAAAACTATGAATAGTAATTTAGGAATACATGCTTTGCTCAAAAATGAAATATTATTATAACAAAGTGAAGAGAATATATCAAAAAATTGAACTGTATACTTGTAAATTATTATTTCATAAACGTATTTGACTTAGTTTTACTTGAATCACAAAATTAGATCAAACGAATGAAACCTCTCACGTACCAAGTCTATACAACATAATTTATACAACCGTGAGAACACCCTAGCCAAATGTTCTCAGGGCGAGTTTTGTATTCAACAAAAGTCTGTATTTCCCAGGACTGTACGAATGAAACAGTTATAGTAAATGTGGTTTAGTTTACACGAAACGATAGGTTGATAATTTCTTTCCAAACCGATATAAACATATCTATACAAATATATCGAATTGTGATAGATATATCGAATCCAAAATGTGCTGTTTCATTGGTTGAAAACTGTCCAATTGCAAGGTTTTACAGAAACCTTTATATTTTCGAAACTATAAGATTGACGTCTGATTGGAAGGCAGTTTTAGAAAGTTAAAATCTTGATGATTCCAAAGGTATCTTTATATTATTGTCAAAATATTTCTGTCGAGCAATATTGAGCCATAGATAAGTGACGTATTTATGTAATTTCCTATTGCTTTCTCATTGATTTAGAAAACTACAATTTTAAAACGATGATTACATTTTGTAAATATATGTTTTAGAACAAATTTGTAAATATAAAAATTAAAGTTTAAATCATTTCCTTTTCAACGGGTTTCGTTTTATTGCGATTAGATGATTTTTAGTGGGTGGAACACGTTGGAATAGATGGGAACGAGTGTGCAGATAAGCTGGTAAACAAGGCATCAGCGTCTGAATTCATAGGACCTGAACCGTTCTGTGGAATAGCAAAGGCAGCAGCCATGCAGGCTGTCGCCGAGTGGGCAAAACTAGAACATGGAACAAGGTGGAAGGGCATCACAGGTTTGAGGATGAGCAAGCTTTCACTTTCAGGTCCATCTAGGCAGACTGCATCTGACATCCTAACAGGTGTAGTATAAAGAAGGTAGTAGCCCTAATTACAGGACACGGCCATCTTAGGAAACATATGCTAAGGATGGGCATATTCACCGGAGATCCTAAATGCAGAAAATGTGGTCTGCAGGAGGAAACTGCTGAACATCTGATTTTTGAGTGTGACAGACTTGAACAGGTAAGTTACGAAACCTTTGGGAAACTGACCAAAGGCCAAACCATCCCCCAGGAGAACATTGCCAAAAGGATCTCTAAGTTCATCTCATCGAGCTTATAGATCTTGACAAGGATAACTAGGGGTCTTCACATCCTTAAGGTGGGAGCGCAATAAGCCCGTGAGGCTGAAGTGCATTAGGTGTTTGGACCGCCCACAGATGAATAGTGGGTGAAATATTCAAAACAAAGTAAAGTTGTCAATTGAGTAGTGTGAAACCTAGGCCAAGTGCTAAGACTAACAAGTAAATACAACTAGCTCTGTACACTTGCTTCTCTACGGTAACGACTTTTGAACATTAATAACTTCACTAAGGTTTTTTATAAGCTTAACTGTATCGAGTAAGTATTTATATGTGAAAAAACAGAATAACACTGGTCCCTTACCTTCTTTGTAACAAATATAAGTACACTTCCAGACGACAAGAACAGGACGATATTTTTGAGTAGCCAATTAAGTTTCGCAGCTTGCGGCGTCACTACGACAATCTGCGTAACGTCGGTGTTCGCTTCACCGACATCTCCCTGCACTATTCTAACAGGATCCGTCAAAGCATGCCTGGCTAGTTTCTCCACTTTCTTTTTAAACGTAGCACTGAACAGTAACGTTTGACGATCCGGTCTGACGTGATTGCAGATCGAGTGCACTTGAGGTTCTAGACAAAGAAACAGAACACATCTTAAAAACGCTAGTAAGTAGGCTCAAACGTGCAATACTTGGCAACTCTGGTTTGAAACAAATAACCAATCAAGATAAAACGGAAGTCATTAAATTTAGCTTAGGTGTAAACCTACAAAATTAGTTAAACTTCTTGGTATTCACATGGATTCTAGCCTTACCTGAGTGACGAATACAAATCACTCGAGCACTCGCCTAGCAAGGGTTGTATATTTACTGAAACAATTGAAATTAATCCTTTTGCACGGAAGGAAATTTTCACTATGCGTGTGAAACTGGGCAAGACCAGAGCGTACAGATATATAGAGTGGAAACTGGGGTTTCGCCGGTGAAGCCAGCTGGCTGCTCAAGATGGCGGCTATTCCTTTGATCTTGGCCAGTGTCACGCACAGTCTGGTTCACTCACTGCCGTGAACTTGTGTTATCAAAAATTATAAATTAACAAAACTATTTGGAAAAATAATAAAAAAACCTTTACATAACATATATAATTAGCTAACAAAATCACTCTATGCAATAATAGTAGGCTAATACATTAAGGAACTTCGTTCCAAAAACTAAGGGAAATATTTTAATTGGTTGGATTAATTATTGGGGTGTGAATACGTTGTGAACTGAAGCTAGTGTGTGAGAGGAAATTGTCTTAGGCAAAGAATAACGTGCATTATTTGAAGGAAAAACCTTTCACATTTATTGATTAGAATTAAGGGTCGGCTCTAGCTGTCGGCCATGTTGGTTGACACTCCATAAGACCAATGTTAAATTAAAATCCATATTTTTCCTTTATTTTTGATCGGATAATTATGAACGATATGTCATTTTAAAGCTATGGCCAATACGCATGCAAATGGCTTTTCCAAAATTAAGAAAAACGTTTTGTTTAATATTTATTAACAATTTAAAAAATTAATTTTTAATAATTTTTTATGTTGTCACTATTAGTTATAGCGAAAAAGTACCAAGCCATTTGCATAAAGAATTTTGTCTTCAAGAGTTTGGTATTTTTTTGAAAACACTATTTGAACAATTGCGGGTTTTAAATGGATTTAGGCTGAGCAATGTCCGTGTAACCTACCGCCGCTATAGGGTGACTTTAAATATTTTTTTACGATGTAACTATTAATTATAGCGAAAAATTATCAAGCCATTCGGATGAAGAATTTTGTCCCCAAGAGTTTGGTATTTTTTTGAAAACGCTATTTGAATAATTTCGGGTTTTAAATGGATTTAGGATGAGCAATGTCCGCGTAACCTACCGCCGCTACGCTGGAGTCGCAGGTTGCTTTCTGTTTTACTAGAGCCGACCCTTAAATAAAAAACATATTTATATACAGACATAGAAATGAAATGATTCCTATCTTGAGTTTAAATGAGAGCATCGTCTAACTTAGATGTTGAAATGTTCGTACATACCATGGATTTTTTGTATATGCATAACTTAAATCACTTTTTCAAACCAATTGTTATATAGTTTATCACACTTTTTGTTGTGAAGTCAAGTCAAGATCATGTCCCATGCTTTCCTCGTGTTGGTATGGTTGTGGAACTAAGTCCTTTATCTGATGAAATCGGTCAAATCCACTGTATTTAATGTTTGAAATACTGGTGTCAATCTTCTACTTACTGATACTGTTAAAAACATTTTACTCACTTTTGTGAGTTTTTTTACATAAAGACTTTATTAAGAGCACACATTAACATGACTGCCTCATACAAGAGTTCAGTTCAAAAGAAAATATAAAGACCAATGTTCCCATCTCCATCTATACTCAAACGGAAAAACCAAATTACTTGTTTTCTTCGCGTTTTGTAAGTTCACACACTTGTTAGTCATTCTGGGAATGCCTATTTGATGCAAATCTTTGAATTGCACTTTGTTT
>JAGFPH010001463.1:146279-174080 GCA_018207615.1 Philaenus spumarius
CGAAAAAACCTATACTCCCGAGAACAATAATTTGTTCATGTTTCTATCAAATACTGGCGTTAAAATTAAATTTTAATTTTAATTACAACCGCTAAGGTCCGAGGAAAGGTTATTTAGATGACACTTACAAAAATTCGGAAAAAGTGGAAATTAAATTTCGCTATTTGAGGGAATGAATAACAAGTAAAACAAAGGCACTTCGTCGGGACTACCACAGAAATCATAAATCACGGGTAACTTTTAATCCCGAAAATGTTCCAAATGTTTTACCCGAACATCCTGAACTAAAACAAATAGAATTATTATAATAAAATACTTTTGATACCGATCTATAAAATTTGTAACTTTTCGACACAGGAGACACCCTAATTCTATAAATAGACACGGTAAGAAACGAATCCATAAGTGGTTGACCTTGATTTTCTTTACCTTCCTGTGTATACAAATAACTAAGCCTAGCATGAATATAAATAAAACAAGAAGCGTTTACTTAACAAACGAAACAATCGCCTAAACATTTTACTAAGGAAAATATCTATACACATCAAACTAAGAAAGTTTTACATTTTTTCCTATAGATATTTATTGTTAAATGTGAATTGGGTTTAAGTTTAAATACAGAGAATGTGATTGCAAAGAAACAAGACGTCTCTGCAGAATGGAGACGCTCTTGACCAAATAATTAGATCTTGACATTGTGTACCTATGATAGATTACTGCTCTTCGCGCATGCGCATTAAAAAAAAGAGATGCTATCTTTTCGTGTCACTTGTCACAGATTCCGTGAGTCTAATATGCAAAAGAGATAAGCCAAATAAAAAGTTTTAATAATATCGATAGTAACTCAAATTGAGTAAGTATAACAAATAAGATAAAGAACATGTTTTTTTATGTAAATAAATTAAATATCCTTTTCACCAAAAATAACGAGTATCCGTAAGACCGTAAAACATCAACGGATAACCGTAAAAGTTATTAGGTATGGATCAGCCATTCAGTTCCAAATTAAAATTCTTTGTAGATATAACACTTTGAAATTTTTATAGTATTATAATTATTAATGAATAAATTAGGGATGGGTCGGTTCCATTTTTTTTCGGTTCTCCGTTCTATTTATTATTCAAGGAATTTTATTCAGCTAAGTTAAATTACAGACAAAAAGTCCATCACTCTCAACGTCTATTATAAAATATTGCCACACTTTCGATGCCATTGCAGAAGAGACGAGCCTACTCTGTTCATATCCTCAACTAACTAAACTTAACAAAATTAATATGTTAATACAGTAGAGCGTCGATTATCCGAAAGCGGAAATGTACTGTAAAATAAATAAGTACATTACAGTACTGCACGTAATTCCAAATTTAAAGTTTTTTACTCGCATAGTCAGCTGAGTTGTAGACTTTAGGGAGTTTGTGCACTCAATAAAACATCGGCCGCTATTGATTCAGTCGAGCGCTTGGCCGCCCGCTGCTGCCAGTCGTTAGTCTTTTTAGCTCCTCGGTTCTCGGTTCCGCGAAGAACCGGCAGAACCGACCCTTCCCTAGAATAAATATTTTACACAAATAAATGACTATTTGAATCTGTTTATCTAAACCGCAATAATCAGTGACCTCAAAACAAAAATCCGTGACTTTTACAAACTTTCATGACCCTACTATAAATTCCGTGACTTTTCGGGGACTTCCGTGACCGGTAGACACTCTGTATATGCACCTATCAATTAAATCTAAGCTCTCTTATAATGCTTGCTCTACAATATTTACTCAACTTATGGTAATTTGATTAAAAGATGTATCTTTCGTAAATGGCGGATGTTACAAGAATCATCCCTAAAATATGATTATGATTCTAGGGGTTAACGGGGTAGGTAATTCAACTGGTGCAAAACAAGTTTTCTTGTGGCAAACAAGGCAATTCTAGAGCTATCGTAGGGGCATCAGAGCAAGAGATTTATAGAGCTATTTTTGTAATATAAACTCTACGTAGTACATTTATCCTTCACTCAATGCTACATGTTAGAGAACACTTGGAAGAGTAAATTAAGAAGTAGCTATCATGGACAGGAATAAATGTTTGATTAAATTTTTTTTTAAATTTCTGAAGCTACAATTTTCCTATTTAATGTATGTTAAAAAGTCCACGGTTTTCCACTTTTTTTACACCTTTGAAACCAACCTTCTTAAACACCCTTCCGGAGGGTTGAAATTGGTAAATTTTTTCTGCAATATTTATGATCCAAAGAACATTTGGGCAAAATAACTCACCCTTGGAGCATTAATTCTAACAAATGCCTTATTTTTAATATTACCCGTACTAATTGTATTATGTTGTGAGCTTGTACCTAAAAGACTTAAACAATTTTCAGATTTAATTATAAATCAAAAGAAAACACTCACCAAAACCCATATCAAACATCCTATCGGCTTCGTCTAACACCAGAAACGTAACTCTTTCCAGATTTGTCGCTTTTAATTTGATTAGATCGATCATTCGTCCTGGGGTAGCGACTACGATTTCCGCTCCTTCTTCTAACGCTTTCGACTGTTCCCACTTGGAGCCGCCACCGTAGCAACATGTTACGTTTATGTTGTACACTTTGCCAAACCTTTTAGCCTCATTGTAAATCTGAAAGTAAATACAATGTTCATGTTCTTTGTGCAATACTATCCTACAACTTTTGTAGAAGAATTTATTTTATGTAATAACTCCAAAAGAGAGTATAAAAACCACAGAGGCTATGCCAACCAATTCTAATAGTTCATTAAATAATAACTGTTATAACAATTTGAAATAATAATGACCTCATAAAATCAATAATCCCTACATATTGATTTTTTTTTTTTTATCGGAGTAACGGTTCAGAAAATATAAGCGTTTTACAGAAACATTGTCAGTTTTGACATCATTTTTAAGTCGATGTTTAAAATTTCAAACTTCAATAACTTAATTAAGAAATGTTTAGTTACAAATTAGTTTATCGTATTTTTACAAATTCTCTGACCAAATTTATGCAAACATTTTGGGATCGGAAAAATATTTTTTGTTTCCGGTCAATTTAAAAATTTCACCAGTTATAAATCAACATTCAGTTAGAAGATTTTTAAAAAAAACTATAGTATATAGTCAACAAGTTATTTTTTTTACGATTTTTCAAAGTAAGATGGCACTGAATTTTTCAGTGTGTTTCGACAAAACTTAAGCCGAAAATCAACGCTTTAATTTTCTTCAAAATGGAATAAAAATTACAATATATTAATAAATTTCAAATTATGAATAATCTCAATTTTTGTATAAAACAATTCTGAAAGTGATTTTAATAATTTTTAACTTGAAAACATTTCTCACCGTTGGTGTTAGTGATCGAACAATTAATTTATTTAAAACGTATCGTCGAAAAACAAACAGTTACGTCACTATAGTGAAGGACATTCGCGTACGAACAGTGACTTTGCGTTGACAAAAAAAGTTGTTAAAGTGCTAGCAAAGGCAATGTGGATTAACAGGGAGTTCTTTTTATTAATTTGTGTGTTTTTGGTTAGTTTTTACTAATTTTATTAATTAAAAATTTATTTATACATATTTATTTTATTTATGTTTGTAATTTAATTTATCATGCTGTATTAAACCTAAAAAATCAGATGTTATGTTTGTATGACATTCAATTCATACCCATAACCTGTGATTGCATTAACTTCCGTGGACTCTGTCATACGAAAAACGAAAATCGTATGGCATTTTGTTATTTTGATGCGGAAGTTTGTAACTTTTAATGTGGGCGTGCGAGATTGATTTTTTTGAATTCGAGATGAGAACGGAATGTGTTTTAATATAGATTATCAAAGTCAAGGGACAAGGAGGAACAAAAATTGGAATTTTGAATTGAGAGCAAGAAATACCAAATACCTTTTTACATTGTTGAAAGAAATATAATATAAATGGGGAGTAATTATTAATAAGTTAAGCCTCTTTCGATGTGCTATTGCTACTAAGTTTATGAAAGATATTACAAATAATATGATGTATTACATAGATATGTACTTTCGATTAATAAACCTGTACAATACATATGCAAAATATTAATTATTATATTTATAGTTAAGTAATTAATTGACATTATTCATTTTACTAAAAACCGAAGGTTATATAAAACTCAATCTCTACTAAGGTATGTTATTTCTCTTCAGTGTCAAGGTAATTAAAACCGCTGACAAACATCGGATCGTTTTGATATTTTCACAAGCGGACATCAGCTTTACGTACGCTATGATACCTGATAGACGCGTCCAGTGCAAACTTGTAGGGCTGCAAGCTGATGCGTGTAATAGGTCACGCAACATTTCCATCCATGCAATACCCACTTAAGACTGATAGTGTAATGATAACAATGTATTAACCTGTTGTGAAAGTTCCCTTGTAGGTGCTAAGATTAATCCTATTGGTCCATCTCCGGGCTCCAACTCCTTCTGGTCCATAATGTGTACCAACATAGGCCAAAGAAATGCTGCTGTTTTACCACTTCCAGTCTTTGCAATTCCTAAACAGCAATAGTAGCGGTTAGCAGAATATAATCCTACATTCAATGTTAAAATAATAATGATGATGAGTTTTTTTACTGTCTTATTTATTATATAATGAATTAATACATAATTTTCTGGTTTACAATGAATAAATATTTTATTGATTTCTTTATAGTAATGACACAAGAAGCCTAAGTACTATTTTATAATACAATTTTAAATTCTAATTTGAGCACAGTTATTCAATTATTTCTTTTTCTCAATGTATCTGGTTCTTTCTAGTACTTATGCAATTATATTTAATTCTTAGACGTAACAACAGAATCTTATTTATTAAATGTATCCTAGAGTTCAAAATAAGAATTAATTTAGTTTTACTAGCTGACCCGTGCGAATATTTCGCAAGTTCGGAGTAGGCCTACATTTACCTGATTTAACACGTTGATTTAATTCAGTTAATTAAGTTTATTTATTTACATTGGTTTATAAATAACAGTTTCCCTATACAATCTTACAGTGTAAACAATCTAACTAACAGCTGTCATGCTAGTTAAACAGATGGTTAGTAGATGGCGCCTTTCACTAGGAACATACAGAGTATAATATAAAAGTTTTTTAACCCTCCAAGTGGCATGGTTAAAGCTGAAATTGAAAAGCCTGTTTTTAACATTTTGCAAGCATATTTTTAAAAATTCGCCAAAAATAGTAAATGAACCCCAATCCAAAAGTGTTCCAAAGCTTTTTTGTAGAAGAAACTTCAAAGAATTCAAATATGCCACTAAAAATTCGTTTCTTTTGAAATTGTAAAAGTTATTAGCTTAGAAAGCCAAAAATGTTTATTAACGGAAGGAAACAAAACAACTTTATGCCTACATAAAAAATAGTAAAACATTTTTATAATTTTTTTCAAAATACACAAAAGTTTTATAATTTAGTTTTAAATAGAAATATGTAAAAATATATTTCAATTTCACAATTGTTTAGTTCAAAATACACTTTGAACGTTTTTACTACATAACCTGCAAATCAGACTAAGTTCAAAGTGACTAGGTCTAAACATTTTTTACTTCAAACAATGTTTTTTTTAATACCAAAAATTCGAGAATGAAATGTAGAATCGAATAGCATTCTACCCAGTTTCAAATAACTTTACATTTTGTAATGAAAAATCAAAATATCAAAGCGACAATTTAACCTAAAACCTTATTTCTAGGCTATGTTATTTCTTCACTTACCGTTTTATTAGAACACTGCTATAAGCCTAATTTCACTCAAACACAATCTACACTTATTTATTTATAACTAAACCACAATATAACGCTATTTTATAAACTATAAACACTTTCAATTCACTAAAATATCAAGACGAATAAAACTTATAGTGAACGCTTTGAGATCAGAGTGTAAAATTGTTTTTAGGTTATAGACCGCTTCATTTACATTATGTCTGTGCCAACTAAATTTCACCTAAATTATTTGAACTGAACATAGAATAAACGTTGGAATTTTCTCTTTAAAACAGTATATTAAACATCTTATGAATTAATCGATTTCTGATAGTAAAAATCGGTTTACAAAATGCTTCCTTATTGGCCCAATCTTAGACCAATAACAAGCCTTTATTCTAAATTCTAGATCTCATAACCTAATGTAGTCACAGATGATTTAAAAATACCACTTGAAAGATAAAAGTCTAATGAATCCAATGCTGTGATGATCTTTGTGACAATTGACAACTGTGAGGAGTTGCAGACCGTTGAAAATGATGAAGATTTACGTTCTTAACATCGCGATGTCGCACGGAAAACAGCTGTTTGACATTCTACAATTTTGAAACAATGATTACGTGTGTAAATATACATTTTATGAAAAAGTTTTAAATACAAAAATTTAAGTTTAATTCATTTTCTTTCCAACGGTGCCGGTTTTATTACGATTGGATAATTCTAAATGAATTAATTAATCGAAAATGCAAATGTATGCAAATTCTCGCTATTTGTCGAAATAGCTGCTTCTTGCGCCTGAGAGAACGTCACTTTGGGCAGTCTGCCACTGGGAGGGTTAAATCAATTTTTGTTATTAAAACATGAATTTTAAGCTGTTTGTCTATTTTTCCCGTGTAGTGGTTAAGGAAAGCTTTAAAATGATGCCTCATTCATGTAATTTGATGATGTATTAAGGAAGTTATGGCGTACCGACAAAAAAATAGTCTTGAGAAATAATATATGCGATAATGCTGAGTAAAACTGTTAATTTAAGTTTATAGGTTATTAAAAAAGTATATTCAAGTTGAAATTTAGATTGTTCGTTCTTCTAGATTTATATTGTCGTTGTTTCTAGGTAAAAAATAGCATTCAGCATGCTTTCAAATGTTGGTTTTGCATGATGTGATATAGACAAGAAGATAAAATTAATGATATACCATGTCGCGTCTGTCTCAGTTATACAGTTTGGAATTGAAATTTGTGGTAGTTCAAGTAAAGCAGAAAAATTATTTAAAGTACAAAAACAAATATTTTAAGAATGACGACTTTTTCAGAAACAGAACATCTTATAAGGGGATATTTAAAGAGTTGCATATTTGAACCTTACCCTGACTATATACAGCGTGTCCCACAAAGAGGTTGCTATTTTTGAATTAATATGGCGGACATATTGAACACTCTACAAACTGTAAACTCTACAGTTATATTACATAGCTATGTAAAATAGTTACCCTCGAGTTTTATTTGCTTACGATCAATCAAATCAAAATGGCGGAATAACAAAATGATAACAAAAATGAACAATAATCTTGTGGATAAAACCACTTATATTAACAAGAAGATTCAGATGGCAAAAAAAAACTCTGTTTTTGCCATTCAAAATTGATCAGCTGGTTTTGTGAACACACAACAATGAAACATTGATTAGTGAAACTATTTGATACCTAGTTGTGTTGCGTTGTGACATGTCTAAAAATGAATTCTTCAATTGAAATTAAAACTCAATCTCTACTATATTATGTTATTTCTCTTCAGTGTCAAGTATTTTAAATAAGATATTGCGATATCCTAATCACTTCCCTGTTGAGTTGTTTGAAAACTTCTGTTTATCTTCTTTTCATTCTACTGTAAAATTTTAAATTTTATAGAAAAGACTAAAAAATAAAACTCGAGATTTTAAAAAAGTATTGAGAAATTTATAGCTGAATCGAGAAAAGTATAATCGGTCGAGAAAAGTGGCCTTAGCTCTTGTCTTTTTCTCGATCTCGATAATTTGTGTTAAACAACATCCCGTTCTCGTCTCGGATTCAAAAAGTTAATCTCACACACACATAGCCAGATATTACCTCGAAATTGTAAACTTGATAAAATCGAATTGCATGAGAATTTCATAAAAGTATTTTCTATTTTATATCGTTTTACAGCATATTTATAATGTTATTTCTCTAACTACTTGCTTTAATTTATTAAAGTTTCACTTCTTCCTTTACAAATTAAAAAAATACGTCTAGTTTTTAAGAGATTTACTGCAAGACTGTTTTTTTTTTTTGACGAACCAGTTTTCAAACAATTAGAACCACTGCCTGAAAATAATTTTTTTATAGATTTTAATACGCTATCCAAAATGTTGTAATATTAGTAATTTTATTACTACTGGATTAAAAACTTGCCCTGGAAATAGTTTTTATTTACAGTTTATTCCCAAAGTTAAATTTATATTAATATATATTTTATTTGTTCCTTTACCTTCGGAAAGGAATAAAGTCAATGGCCGTGCCAACATTCCTTGCTTTTTTTTTTTTTGGTTTAACGTCCTGCTGTTTTGCACTTAAGGCTAATGAAGACGGGACCTACAGTTTTACGTGGAATCCGAACCACAGCCAATGATGTCTGTTAAGAAACCATTTAGAAAATTATTCGGGGTCAATGGGAATTGAACCCGGAACTTTTCCATTGATGGTTGCCATGACGATTGATAAAGCTTTGATGCCTTAACAACCACAGCCATCATGGCTTTTTTAACCCACTGTAAATTAATTTAAGGAAACTTTTATCTATATTTTTATGTTTAGAGTTAACACGTTCACTGCTAAAATTAAGCCCATTATGTACCCTATATGCTAAACATTTTTTTTGTTTAAACCTTACCTTGAGGTCTTTTTTATTGAATTTAGATGTTATTTGTTGGTTTCCATCTTCAAAACCACTTTTTTTAATTTTTTATTTCGGAAGTACCGGTACTCTCTGCGCACACCGCGCCCGGCTCCACCCGACGCACACTTACAAAACGTTATGTTTGTGGACACTTTTCTTTAATATCACAAAAAAACTATTATAAATAATTAAGAATATATATTTCCACAAATTTACAACCCTACTATCCGACCATAATCATCATTTATTGACCTCTGTGGTAATTGTCAAAACAACCAACTACACAAAGTCCCGGATGTTCTGGACATGTCATACACTCATACTGAGTGCTTTTTTTGCACCTCCAACATTTCTTTTGTGAGGTTCGATTTGAATTTGGTTTTAATTTTGTTATTTTAGTAATTGTATGGTCAGCAGATTGAAACAAAGGACTAATAAATAGAGGGGAGCGCGAACTTAAAAATACGCGCAGAAAAAGAGCTGTAAAAATCAGGCGGGATGCGCGAACTTAAGACTACACACAATTTATACTCCCCAGTTAGTTGCCGAACAAACAAACTTAACATCAACTTGCTTCTTGCAGTGTCAAGGACACACCAAACTGAAAAGCATTGACAATACAGCGGGGGTACCGGTACTCCGTGCGCTTGCGAATAGACACCGCTGGACGTACCGGTACCCCCGCCGCAGTGAACGTGTTAATAAAACTTTATCATGTTGTAAAAAATCTTCAATTCAGTTTTTCTTTTTTGCTCTGAGCTAACCACGACAACAAAAGCAAAATTACAGTATTTGTAAAGAAACATCCTATTTCAACTTCAGGCATACAACATACAAAAATTTCTACAAAACTGATGTCTAATGGCAGACATTTTTCCAATAAGTTGTTATGTAGGATACAGGCAGCAGTTGTTGAGAACTAACTCCCAAACAAAGAATAAGACATACATTACAGTGGTGTGAAAGTATTTGTGCGCAATGAAGTGCATTTTTCAAACAGCTAACTATCGACTGCAGAGTGAGTCTTGAGGGTATTTTCATTTCTTTCACTTCTTCATTTGAATATAGAATCATACCAGGTGCTTACCAATAATATCCCTGCCCCCTAGAGCTGCAGGTATTGACTGCGCTTGTATTGGTGTAGGTTGAGTGTATTCAGACTTCCTGATTGCTTTCATTAGGGCGTCGTCAAACCTATAATAAATATCAAACATTACATACACTGCATTACACTTAGTCATTGTGCTAAATATTGCCTTACATTCATACCCAATCTTTGACCAATGACAAGCCTTTATCGTAAATTCCATAGCTCAGAACCAAATATAGTCACAGATGATTTAAAAACACCACTTGAAAGATAAAAGTCTGATGAATTCAATGCAGTTAAGATCTTCTTGATAATTTACACCTGTGAGAAGTTGCAGACAGTTGAAAATGACAAAGTTTATAGTCTGATTACGCACGCTAAACAGCTGTTTTACACTCTACAAATTTAAAACGGTGATTACGTATGTAAATATACGTTTTAACAAAGAAGTTTGAAATACAAAAGTTAAAGTTTAATTCATTTCCTTACCAACGGTGCCGGTTTTATTGCGATTGGATGGATTTTAGTGGGTTAAATAATCAAAATTCGGATGGTATGCAAATTCTGCAATTGTTCGTACGGGTTGCGTTCAGCGCCCTTTACACTATGCAGTTTGCCAGGTTGAGGGTTAAGCATCAACACGTAGTACACTTCAGAGTCGAGCCTTAGAAGTAAAAAAAATGGTAACAAGCAGAAAACACGCACGCACTTGATGACAGACCAGGGTCACAACAACTGGTCATGTGCCGAGGGAGTGCTACCAGTTAAGGGAGGGGCCTATTTTTAATTTCATTTAGTTTCCAGGCCATGACTTAGTTAGATCCCAAAGTGACGATTCAACAGGTAAAAGTTCAGTAACAATGATATTATAATCAAGTTTTACTTCTTTTTTTTAAATGATGGGAGTCATGATGGCGTTACTTCCATGCTTGTTTGGCTGAGAGGATTGTCCGCTAGCTTTATGTACTAGGCTTGAATTATTTTATGTATGTATAAGTTACTTCCCCGGAGTATGATTTTTGCCTCTTCTCAATTGAATTTTCAATCATATGTTATCTTCAATTTTCGATTTATCGACTAGGCCTAACCACACATTAATGTTCTTTTATTCTAATGCTTACGCCATTCCGGTACTGCTTTTAGTATTTTTTGTTCGTTTTGTTTTAACGTTGCACTGGACCATCCTTTCCCTCAATCACACTCTTTCAACACTCAGTTCACAATTTTACGTCCGGCAATCGCCTTAAACTTGTCTTTGACGAAAGAATTACCTCTCAAAGTGTTGTTGTCTGCTTCCGTTTTATAACGTTGGCAGTAGTGTGTGATGTAAGTGGCTTTATTGTGAGTATAGTGACTGTTTTAAATGTGGATTTTCGATTTTTGGGGTAAGCTTGGATTTAGTTTTACTTTGTTTATGAAATGACTTAGACGTTTAAGTCATTTCATAGTGGGTCGTGTACAAGGCACAGTGGTCTGCTCCCGTGGTATTGTGAGGGGAGGGGGCGGGATCTGTTACAATTGCTCGAGAAGCAAACGATTTGGTTGCTTGAGAATGAAATCATGAATTGTTCTCGGCCCCACTGTTCTGATCCCAGTCAGTTAACATTGTTTCTTGCCTTCTCAGTCTCAGCCCTGGAATGTACTATGTAGATGTTTAAGGTAAATAGTATATCTTAGTTTTACATTTTTTATTTAAAACAAGCTTAGATCTAAAGATTTATGTTTCCGTAGTTTTTAGCAACTTGATTTGACAGAAGTTGATTTGTTTTCTTGAAACGTCATTTATTGATTCTAACACACAAATGATGGGCTAATCAATAATAATAAAATATAAATAGTTTTGAAGTTACATTGCAAGGGTAAAAAAAAAACTACAATTCAAAGTTCTAAGAAATACGAGGGCTGTCCAGAAAGTAACAGACGTTTTGGCCTGGTGCGGCAGTGGGTGGGACTAGCGCTGCTATCTTGGGATCAGAGTGTTCTTACACTCAGTACTCAGACAGCCAAAACGTGAGCTTGCGCATCAAGCCTTTCGTACTTTGTATACAGCGCAGTGTTGAAATGAGCGTTGCAATTGAAAATCCCACCAGTTGTGAAGTGCGAGCTGTGATAAGGTTTTTGTTGGCAAAATATCACAAACCAATTGAAATTTATCGCCAAATTTGTGATGTGTTCGACCAAGGAATAATGAGTAGGGACCGGAAAAAATAGCATTTATTTTTTGGGAAAATAGCATTTATTTTTTGGAAAAATAGCATTTATTTTTTGGAAAAATAGCATTTATTTTTTGGAAAAATAGCATTTATTTTTTGGAAAAATAGCATTTATTTTTTGGAAAAATAGCATTTATTTTTTGGAAAAATAGCATTTATTTTCTGAGAAAATAGCATCTATTTTGGTAAAAATAGCATTTATTCTTCTGCATGTTGTACTCATTCATAATTAACATAAAAAGCTTAAAATTACAAACTAAAAGTTTTTTAAATCATCATCCCGCAGAAAATTCAACAATTAGTTAGAAAACTAAGAATTTAGAGAGTTTAAAAAACATATATATATATATATATACATAAAAGTATTATGTAACGTTCATGCTATAAAATACAGGTCAATAAATACAAAATAATATAAATACAATAAAGAAAATTCTTACTAACTTCAATCAATATCTGAAAGACTAAATTAATAAATTATTAATGTATGCTTCAAATTACTACTTCATGAAATGTGCTTCAAATGAACTAATTGCACCGAGGAACTAAAAACTAAAATCAACTTGAATGCAAGTTGCATTCTTGCAAGGTATTTTAAAAGTATGAAAATAAATTGAAATTTGAAGAACCTCACATAGGAACTAAAACCTAAACTAAAGTAATTAAAACACAAAATTTACACAAACTAAAACATTACCAAAATTTTCCCTGACTTTCCAGGTTTGTGGCAACCCTGTAAAAAATAATTTTATAGAAAAGAAAAAGAAAAAATATAGTCACAAGAAAATTTTATTTTTTAATTATAGTCTACACATACAAAAACTGATTTATTTGGAGGTTATACAGGAACCTTAACCTTCAAAAGCAAGAGTTGTAAACAATTCTACATTTTCAATTTTTAAATTTGTTCTCCTGTCTGTAACACTAAGCACAAATTAACTCACATCTCGCACAGTCATAGTCCAGTTGTAGAACGAGCTGTAGATTTCAGGGAGTGTATGCGTTCAACGGAACAGCGGCGGCTGTTACGTCAGCCGGACGCTGCCGAGTTCAAGACTTAAGGGAGTGTATGCGCTCAACGGAACAGCGGCAGCTGTTGCGTCAGCCGGAGCGGACGCTGCCAGTTATTAGAACATTAGCAAGTACACAGTGAATTTAATTATCCGAACAAATTGATTGTCAGAAGTCCCTCAGTCCTAATTAGTTCTGAAAATCGATGCTCTACTATAACTTCATAAAATTAACGTCTAATTGTAAATAAACGGAATTTGAAATCATAGCTCACTAAAAATGAAACGAAAAATGCTTGGCCGTCGGGACTTTTTTTACTGTCCGCGAGACAAGAAAAGCTTTGAATCCAATATGAAAATTAATTGTTGTCAGGATGTTTAAAGTCGATTGCGATCTGTATACAATCAATTATCATGCAATTAAAAAACTATTTACATGTCAGTCCGATCCGTTAAAATAGCGTCTTAAAACTTTGTATACAGAAACGAAATATAGTAGGCCTACTAAGCATAACCTCCGTCTTAAATTGTATTCTTTTATGAAAAATTGCATTAATAAAACTATATAATAACGAAATAAGCTACTGTTAGTATTTACGCCATTTTGGAAACAATCTATATTTACGATTTTAGTAATAATAAATCACCGATTTTGCGAAAAATCGTCTTTTTCGCAAAAAATCGTGGATTTCGCGTTTATCGCAACTAAACCTGGGATTTCGCAACAAAATCGCATTTATCGCAAAATGCGATTTTTTCTGGTCCCTAATAATGAGTGAAAGCCAAGTGAGGCAGTGGTGCATTGATTTTAAAAATAGCCGAACCATTGTTCAAGATGAGGGTCGCAGTGGTAGGCCTAGGTGTTTGAGTGATGAATTGGTGACGAAAATCAATGAAAAAATCCGTGAAAATTGTCGTTTTACAATTACGGAACTCTCAGAACATTTAACCCAAATTTCATGGAGTTTAGTTAATTAAATTGTGGTGGGTAAACTTGGTTACCACAAATTTTGTGCCAAGTGGGTTCCGAAAATCGTAGTGGAAGACCACAAAAAACAGAGACTTGCTGCAGCCTACCATTTCTGGAAGACTATGACAAAAGTGGAAAAAAAGTTCTCGATCGTATCATAACTGGCGACGAGACTTGGGTGAAGCACTACCCATGTCTTGTGAAACAAAACGACAGTCGATGAAATGGGGACACACGCATTCGCCCAAGAAACCGAGGAAGTGTCTGCCAGCAAGAAAAATCATGGCTACTGTGTTTTGGTACGCTCAGGGAGTGATTCTCATTGATTTTCTTGAACGAGGCCAAACTATCAACTCGGAGAGGTATTGCGAAACATTCAGAAAATTAAGACGTGCGATACAAAGCAATGGTTGGAGAAAACTCAGCAAGAAAGTTTTGTTTGTCCATCACGGCCAATTGTACCCAAAAGCTTTTGGATGGGAAGTTTTCAATCATCCGCCGTACAGTTCGGATTTGGCGTCAAGCGACTACCACCTGTTTGCTATGTAACGCTTTGACACTGATGCTGAATTGCATACCTGTGTAAACCAGAGGCTGAACTCGCAGGCAGCAGATTTTTACAGAGAGGGTATTGAAAAGCTTGTACCACGTTGAGGCATGGTAATTTAGAGTTTACCTTCAAAATGTATATACAGTAGAATCCCTCTAATCCGTCACCTTTGGGACTGGGGGTATGGTCGGAATGCAAAAAAGGTCGGATTATCAGAAAATACAAAAACATTATCCGCTTAAACAAAGTGGTTGCCATGACTGGTTTTCCAACGAACGTTTCACTCCAGACATGTTAAAAAAATGAACTGTACACAATGTAAAACAAATTCTCTATAACAAATACAGAAAGAACACTGTCATAAAACCAACGAACAGTAAGTATTAAAAACTGCACAGTACAGTACAAAAACACGCTCAACAACAGAAACAATACGAGAGGTGACAGAGCTCAAAGTGTAGGTTTATACCATTCGGTTTTTTCCTTCTGTTGCGTTACGATTTCGTTTTGTTCTAAAAACGAAAGGGAAGGGATAGGTTGTTTAAACTGTCTTTTTTGTCATCCCGCAGTCTGTCCTTTAGTATTGCATCGTCTTGAAAAAAGGTAGAGAAAAAATAAAATTCCTTCGAGATAACGAAAACGGATGAACGCAACTGGCAGGTGGCAACAACACTATAGTGCCTAGCTGCTGTATCTAATCATTCCTTCTTTCTGACGGACCTGGTATCCGCCTCACCGGACGCTTGTTGCGGTATCTTCCTACTCACAAAAAGGGATGGAAAAATTGAAGGAAACAAGACCCATTGGGATTAATGTTTTATTAATGTCCATTACCCAAAACGCAACGGAAGTTAAAAACGGATGGTGTAAAAATACACTAGAGTGGACAAGCGATAACAGCAAGTAAACAACAATGGTGCGACGGGATGTAAGTCACCAATTTCGGCTCGAGTAAGGTCGGATCAACCGGAGCGGCGGACCAGCCGAGGGCGGACATAAGGAGTTCTACTGTAATAAAATTTTTTTTCATTTTGTTTATTTTTTATTTTAAAATGTCTGTTACGTTCTGGACAGCCCTCGTATCAATGTAAAGTAAAATGTTAAATTACCCAAAATGAGCGAAGCTAGACACTGGATGTGGAGGTAAAGGCCCTGTTACTTTCAATCCCAGCTTATCCCTCAGTTCTACAACTTGGTCTTCTGTTAAAGCGGCAATCTCTTCGTGAATAATGTAAAAGTTCTTTTCAAAGTCCAAATATTTTATCTGCGTGTGATCTATTGGCGGAAGGGGATCGATTATCTGTGAACAAAAATATTTTAAACATTCAATATTAAGATCCTGTACTGATGTGAGAATCAAAAAGTGTTATAAGTCGTTTGTTATATATGAAGAACTTTGAGCTTGGGCATGCAGACTGTTTTCCCCTTACTGTTAAATAGCGGGGGAAGCAATTCTGTGAATCACTCTAAGCCTCCCCAGCACTAAACTTTCTGCTTTCTTTCCAAGCGCCTTCACTTAACAAATAAACTATATTATTATCAACACTTGAAATATTATTTATCTTGAAAAATCTCCGACATTATCATTGCGTGAAAATCACGTTTTTATTATTTCAATTACAGAAACAGCTGTTTTTGTAACCTCGTACGGTGCAGGACTTATATTTGATCACACATAATAATAATAATGATAATTGAGTCTCCTGTCTACATAATTTACATAACAATAGCTATAACATGACATGATACTCAGCCATACATACATTTTAAAAACTAAAATACGTCTTGATAATAACATAACTATATCTAACCACTTATACACCAGGATATGCAGAATATGTCCGAACGCCCAAACAAGGTTCACTGAGGCTGAGAAGGGAAAATTCTAGCTAAGAAAAACCCCCCCATAAAAAATAATAATTTTTGTGGAAAATAAATAAGAAATGAATGGAAACATAGGTCAGCCTAATCAGTTCGCATACAATATATTATTTGCACGCACAAAGTATGAAGTATTGCTTCAGTTACAAGTCGGACAGGGTTCTTATTTAATCTTTACCGCAGAAAATATTGTACAACCGAGCGCTTGATACGACATTTTTGTGCCGGTCGATGAGTGGCAGCTTCCTCATTTTTGGCTGGCTACAAAAAACCACTGTTATAATAGTTTCTTTAGGTATTAATAGTTATTATGGTAAATGGATGCAAATTTTGTTAACTTCATACAAATGATGTTATTCAACTAAAATCATATTATACTTTTATGAAGGTATTTATTACATTTGTAGTACTGATGTTTTTCATTTCTTAACTTAAACTAGTTGCCAAAATTCGAAATCATACTTTATTAGTAAAGTACGTAAATAAGATGACTTATTTGTTTGTTTTCATTTTCATTGTGTAGATGGGGAGAGGGGGTTATACGGTACCTATCGGTTCGAACCCGTCCGTTTATGAGTAGCAAGTGGATTAGGCAGTTGCTTATCGTTGTGATGTTTAAGTTTATATAGTATGTTATAATGCATTAAACAATATTAGATATATGAGTGCGAATAATGTCACATAGTGCAATTTTTTTTGTGAAAATAAGTTTTTTCTGGGGAAATTTTGTTTGCTTAAACACTTTTTGCACCCCTGTTACACTTAGTGTAGAAGATACATTACTATTTACAAACAAATTAGGCTATGTACACTCTTATTGTGCAAGCTTCAATAACTTCAGGAAATTAGGTAGCCCTGTCGGCGAGGGCAGTTTTGGGTTTACCAGAACAAATTTATAAAAAAGCAAGTTCTAGGCTACATTAAACATATAAAGATACAAACACAGGGTGATCTCAGCTCAAGCGATATAAGGCTGCGACATAACCAGCTTTCTATTTATAGCTGCATTTAGGATGATATATACATATATTATAATCTTCACAGGAAGATTAAAAAGGTAACACGGCTAGTTTAACCGTTATTGATTGGGCCGCAGATCTTTAAAACAATTTGCCACTTATAATTTATCACACCTGACATCCACACGCACGGAACCAGTTTTCACAACCAAGTAGTAAATAATAAACCTGCGCCGTTTATTTAATTTACCCCGCCCAAATATGTTTCACTAAACGGTGGGTTACCTTAGAGGCCTTCGTGATCTACCAACACACAGGGTTTAATGCTTGAAACCGACCAACTTAAAACAACCACTAACACGGGTAGCCAGCTTTGACAAACACCCAATTTACACAACAACAATTATCAAACACTTAAGCACTGGACACTATTACCCTATTAGGTTACTAGGGCATTGCCAGCCTAATTTGGCTATTAGCCTCAAATCTAGTCTAACTCACATCGCGGGACTATTAGCTGTCTGAACCGCCCCCGCAAAAGCGGTAGCCACGCACAAATTACTTAGCCGGCCATTACACAATTACAGGACAAGGATAAGAATTAATACTTAATCGATTACCGTCGATCTATCCGCAATCGAGTGCAAAGTCTGAAAATAAGTGAAGAGATGGCGTTCCCCGCGAAACAGCTCACGGATTTGGTGGACCCACTGTTCACCGCCTACTTGATCGTTGGTGACATTCGACATAGATAAGTTGTGACAGGCTCAGGTTCTCTCATACGATCCTAATCCGGATCCTGAGCCTGAGCGCGTCACAAATCCGATTCACTAGACTGGAAGATATAACAAACGAAAAGGTGGCCAAATAGGCTTTGAAATCGTTGTCTCCATCGATGCGGAAAAACCCCCATTTATCCACGCTTTATAATGACCAAGACTTGTCAGCGAATTTCCATAGGAAAGATGATCTATTGTAGTGACTCGTATGGTGAGACCTAAGGTCGGGAGTGGCCAATGAGCACATCATGGTCCCCAGAACACGTTTTGGGGTGTCATTAAACATTTTATATATGCTACACGTTGGTTTTTCTAAGTAACTCGGAAGAGTTCGTTGGCCAAAAAATCCAACAACCGAAAGCTATTTTTTTTTGTCCAGAACTAAAATTTTGTTTTTAGAACTAGATTTTTTGTACCAGAATTAAACTTTTTTGGGGTTTTATCTAAAAAAATAAATATAGGAGATTATTCTGAAAATTTTTTTTACATGACGTTATAGTTCGTTTGGCTACCCCAAAATTGATCAAAAAATAAATTACCATAAAAGTATCCGGTCAAATCTACGTGAGGGGGATTTGACCGTGGGGGCAGCTTCTGATCCGGGCCTGCAAGGTCAAAGTGTTCGAGTGGAATGAAGCACCACATGAGCGGGGCTGGAGGCCGAGGTGCAAACTAATTCTACTAGTACATTTCGTACATGCAGGCAGCTATTCAGCGCCTTCATGAGTAAACCAGTTTCTCAAATATTTGGTTGAAACCCTAAAACATAAAAACTTAATTTTGGAAATTCCCTCAACTCGCGTCAGCGGTTCAGCTGCGTGATAGGATATTCTTGTGTTATTGATAAAATATTCACTCACTTTAGATTTCTTAGGAGCGAGAGGATTCCCATCTTCATCGTACTCAATTTCAACATCAGACTCGTCGTCTTGAAGCCCAGCTCGAGGATTTTCTTCCATATACCTAAGCAAATATTTTAGATAGAAATTACCAATTTTAACTCGTAAGATATTTGTGATTCTAATAAAATTTTATATCTAAAACGCATGAAGTAAAAAATTCAGACTGACAACATCTACTATTAATTTTACTGAGGAAAAGTAAAAATATAATTTTACTATCACAATATTTCCCAGTGTTAAGAGATGGATGAGTGATATTAATTTATATTTAGACTATTTTGATAGAAGAAGAATTTTATTGATATGGTGCAACACGCGATGAAATTAAATCACATAATTGCATTTTATAGTAAGCCTACAACTGAGCTAGACGAGTAAAACTGAGTGAAGACAGAGGTGTGGGTAAAATTTTCCTTCATTTTTCCTAATTTGAAGAGACTACGGGATACGGTGTCGACAAACCAAAAATAACTTGGTATGCAACGGGTTAAGAGCCCAGTTCACTTTCTTACGCACAACAACTTTTATTTTCAACTTACCTATAATAAGATTCTTCGACATCTTCACTCTCGATATCGTCTCGTATGCCTTTGTTTTTATCGTCTTCCGTCGTAACTTTGCCCGAAACGGTTTCTTTCTTCACCTGCAAAATTAACCACACACAAAAATCAACTAAACAATTTAAATTTTACATTTGAAAGTATTTTGTACGACAAACTATAGATATACAAATCTTGAAAATGAATTTCTTATGAAACACCTTCATTCGAAACACTCGGCACTTATTGAACTAAAACTTTCCTATCCGTAAGCGCCTGCCATCTAGCGTCACAAATATGTAACGCACCAACACACAAATCTAACATAGACCAACTGCCTAGTACCATTTTGTCGATCGTCATTTTTTCCTTGATTCCATTCTAGAACATTCCACGACCATCAATCTCTACTTTCAGACTGTTCGGCGCTCGCTCAGCGTCATAAATGTTTCCCATTAATTTCAATAAAAATTATTTACTTTTATCTTTAATATAGCAACATGAAATACACAATAGTATACACGGGAGTTAAGTCATAAGTAAAATCAAGTGATGTGTGCTAGAGTTCAGTTGTTTCATGTTAAGTTCCATGTGAACGCCTAAGTTATATTCCTTTGCCTTTCATTCCAGGTATGTAACTCACTCTATTACTTAGTTAAGCCTTTAAAATGCCTTGAGATGTTTGAGTATTTATGTAACCATTATATTAGTTATTTAAACATGCTATACACAGGTTAATTCAAATCAAACTTTTAGCCTTTTCAAAAGTTATAAACTGAGTAAAAATTGTCAATTTTAAACTCTTGATAAAAAGAAATAATCACTTTCACGATACGCGAAGTATGAAAATTTAAATTTTAGTTTTTGTACCGTCTAGGTAGTTAAAACTCCTAAAGTTTGGAACAAGCCTTAGAAACTCCTAAGATTGCTGTTTGAACTTGTGCCTTTGAACTCAAAATTTTGATCAAACTGAACTCAAACTCATGTGATTTGTAAATGAGTATAAAAATAAATTGATTATAAACAATAGAACTAAAAGTTAAAGTTGAATGAATTTATAATATTGAAAGAAATTAATTCTGTAAATAATCTGCCTATACTAGAAGAAAAATCCTAAGCTATTACAGTTTCTTAACCCTCCAAATGCAAACGTTGCATATGCAATGTATAAAAGTCGCGTCACAGTGCTAACGTCGCATATGCGATGTTTGCGCAACACATTTTGTAAACGTGTACGATGCCGCTATTTTTAATACAATCGGATACTTCTATGTATGGTTGTGTTTGGAAAGAGTCACTTTATTATAATTCAAAGTTTCATAGCGATATCGACTCAAACAAACCTTTGGCAGAATTGTCAAATCAACTATCTAGTCGTGTAGTACGAGTAGATAGACACGCGGAACTCAAATTTTGTTTGTTTATCGACTAGTTGTTATTCATTTTTAGTTTCAGTTTAGATCAGTTTATTTTTATTTCTTTTTGTAAATGATTATTCATTTTTGAAGTAATTATGAGTGAACTTAACAATTCAAGTGCTATTAGAGGTGCGTTTGAAAATAGTGACTTTTAGAGACTTTGAACTGTAAATATTTTCTTCTTCTTTTTTTTCTTGTATATAATGTGTGTGTTATTCCTTTATAACAAATTAAAACCATAAATATTTGGCCTAGACAGTACTTTTATATCTTTAGAGGCAAGTTTTTCTTCTTTGTGAGAAAAAGTAATTTTTTTATAAAACACATAGTTTTTTTTTATAGACAATAAGTTTTTTTTTAGAGCAAAGTAGTAGTGTTATGTATATTTCTATTCGCCATAAAATTGTGCAACTTTTGGCTATATTGGATTTTTTACATTACTTTTTTTACATATTTTGAGCGAGTGGTTTTAGAACACAAAATTTTTTTAAATTTCTACTTTGGTCAACAAAAAAAAAAAAAAGAGCAATAAAGTCAGCAATTGGAGGGTTAAAGCTTACAAAATAAAATAGCCTAGTTTTAAACATATTTATTGAAGTAAAAAAAATAAAATAAAATAAACTACTTATAACATTCACGCTCACATTCATTCATCGTAAAATTTAAATAAGTAAATGAAACAAATTCCCTTTCCTACACACCCAGAGCAAAGATATCAGTCCACCTCCATACTATAGTAGAACGCCTCTTAACCGGCCTCGGATCAACCGGTCCTCGGATTAACCGGCCTATCCCGTGTAACAACACAGTTTTTTTTCTCTTATAGATTATATTACTGCAACTGGACGATGTCTTAAACATTGATTGTTTGACGGACATTTCGTGGAAAATAAAACTTGGTGACGCAACTTTAGGTGTGCAATGGTATTAGTGTTGTGGCAGGCAGAACAGGGGATAGGGAGCTTCAGTTTGATTCCCCTCTTGCTTCCGCGGCAACTGTATTTTTTTTTAGAATTAATTGACAAAGCGGCATCCATTGTTTCTTTTTCTTCGTCTGTTGCTTTGTCGGAACCTTTACTGAATTTTGTGGGAGCAAAATATGTAATATTTGTAACATATTGCGTAATATGTTGAGCAGCAAAAAGATTCAGCGGCATTAGACGTGATGAACGTATACGAAAATGGAGAGACTTTGCTTTAAAAAAATCTTCAAAAGTAAAAGAATAGACAAAAATAACTGATTTAAAACAATAAGTATATTGTAAGTTCAGTTATCAAAGTTTATATAAGTTTAATTTGTTGGTGCTTGTTTATATATATTGTATATACAAAAAAATAGTTGCAATAACAACTTATTTGCTTGTTAATTAATGAAATATTTTTGAACAATGAAAGTGAAATGTAATTTAATTTAATAGACTAATTAATCTGCCTGTAATTTTTCACAGGGGCTTAACTATATCAAAGCCCACTAAAGAATAGGATGGGCGCGCAGCGTTGCCATATCTTCTAGCCTCGAACACTCCTAGTATTTACCGCTCGAGGCTTGATCGCACAGTTTACAAGAATTATAAATGCGTTGAGTCAGCCGCAGTCAGTTAGAAGCGTGGGAAGAACGTGACAACGTCGCACTAAGGCGATTGGAGCGTTCAAGGTCTCAGTGTACACAAGCCCGTCCCTCGACGGTATTCTTTAGTGGGCTTTGATATAGTTTTTTTTTTCACAGGGTTTTTTACTAGTATATAATAAAACTTAAGAGAGTTATATATTTTATATTGTTGTTACATTTAAGAATTAATATACACAAATAGTGTACAATGTATTTCCACTTAAATAAACGTGACTGTCTAACTTATGTTACTACCAGAACATGTATCACTTTACCCGACTGCTACATAACAAAAGATTATAATAACCTAACCTGATTCTCAATGCCGGCCATGTAAGCGTCCAAAGGATCTTCTTCAGAGTCAGACTCTGCATTTGCTGGAGCTTTGTAGGATGGGCTTCCTGGAGCAGGTATGTATTCCAAGTTGCTAGCGTTGTTTTCATCCTCTTCATCAAAATACCTAAAAACAAAACAAACATTGGTAGTGAATATTTTTAACTCTATTCCAGCCAAAACACCGCTTAACGGTCCTGACCAAATTCTTCAATATATCTACATGTACACCTGAATTTTATTCCAAAAATATCTTAAAACGTTTAACATTTTAACACACATAACGGAAAATCAAAACAATATCCCTATTTACAAATAATCTACAAATAGGCTACTGTATAATGAATATTTACACAATTTATACTATTGACTGAAGGCATTTGGTATTGAGGTTCAGGGGAAATATTTTGACCGTTCAGATGAACCGCTGACATAAGTTGAGCAAATTTCCAAAATTAAGTTTATATGTTTTAGGGATTCAACCAACTATTTGAGAGATTGATTTACTCATGAAGGCGTTGAATAGCTGCCTATGTGTATGAAATATATTGGTAGAATTTATTGGCACATAAGCCTCCAGCTTCGACTCACGCGCTGCTTCGTTCCACTTGGAGCGGAGAAACTTGCTCTTTATTGATTCTTCTTCTGTGGGCGGTCCAGAACCTTACGCACGTCAGCCTCTTGGGCTTATTGCACTCCCACATAAGGATGTTGATCCCTTAGTTGCCCTTGAGATCCATAAGCCCATTGAACTTAAGAATCCTTTTAACACGGCTATCTTGAGGTATGGTTTGTCCTTCATTCATTTTACCAAAGGTTTCATAGCTCATCTGTTCAAGCCTCTCACAGTCATAAATCAGGTGTTCTGTGGTACCTCCTGCATTTAGGATTTCCAGTAAAAATGCCCATGTTCTTCCATGGCCTAAGGTGGCCAAGTCCTATGATTAGAGCGACCGCCTCCTTTACCTTGCACCTACTCAATGACAGAATGTCGGATGCAATTTGTCTTGATAGACCAAGAAGTGAGAGTTTGCTCATCTTCAATCCTGGGTTATGGATTGCTTCGATCTGCTCGCAGCATACAAACTCAACCTCGGATCAGACGATGCCCTGACGGTAAAATCCCACACGTGGATTTGAACCAGGTACTTTATGGTATTTTACGTTTTGATCGATTTTGGGGGAACCAAGCGAGCTATAAGGTCGTGTGAAAAAAAATGTGCAGAACAATATCCTGCATTTATTTTTTTTTAGATAAAACCCAGTAATAGTAAATGAATAGTAAATGAACCCCAATCCAAAAGTGTTCAATAGCTTTTTTTTAGATAAAACTTCAAAGAATTCAAATATGCCACTAAAAATTACTTTCTTTTGAAATTGTATGAGTTATTAGCTCAAGAAACAAAAAATGTTCAGTAACGAAAGGAAAAAGTTCAACTTTAGGCCTACATAACAAGTAGGCCTAGTAACATTTTTTTTGTATTTTTTTCGTAAGCGTAAAAAAGTTTTGTAATTTAGTTCTAAATAGAACTGTATAAAAACATTTATCAATTTCAATTTTTTTATTTTGAAAAAAACAGTTTTTATGTTCCAAGTACACGACTGCTAACAAACCTAGCCCTAGATTGTAACGTCATTTACTAATATATGCTTTGCCCAAAAATGAAATATTATTATAACAAAGTGTAGAGGATAAATCAAAGAAAAGAACGGTATACTTGTCTTTCCTTAGTACACAAAAGTGTTTGAGTTATATTTATTTGAATAACAAAATGACATCAATCTAATGAAAAGTCGCCAGTCTACACACTGCGTAGGTATAGAACGGGACATTTGAATACCGTGGGAACCCACGCGCTAGACTTTCTCACTAGAACGTAATAATTATGTACATTTCAATTGTCGTCTAGACAGACAAAAAACCGGTTATTTCTGGATAATTCCCACCGTTACAAAATTCAGACTTTGCTGTACAAAATGGTGTAAAGAAATCTGTCAAAACATTTGATATGGTAGGCGTAAAATCACTTGACAAATGGGTTGTTTCATTGGTTGAAAAACTGTCCAATCGCAAGGGTTTACAGTAATTCTTGGAAAAAAAATATTATTTTTATAGTGACATCTGATTAGAAGGCACCAACAGAAAGATAAAATCTTGACGAATCCAATGGTATCTTTATAATAGCCAAAGAAATATTTGTGTAGATAGTCTTGAACGTTGAAGAAGTGGGAAATAACAGTACAATTGTATGCAGATTCGCCCGCGGAATTAGCTGTAACACAATATGCATATTTTAAAACGATGATTACGTATGTAAATATACGTTTTACGAAAAAGTTGTAAATACAAAAATTAAAGTTTAATCCATTTCCTTTCCAATGGTGCCAGTTTTATTACGGTTGGATTATTGTAAGTGGGTTAAATTATTGATTATGCAAATTCTCGCTAAGGTTCGAGCGGGTTGCATTTGCGCCCGAGAGACTGCAGTCTGCCACTTTGAGGGTTAAATCAGTCTTTAACAATAAAGAGATTTGGACACTCTTTCTTATTTTATTTTCAGTTTTTAATCTTGGCAGACTTAATTTAAGTTTTAGGCTTAATTTATTGCCTTTGATCTGATGTTGCATTTAAATTATCTTGTCTAAGCCTATCTGAATGATTGACAAATACATTACATTACAGCTCTTACACAATACATTACATTAATTTCCATTAAAAATAATTGATATTGTTTTTATAATTTACAAAACACAGTGTGTTTATTTATAATTGCCTTAATGTACATGTATACCCATTAACCTAAAAAGTGGTAGGCCTAATGAAGAATTAATTTTGTGCAATGTAAAATTACATGTAGGCTACAGTGTGTTTTTGGTTTATTATTATCTTTTGTTTATTAGGAGGATTTGTATTATACCTCCACAACACAATTAATCCATTGTTGTGAATTTCAACTGTCAAGCCCGAATATTGCACCTATTATAACCTACATACTGTTGTGTGCTATTATTTATACTCAAATTTCAATTGGTGGTACTGTATAGCCTAGTGATTAGGTAGTTTTTATTGGAATCTTTGAAAACTACATATGTTATTATTTAGACTCAAATTATAATTTCTGTTATTGTTAACCGATACTGTACTAATAGTGAATATATTTCAACTGTTCAAAAGTATTACATTATTAATTAGGCCTAAATGAATTTTAACACTAAATTTTAAGGACGAAAATAGCGATTGTATTTTAGAAAACGATAACATCTTGGGCATTAGCGTATTTAAGTCAAAATTGCAACATATGTTATGGTTTTGAGAAGAAATGACAATTTAATTTCAAATCCTTGAAATAATTGTAGGCTAATAATTACATTACAAATTTAAGAGCATAAGTCCATTTAATACTACACTGTCAAAGCCGGTGTCGGCACAGGTTTGGTTACTTATGACAGCAAATAAAATGTTTCACAAATATAGTCAGGCAAGACAAATTTCATCTTTATTTAATTTCATTGCATTCTGTGCCGTCTACTGCTGCATTTTTTTTATGGTTTGTGTAAAATAGCCTGATAGTTGTTAGTATTAACTTATATGCATAAAACATAAGACGTAAGTTTAAATTATATCATAAAACATAACCTGAAATGTATATATGACTTCAGAGGACATAAGAACAGATTAACTTTGAATAAATATGTATTTGCAGTCATTTTGACTCAAGTTAGAAGTGTTTGAAGCCATACTAGAGTTTAAATTAATTGAACTTTCCCAATATACATATAGGCCTACATATACTAAAATATATATACACTATTGGTTATACTAGGTGCAGGTTATAAGTTATAAGCTTACTCTTCCTCAGTCTTTGATCTCTTCTTTGGTATACCCCAAGTTGCAGACAGAGCATTCTGTGTAATAGCAGACATTGTTGAATAGCCTTGTTTACTAACGCCGCTATTTGGAGGTGGAGGGATAGCATTTGCTCTTTCTGCTTTAGTTTTAAGTTGGAAACCCGTGATCCCAAAGCCTTTAGGCTTTCCATCTCCGCCTCTGTTATAACTCATCTCAACTAAAAACAAATTAAGAATATAAAGTCTAAAAAGTAAGTTAAGTATAGATTAGAATTTGTGAAACAATAAGTTATAACAACATTTAGTTCAATATAAAATGAACTGATTAGTGCTACTTGATTTACGAGCCAAGATTTTTAACACCTACCATCAGCCACCTCGAAAAAACTGTTGGTAGAATTACCGTGTATGCCTTCTAACCTACAATGTCAACATAAAATCTGTTTAGAAAGTTAAGTAGCAGTAACATATTTTTATATGGTTAAGAACTGGGAACAGGCTGTAATTATCAACTATAAGTTAATAATTAACTAATGAGCTTGACTTGTGAGAAAGTAAGTAGGTCTAGATAAAATAAAACCTGAACACAAAATCTCACAGTAGGCTAAATATGTTTACTAACCTCAAACACGTTTCAACGATTTTATCTACTTTCTAACTATAGGCTAAATTAGTTTAGGTTCAGGTTTTGTTTTTTTTAGGTTTCAATTGTAGGTTAGAGGGTGTAGCTTGTACTATAATTTATTTTTTAACATTCAATTTATTATAAAATAAACCAGAAATTGTGAGTATAATTGCACACCAAGGGTTAAATAGGTCTACCGTCATCAGCAGTTTCGAGAGAACTGTTGTGTATAACTTCTAACAAGAGATAAATATAAAACACAGAATAAACTAAACTGTTAGTTCCTAATATAAATTTGGCGAAAGTATGCATTCACACTCCAGCTGATTTGAAGGTTATAGTCTATACCACCTCAGGGTGAGGCGGAAATACTCGACAAGAATAATACTCTTACTCTTGGGTCTATTGTGCGAGT
>JAGFPH010001463.1:174090-186542 GCA_018207615.1 Philaenus spumarius
GACAGATCAAATGATGTAGAAGTTATTAATATTATAGTGAAGAAATGAATAATGGCATATGTTTATACATGTTAGACGATGTACGAATGTTTCCGAAGTTAAACGAATAGGTATTTCTTCTTTAAATTTGTATAAACGGTTTAGATGATATAAGGTTGTTATTTATATATGTATACAGTTTCTAACATCAAAGCAACGGATTATAGCATACGTTAGTTCTATAACTCATACTAAAAAAAAAAATCAACTTTACAAGAAATTATAATGATTAAAGTTGTAAACATAACCCCAAAGTATAATCTACGCTTCAGATGATAGATGAAATCAGCTGCTATTTTATATGTTACTCACTTACGTACGTTTGGACGTACAATTGCTTTCATAAAAGATGATAAATTGTCAACGGTTAGCAAAATCATTGGTATTCGGTATAATTGGATTTTGTTGGTGCAATATGTTTGTACATATATAGGCCTATATTTATTATAAGTAACAAAGTAACGTGCATTAATAAAATAATATCACGTGTGTGCTTTCATTTTGCCATAAAATAAAAAAATAAAATAAAATTACAAATTTGTTTATTTTGAGTTTTGTTGGGTTAATGATAACAATAATTATAGTTGTGGTACAAATTGTAAATTTAACACTATAGAAAAGACCATTATATTATACATGATCCCGTTTTGTAAATAGCAGAATATCTTCATACGTAAGTGGTACCATGAGACACTGTATTAAATTTTGTAATATTTAGTTTAGTTTTTTTTATTCGTGTATGGCGATAACGCTAGCAAATTATGTAAGCGTTTCAGAATTGAATTTGTAGATTATTATCTATGGTTTGTCAAGCTGTTGACTTTAAATAATCTTCCAATCGAAAACTATAAATTAAGGAGTACTTATGCAATATGTTAAACAACTAAGTAAAATAAATTGCATACTCTCCAGGCTTTCTATTTAAACATAGATAAAAGAATTTTACAAATTCCACAAAAATGAGAGTATGTCAATTTTGAACACTAAATCGATTTACGTTGAATTGACGTCACGGGTCTTGCGCCATTCGATTGCAATTTTAACACCCTTATCCCCTCAACTGCCCACACAAAAATAACACCTGTGAGCACAAATTACTTCACACAAACTTGGTCTAGAATTTAGTAAAAATACACCCTAAAATAGGATTTAACGAAATAAAGTTGGTAAATTCTAATACAGATAAAGCTTGTAATCTTGGTAAGTCATAATAAAAATCTACATTTCAATTTAAAATTAGTTTTCTGGATTTTAGTTGTTACTTATGCTACCATATGGTTTTACTTGTTCAATGGTTCTATTTGATTCATTCATAAATGTATTTGATTTACCATGTGACAGAAATATTTGTATGCTATATCAATTGAAAAAGTTTATTTCATGGTTTAATAAGCCATATTTTATGAAAAAAATTATTTCTTTTGTCTAGAAAAGGTTAGTTAATTGATTTAAATTAAAAACATTATTCCTTTGTTCAAATTAATCCAGGCATGTTTTTTGATTCTTTAAATGTAATTTTAAATTGAATCATCTGTTTTAGTTCATTTTAAAATATAAAATTTTTTTTGCATGCTGGAAAGATTCTGCACTCCTGATCCATTTTACTTCCTTCACCTCTTTCGTGTCCAGTAATTGTAACCAAAAAAATAGGAGATGAGAGTAATCTGTTTTACTCCCAAAAATAACCATTCATACAACTTTGGAGGAGGAGAGAAAAAACATTAAAACCCCGATAGAGAGCCTAAGAAAATTACACATAAAAATTAATCTCTGTGTTTCAGTAGAAACGAATACCGTACACCAATTCACCTTACTTAACATCTAAACCAGATTTATTTTAGAATGCCTACTAGAATTAGTCCTTTAATAAACCTAAGCCATCATACCTAAAAGACTATTTAAAGTGGTATCAATTTTATTTTTAATTTGTTTTATTAATTTTATGTTTTTGTGAAAATTTACTATAGTTTTGTAAAAGTCATTATTGTAGAAAACAGGAATGTAAGAAGATCCATCAACTAGGCCTATAAACAAACTTCGTTTATCAATAAAATTGTTTTTAGTACCTACAGTATTATTGCAGATTTTGAACGTCCCAAAACCACTTTTCCGGTGACAATCCGAAAACGCGACAATCCCGGTTTTCCAGGACTTCTGGTCACCCTACCAACACCACATTGCGTTGCGACTATGTGAGCCAACTACAGTAAAGTCTCCTACATTGTCCCTCAGCTCAAAATCGAAATGAAACAGCTTGGGAGCACTAGACACCCATTTGCCAGCCTTGCGGCATGCCTTTGATGTTCGGCGAGCGCTGGGAACGACTACAAATAAGAGACCGATGATTCAAAGTCGAGGCGGCCGAGAACTTTAAAAACCAGTGCTACATTTTATTATAAACTTTTGATGATAATTCATGATTTTATGATTTTATTTGATGTAATTCATTTTAATTTTCGAGGAAACAAGAAATAAACATTTTTGAGGAAGACGACTAAATATGAGCTTAAATGGATAAATATGCCGAATTTTCTACATGTTAGTACTCTTCTCAACTTGGCTTAAAAAACCACCAAGAATATTTAAAGTCAAGTTAAAATTTGTACAAATTACTGTATAGCCTTGGACTCAAGTTAAAAAAATACAAACTTTAATGTTGTCTCCCTGTCCACTCAATGTTAAGTTTGCCCGGAATTACTCACTCATGTTTCTCATCTTGTGGGGACTTGAAGTTTGCGGAAATTTTAAAGTGTGTATCACATGTGGCAAGTATTTATCATAGTTCCCTTTGAGAGAAGGGAGAAGTGGGAGAGAGAGAGAGGGCTACTCGAACAGAAAAATAAAATCTATAATTCATTATTGTGATTCCTACTTCCTGGACCATTATTGTAAAATTTTTAAATTAATTTACCAATGGTATAAACAAAGACATGGAGATCCTAAGGAAATGCGCCAAAGGTAAACAAATGGAAACACTGGAACAGTTCCACATTTACAAAGCTTTAAAAACACAACCACAAGACATACTTAACGATCAGATACAGTTTAAATCCAACGCTATATTCGACATTATATTAGATTTAAATACACCGGCAAGTTATGCAACCAACCCTACAGTGCAATGACGGGCTATCTGTTCCTTTCAAGTTCAGTTCGCGCTCGAGACCACCCGCAAGTACTTGTGTGGAAAAACTATGTCCCATTTTAATTATTTAACGACCCTTTAATGGTGAATATTACGTGTGTGTACTTTATGTGTTGTGTAGTGATTTGTGTAATGTGTCCATCGTTTTAAATATTTCGTCTTCGACAATGATAGAGTTGTGTCGAAACTAGTCAGACCCAGCAGCAGTAGAGGGGAAATCAACAGGATCATTTGAAGGTTGATAAATTAATTTAAAAATTATAAAATCTATTTTATTTCAGTCAACTAAACCGATACTAGAAGCAACAATCAAATCAGATGCAATTTGAATGCACTGTAACCAAATGAACTCAATGGAATAGTCCTGTGGGGAAACTCATCAGTTTAGAATATTATGTATATACTTTTTGTCCTGCAAAAAAAGGCCATTTGGCTAATAGCAAAGTGAAACGTGTAAAAGTGGTTTTGGGAGGCTTGGAGTACCGACACTTCAATGTACATACTTGAAGTGTGATGCTATACTTGACAGGTTTGTCAGCACAGGTTTAGTAAACTTCCTTCACAAGCAGGTCCTAAATTGATGAATAAGCTCCTCCAAAGTATTAACCCTAGAACACTAAGGCTTAGTCTGACAGACTACTGTGAACTATCGATGTTTCTACTTTCCCTACTTCCTCTCCACCGAGCAGCCCACCACTCCGTGTACCTTCATTTGAGCACTAACTGATTATATGGTCAGTATAGTAAATCCGTACGTGCATGTTTTTTGCTAGTTTTTAGATTCGCGTAGTCTGGCAGACGAAACGTTAGTATTTATGTTAGTATTTATGTATGATACTGGTAGTTACTCATATGATACTGGTGCAGAACTGGACTAAGTTCCTGAACAATGTAAGACAGTTGTATTGGATGTAAGACAACAACAGGATCGTAAGATATGCACATTCTACCATCCAGCAAAGAGAAGAATGACCCGATTCTTCTGTGAGAAGTGCTCAAGAGCAATTTGTGCGGAGTACCAAGCAAAGTGTTCATGTGACGATGCCACAGACTAAAAATTTTGTAAAACGTATTGAACGTGTTTATAATGACCCCCTTTTCAAAGTTATGAGAGTAAAACTATTTGTTTAATGTTTTTAGTTTGGTTTATTACCCTTTTTAAACAGTAGTCTGTCAGACGAAAGGTTAGTATCTACGTTTGGCTAATACAACGTTAGTGTTCTAGGGTTAAAAGTTTGCAAAATTATACATCTTTTAAAACAGCCTTAGACAACTAATGTTGTCTGTATCTTTTTACTCTGTGGAGGAGTTTCTCCATTTCATTGTCTCTCTGGTTTTTAGTTTCCTGCTGAGAACCCTTGAAATTTATGTAATTTTTACTGTACTTTTTGTTTTTTAAGTGTATTGTAAAATTTAATTTAATTTATCAATGTTTTAAATATTTTATTGGTGTATATTTTAAAAAGTAGAAAAGGATATGACTGCCACTTTAAAAATTAATGTTATTTTGTACTTTTATACATAATTTGTGTTATTATATATTTTTTCATATGTAGATGTTTTTGTTTTTAAATCTTTAGATTATTTATAACATTGTATTGCTTAAATATCTAATGACATGTCTTATGCAAAGTGCATTATCAAAATTACTAAATAAAAATGAAATGAATGACCTCATTTACAATTAAATTTTAATATTGTTATTATTTATCTGCTGCCTTCGTGTGAACTAGTCTTAAGAGATCCAATTATAAGTTATGCTTTAGAAGATAAGATAATATGGTCGTGCCAATCTAACTTGAGGTAGCAAAACTGACCTGCCGGGTTATTAGCCACCCGGCTGCAACCAACACTTTTACAATCCTATTAGCGATGCTTCCTTGAAAGCCCTATTTCAATATTCAGTAATGTGAATAAACCATACTAAATACTTATACTTGTCTTTTTGTAAGTAAATACTTGTAAGTAAGTGAATAAACCACAAGTATTTGTTTTACTTGTATTTTAAATAAGTATTATCTTTACTTATTATCATTTACTGTAAACTACACAAAAAAACTTATGTTCATAAGTAATTAGGCCTACTTATTTTTGTGTGAATAAAGAAAGTAATTACTTGTACTTGTAAGTAAATACTAATGATAATTTAAGGTAGCTTCTAACCAACCTTATTCAGTTCAATTTTCAAATCATGGCACATTTCAGAGTCCGAAATAAAAAAAATTATAGAGAAAGACGTGATTTAAGTGTTAGTACATATAAAGAACTAATTCGATTTGAGAAAACATCAGTTGAATTTCTGACTAATTTATTTTTACCAGAAAATTTAGACAGAAGGGGAGGAGCCTTAACACCACGGCAAAAAATAGAAATTTTTTTAAGATACATTTCAGATCCTGATTTTCAGACAGGAGTAAGTGAAGATTTTGGAGTGCATAGATCCACAGTAAGTAAAACATTTGACTATGTTTTAAATAAAATAGTGGACACATCTAATGATTGGATTCACTTTCCACAAAATATTGTTGAGATAAATGAAGCCAAGCACAAATGGGCTAACAGATTTAAAATTCCTTGTGTAATTGGTGCTGTGGATTGTACGCATATTGAAATAAAAAAACCTAAGAAATTTGGGGATTGTTACATAAACCGTAAAGGTTACGCAAGCATTAATATTCAAATAACATGTGATGCAGAAGAGAAAATTACCAGTGTTGATGCGTCATGGCCAGGGAGCACACATGATGCAAGAATTTGGGGACGCAGTCAGGTATTACAAGTTATGGCAAAATTTGATGGCTTGGCGTGTTTATTGGGAGATAGTGGTTATGGAATGGCTCCTTGGCTTCTCACTGTATTTCAAAATCCAGAAAATGAGGAACAAAACACCTATAATATGCAGCATAAAAGAGAAAGGGTAACTATTGAACGGGTATTTGGGCAGTTAAAAAAACGTTTTCCAATATTAGGAAACCTCGTAAGAATCAAATTAAACAAAGTTCCGAAAGTTGTTGTAGCTTGTTCAGTGGTACATAATATCGCAAAACACTTGAACGACTGTTTTGAACCGATTGAATTTGATTTTTTTAACAGTGATAGTGGAATTGAAAGGGTTGAAGTATTTGATGAGTCAGATATTGAAATACGTGAGAGAGGTAGAGAAAAAAGAAATGAAGTTGTTGCTCTTTTGCGGCTATAATAAAAATAACTCTCATTTTCTTATTGAGAAATTTAATATTAATTAATTACTTATTTGTTTGTACATAAAATATTTCAACAAAAATAAATAATAATTCTAAATAAACAAATAAACTATTTTGTTATGTTATTTTTTAATACATGATTTGTATCTTAAAGTTTTAATTTGTTGATTTGTAGCTTAAAGTACCATTAAAAATTAAAAAGAAAAGTAACTATTGTGAATTTTGTTTATTTACAATTATGAATTCATTCATATCAAAGCCGTTTTCTTCTAAGTTAATGGTTGAAAAAATATTTCCTTCAGTATTATTCCCTTGCAACTTTCTTAGCTGCAACTGCTCACGTTGCAATTTCAACTCTTCTTTTTTCAGTTTCATCTCCTCTCTTTTCATCTGCAGTCGAATGAGTTTCAAATTTTCATTAAGTACTAGTCTTTGTAATTCTGACGTTGTTAGTTTTTTAGTTTCGTCTGTGTCATTTGTATTATTTTTTCTTCTATATGTCATATTAAAATCAAGTTCTTTTGCAGTTGTATCGTTACTTTTATTTGATATTTCAAATTCTCCACCTAAGCAGCTTTGTAGTGGTTGATGATCTTTAATTCCCGCCTTTGTTGCACCTTGTATGTTTTTAAAAACCGGTTCTTCATGATTTTCCATTATAATTAAAAAATCCTTCTCCCAACTTTGCAGTTTGATTTTCCTGTTTCCCGTTTTATTTCTGTCCGTTTTTTTTCTTAGTTCAGTTTTCATGTTGTTCAACATCTTTTTTAATTGTTCAATTGTCGTTTTATTTCCTGTGAACTGTTCAAAGTCTTTAACAATTGTTCCCCAAGCCTTTTCCTTAGTTGCAATAACCTTGGATGACAAAGATTTGTTTAGCACAATTGGATTGTTTTTAATAGATCGGACAAATACCAATCGTCGGTCAGCAATTACATTATTTTCACTGTAGTCTATTGAAGAAAATTGGGTTTCGTCTTCACTAGTAGTAGACATTTTTAAAGATTTTTCAAAACAAAACTAATTCTCCCTAGATAATAAACCAATTTGTTCACTAATAGGTTAATGGAAATTATCAACAATTAAACAGCTGATTAAAACATAAGTAATTACTGAAAGTTAAGTATAAGAAATACTTATATTATAAGTATACTACACGCAAATACTTATGCCCAACAGTATTTACTTATAAGTAAAAGTAAATGTTTATTCACCTACTCATCAGTAATTACTTTACTGAATTAGTAATTACTTTACTTATTAGTATTTACTTATAAGTATTCAGTATAGTTTATTCACATTACTAATTACAATAAAACAAATTATATTGTGATGTACTGATTCATGAGTTCATATTAAGAACAACGATGTAATGTGAAGGTATAACGCTCAGTAGAATGCCCTATAAAAATTTGAAACTGTAAAAGAATTAAAAGTATAAATTCTATGTTTTAAACATGTACATTATATGTTTTAAACATGTATATTATATGTTTTAAACATGTATATTATATGTTTTAAACATGTATAAACCTGCCCACTCGGGTAACCGTATTATCCGATTATAAATACTAGAAATATTTTGCAACAAGCAAGCTTATTTTCAGAACGGGTGAGTGTGCAGCTAATGAAACTACACCTTGGGTAAAGTCATCGCGTCATGTCTTTACCAAGAATCGGCATCCATGCACCGGATGTCAGGATGAAACTACTGCCTGACAAATACAATACAATTACTCGTTACAGTCATTTTTCTGTCCCTACATCACATCAGCGATGTCGTTTTTGAAGACACCTGACAGGACCATGTTGGCTGATAGGGGAAAATATATAACCGAGCTTTATACTGTCTCATTTTTTATTTTGTTTATAGTTTATAATTTTATTAAAACCGTAAAAGATGTCCGATTGAAATAGGACAAAACAGAAATGTTTTTAATATCGTTGTTCTTAATATGAACTCGTGAATCTGTGTATCACATTATAAATTGTTTAATTTTAGTATTGAACTAGGGCGTTCACGGAAGCGTCGCTAATAGGATAGTAGAAGGGTCGATTGAGACCGGAGGTCAATTTTGCTGCCTCCAGTTAGGGTGGCACGACCTTTAAGCCACTTAGTATTCTACGTTCCAATTTATTTATCCTCAAGAATTTCTACACCGATATTTGGGCAGGTACATATGTTTAAATAATATTTGTTTCAGAACATAATTATTTAGTAGCATGATCCTAAGTATGATTTAAAATCTATTAATCTGTGTTATAGGGCCAAAATGCCTGGAGCAAGACACAAAATATTGGGCCATGTGTTCTCTGGATTCTGCACAAAGATGAACCGTACAAAACAACTAAGCACAACGGACGAAGCGATGGACACACCGTTGAAAAGATGTTTAAATACATTCGACATCACACTTTTAGGTAAAGATGAAACGTGGTTACGCACACTGCTTTCTAATGTTAAACGAATATATTATTATCTACTAAACAAGTTATTTGTTCTAGGTGTAGGACATATGGTGGGCGCTGGAATATACGTTCTGACAGGAACGGTAGCCAGGGATCTCGCAGGTCCAGGAATAATCCTATCTTTCCTCCTAGCAGGAATGACTTCCATGTTGGCAGCATTGTGTTACGCTGAATTTGGTACTAGGGTGCCCAAAGCAGGATCTGCCTATGTGTACACTTATGTCAGTATCGGAGAGTTTTGGGCTTTTGTTATTGGCTGGAATATAATACTCGAGCATATGATAGGTCAGTGATCTTGCTGAACGTAACGCTCTCTTTGAATGATGTGGTTGATTAGTATCTTGCAAGAATTACAAATCATTGAGTCAAACTAAATATTATACTTAGACATAATATATATTGGATTGTGTATTCAATGAATGTAACAAAAAAGGTTTATTACCTTAGTTTTTCCTTCGTCAGACAATCCAAATATTTTCTCCTATTGGATTAGTAGTTTCGACGGTTACACCGTCATCATCGGATCCTTGACATCATGTTTTTAATATCAGCCGTTCTGAGGCCTTAATTAATTAATTATTATTATTAAGTAATAAGGCCAGTGACTTTGACAACGCCTCAGAACCGGCAGATCGCACGTTTCGGGAGATTACTCCCGGCTTCGACAACTCATTTGTAACGCGTGATTGTATCGAATATTTGACCCACTAAAAATCTTCCAATCTCAAAAAGACAAAAATCGTTGAAAAGGAAATGCTTTAAACTTTAATTTTTGTATTTACAAGTTTTTTCTAAAACGTATATTTATATACGTAATCATCGTTGCAGTTTATTAGTTTTCTATAACACACTTGCCGCCCGAATATTCACCTGATTTCATCCTAAAATGTAACGAAATAACTCAACTTTCGTCCCTCCCTACATCCCGCCCAGTAATTTTTCTGAGTTATATCTATATACTGATGGATGCATCACACTTTCCCTATCTGAAACTGCCATCCTATCAAAAATCGGACAAATAGTTCTAAAGTTGTTAGGCGTTTTGTAGACCCTTGCAATTGGTCAGTTTTCCAACCAATAAACAGCCTTACTTATTACACGTGATATCTGTGTGATCACAGTCTATTTTTAGACATATTTTGATATGTTTGTAAAGAGAGTGCTTCAAGCTAACATTTTCTGTAAACCAAAATGTTTTGTTTGAACGGTTTGTTGTGTACAGCCGTGGGAAAGTCACTGTTATGACGTTCTCATCTGACGGTTGAAATTCAAACCTAACGAACTTTTATAACATGCGTAGACTAGCATTTGTCGTATGCGTGGCTGTATTGCATGTATGGATAGGAGGTTTCTATATTTGTTCTCACTTTTGTTATTCAAAGTCAAACACTTTTATGAAAAGATAATTTACAAGTATACAGTTCAATTCTTCGATTTATTCTCTACACTTTGTTATAATAATATTTCATTTTTGGGCAAAGCATATATTAGTAAATTATGTTTCAAACTTGGCATACTTTAGGTAGCAGTCTTGTAGTAGGAACATAAAAATTGGTGTTTTCAAAATAATAAATTTTAAATTGATAAAATGTTTCTATACAGTTCTATTTAGAACTAAATTACAAAACATTTTTACACGTATGAAAAAAATTACAAAAAAATGTTTACTACTTTTTATGTAGGCCTAAAGTTGAACTTTTTCATTTCGTTACTGAACATTTTTTGTTTCTTGAGCTAATAACTTTGTAAACTTTACATCTACAATTATTTTACTGGCATATATAAATTTTTTGAACCTTTCTCTACAAAAAATCTATGGAACGCTTTTAGATTGGGGTTCATTTACTATTTTTAACGAACTTTTGAAAATAATGCTTGTAAACGCCAAAAAATCCATTTTCGTGAACATTGCCGGTTCTAAAGTTAAAAACATGATGTCAAGGATCCGATGATGACGGCATAGTCGTCGAAACTATTAATCCGATAGGAGAGAATATTTGGATTGCCTGACGAAGGGATAACTAAGGTAATAAACATTTTTTGTTATATTCATTCATTATTATGTGCTTTAAAAATATCAAATGAATAAAATTTAGATTTTTGAAAACAAATATTGTAATAGAATAGATAGTTTAAAATAATTATACATCGTAATTCAAGAAGAAACAGAAAAACTTTGAGGACGTGTTGTAATGGTAGAAATTACTGAAAAAATGTCTACGAACATAGTTGGAGGAGGGCTTGGTTTTTATCTGTTGGCCATTCTGTAGGTTCTGCGGCTTTTGCCACGATAAATTATTGTTTGTCACCAAATTCGGATTTAGGTTGCATTTTTCAAAGCATTTGATTTTATGGACCACAATTTGCACTTAAATAAATTTAAAAAATATTGTTTCATGAAAAAGCACTAAAATGTGTTACAACATATCTGGAAAAAAATTTCATTTAATTTATTTATTGCAGAAATACCACAAGATGCACACCAACGTCATTACAGCTTAGTCCTTGCACACTGGATGCAACCAATTTAATTAGATATAACAAGCAAAATGAAAAATCATTATAAATACACAATTATTACAACGGGTGTCGTTAAATGTACTCTAAAGCCTCGTTTATCCGGAACTCCGATTTATTCGCAATGGTCCTCAAAAAAAAATTAAATTTTTTGCGAAAATACTCTCATTTTAACATTTCAGGTGCCGCATCAGTAGCTCGAGCATGGAGTGGCTACGTAGACTCAATACTTGGTGGAGCAATCAGCAACTTCACTGTATCGAACGTAGGAGAACTTCATGAACAACTGTTGGGCCGCTATCCTGACTTTCTGGCATTTGCTGTTTGCATTGCTTATGCTTGTGTTTTAGGTAAGTTGAAAGTGAGTAGTTGCGTCTAGTTAATGTGTTAAAATCGGGATGTGAATGATGAATTAGCTCAGTAACTTTTAACAAGGAAGAAATAGCAAATTATTAGCGAATTTCCATAGGAAAAATAAGCTATTGCAGTGGCCCTTATGGTGAGACCCAAGGTCGGGAGTAGCAAATGAGCACCGATCATGGTCCCCAGAACACGTTTTGGGGTGTCATTAAAATTCATACATATATATGTATATATATATACATATATATATATATGTATATATGTGTTCGCACTCTAGCGGTCGCATTTTAAGTCCGATTTGGTCCAAATTTGGTACACGTGTTGGTTGTGTAAGTGGCTCGGACGAGTTCGTTAGCCAAAAAAATCCAACAACCGGAAGTAAGTTTTTTGACCAGAAGTAACTATTTTTTGAGATTTTTACTAAGAGAATGGATTTTTTAGAGTTTTTTCTAAAAATACAAATGTAAGATGTTATTCTGCACATTTTGTTTTTTTACACGACCTTATAGCTCGCTTGGTTCCCCCAAAATCGATCAAAACGTGAAATACCATAGAAGTACCCGGTTCAAAGCCATGTGGTGGATTCTATCGTGGGGTTGGCGTGCGAAGCACGCAATGCCTTGTGTGTTGAAAATACCCCTAATACAAGGCTTGGCGTGCGAAGCACGCAATGCATTGTGTATTGAAGACAATCCCAATATGTGGAATGGCGTGCG
>JAGFPH010001463.1:187932-242731 GCA_018207615.1 Philaenus spumarius
CAGCAGCCACTGCACTATTTGTTGATCGTTATCCATCTTAAAATCCTAAAAGACAACCTAGACAAAAGATGACTTTAGTCAAATAAATTGTAAGGGGTCGACGGGTGATTGCGGCGCTCACTCTCGTGTAGTTGCGAACAGTTCGGTGTCAAGGACGCGACTAGAAATAAGAAGGCAACTCGACCACCAACCCCCCACCTCATCACTTTCCAACTGACAGCTATTTGAAGTTTCAGGCTGGAAATGCTAACCATAGCTGATTCAAAGCAAAATAAATTTAAAAGTGATCGCCACGTTCACCCGTCGCCCAATGTAGGGTTAAGAGATCTACTGTAGTAGCATTAAGTTACTAAATAAATAAAATATAATATAGGCTATTATTACTCACCTTACACTGTAACTCATACATATTCATTTTTATGCATTTGTAGGTTACATCCTCGTAAGTGGAGCTCTAACACTTATGGTGCCATATAATGCAATAAGCCCTACAGCTGCCTTACCAGAAGCTTTTGCATCTTTAGGCCTGACTTGGGCTAAATACCTTGTTTCTATCGGTGCTCTATGCGGCATGACTACCACACTACTCGGCTCACTCTTTGCGCTTCCCCGCTGCATGTACTCCATGGCAGCTGATGGCCTAATCTTTTCCTTTCTTGGCAGAGTGAATAAAACTACACAGGTACGGTCTGAAAATGTACATATCTGTATTACTTTTGTATTGATGGTGCAGAAATAAACCAAGAAACTTTGATGGTAAAAAAAGAACAAATTTTTATGTAACTCGTGATTTTTGCAGCAGCATCTAAACCCGTCATCGGTCGCATGCTGTCAGTTTGCCAAATAGGGTAACATTTTTGTTTATATGGAATCAGTAGACGCTTGCATATTGTACTGTACATTAGCTGAACATGTTTTAACTCTACCTATTTATTTAATTTTTGTTAAAGTAATAAAGCTATTGGAAGAAGTCAGCTGCTATATGTTTGAATCGTTGTTTATTGTTTTTAATTATTTTTGTTTACTTTGTTCGACAAAAGAAACTACTTAGGCATACACCTATACAAAATCCAAACTATATCTAACTGAATCTATGCAGTTAGGTATTTTCAATAGGATAAATGTACTGTAGGGTGGAACGAAAAAAACAAGTTTCGGTTTTCAATTTGTAATAGCGTGGAAAAGTTGCCTTTTGGTGTTGGAAAGGTAAAGAAAACATATGAAAAATATCTTAAAGTGCCGCAAGAGCAATAAAGTTTCTTAAAATAGTAATTTTTACCAAATTTTCAAGATTTTTTAAAAAACATTTAAATAATTTTTTTATATTTGAAATACCATAACAAACCAACTTTATTGGCAAAAAAGGAGAACATTTATTTATTTTGTATTTTTGGAGCATGTCTTGAGGTGCCGCAAGAGTGATAAAATTTCGTAAAAACACGGTTTTTGCAGTTTTTTTTTTAAAGTATTTGTAAAATTGAGAGTTCAGCAAAAATGTTTAATGTGGCATCGCAATATGAACTGAAATATAATAAAAGTTTATAATTGAATTGAAATACGTGAGGAGTAGGCCTATGAGTCATCGATGGAACATTTGTGTGAGTACCCGACTGCCCGTGACGAGTGGAGGCCGGGGTGGGAGTGAGGGGAAGGGACTGGGGCACCACTAGTGGCGGAGTTTTGTTTGCGCAGGCATCAGTCGCTCTGATGAGTAGTTGGTGGGTGGCTGCACCTATTGTGTAATAGAGTATCGTAATTCAGTAGTTTGTTTGTTTCTGCAGTGCATTACTTTTTTGTTGTGAGCTAAAATGGCTCATTCTAAACCAGTGAAGACGAGACAAATGTCGGAATACCCTATTTTTGGAAGATTTAGTGATTTTTGTGGTGTTGTACTACCTATGTACGAAGATGTAATGAGGAGCTACTGTTTTATTAGACATAACCTCAAAGTTTCGTTAGGGAAGGATCCTGCTGTAAGTGAAATTTCTTTAATTAGTAAAATTTAACTGATCTGGTCTAGAGCATCTATTCCCGTTGTTTCTACTTTTAGAATTTCACAGATGATAAAAGTTTATCATACCAAATACAGGAACTTGTTAAAGTAAAAAATTAGACAAGGGTCGGATAAGTTTGACTCGAACCTTGCAAAATTTAAAGAAGAAGCTGGACGATTACTTGATATAGCTGCCTGCAAGTGTCAAAACTTTTATATTTGTAGTTGTATAGAAGAAAAAAAGTACCAGTTTTGGAACAAGAGTTTCTGGAAGATCAACGGTCGACTAGGAAAATGGTCATGAGTAGCGTTCATAGAATTACCACAAGCGCTATGAAGAAGAGAGAAGAAGTACTTACTTCAGAGAATAGTAAAGTTTAGTCAAGAACAAGCAAAAAAAAACTAGTGTATTAGTAACGGAATTGACAAAAATGACAGCGAAGAAGGGGAAATAGACTTGGTTTGTGAACAGCAGCAGTTTTATTATCCAGAAGAGTTAAGCCAACCTTGGAATTTACAAGAAGATCTAAATCTACCAGGCCCTTCCAAACCCAAAAAAGAGAAAAAGACTAGCACTCAAATGCATATTAATCTGCCATCTGTTGCTTCCATCTGTGACCGTACGGGAGTGTCAGGCAGAACTGCTGCAGCTATAGCTAGTGCTCCGTTACAGGATTTAGGTATTATCACGGAGGAAGATAAAACCAAAGTGATAGACAGAATGAAAATTAGACGTGAAAGGTAAAAAAATCGAAGAGATCTCTCGAACAATAGTCTTCATGGCCAGATAACCGAAAATAGAGGGCTTTTTTTTGATGGAAGAAAAGACAAAACAATTGTTCAAGAAAAGGAAGGAAGTAAGTTTTATGAAAAAGTTATTTCAGAAGAACATGTTTCACTAATAGAGGAACCCAACTCTAAGTTTTTAGGGCACGTAACACCTAAATCCGGCACTGGAAAAGACATAGCGAACAGTATAATGGAGTTTCTGGAAAATAGAGAACACCACAAACAACTTTTTAACTTTACTGCTATTGGGTGTGATGGAACTGTTGTAAATACCGGACATAATAATGGTGTGATTTTTTTGATGGAAAATGGAATCGGAAGACCATTACAATGGTTAGTTTGTCTGTTCCATGGAAACGAGTTACCATTGCAACATATTTTTTGCCATTTAAATGGTAAAACGAAGGGACCAAATGAGTTTAACCCTCCAAGTGCTGACTATATTGCTCTTTAGTGCTGAGGGTTTTTTTTGGTTCCGTGCATGCTTATTAACTAAAATCATTATAAAATACTCACTAACAGTCAAGTAAGACTTATTATACATCATTTTAATCACAATTACATGCTCTTTACAAATAAATAGCTTTAACAGGCTTACCTTATAATTTTTAACCTTTTTTTTTGTTGACCAAAGTAGAAATTAAAAAAAAAATGTTTCTGTTCTAAAACCACTCATTCAAAATATGTAAAAAAAAGTAATGTAGAAAATCCAATATAGCCAAAAGTTGCACAATTTTATGGTGAATAGAAATATACATAACACTACTTCTTTGCTGTAAAAAATTTTTTTTGGTCTATATAAAAAAAAAACAGTTTTTTATAAAAAAAATGAACAAAGAAAAAAAATTTGCCTCTAAAGATATAAAAGTACTGTCTAGGCCCAATATTTATGGTTTTAATTTGTTATAAAGGAATAACACACACATTATATACAAGGAAAAAAATTCCACCCTTAAAATTCCACAGATAAACTTTAACTCACAGGATTACATCGACAAGATTTCATGGGCTGAAAATGACATAACTGAACCCCCCTTGGTAAAACATCCTTGTCACACTCAAGCTGCGGAGAGAGCTGTAAAATTGGTGACTGAATCTGCTCAAAGTGTATGTAATCAAGAGAAGGATTTATCAGAGCAAAAATAGATTCACGTAAAAAATTGAAAGTGAAAGTATCTTTAATTTCAACCTTAATACTTTTAAACAATAATGTTAAAAATAGATAGCACAAATTTCAAAATAATAAAAAATTCAATTTTTTTTCTAAATGAAAAAATATTTTTCTTAAGTTATATTTTGAAGTTAATATTTTTTACGACTTCTAGTGCTTGTATAAGTATTTACAAACATCTTCTAGTGCTTGTATAAGTATTTACAAACATATTTTTTACAATCTATGCACTAGAAACCCATTTTAAAAAAAATTAAAAAGTTTGAGATTTTGCTATTTTTCCATTTTTTTTATAAACTTAAGCCCTTTGCGGTACCTCAAGATGTTGCAGTATAGCAACCAATTTTTTTCTCTCCTTTTTGAACCTAAAAGGCATCTTTTCCCCACTATTACGAATAAAAATTTAAATAAAAAAAGGGCATTTTCGTTCCACCCTAATATACAGAACCTATAATTTACTCAAATTCCGTAAAGTGGGGCTTCTTTGATCCGTTTTTGGGAGTGTTTTTAGTTATTTGTACCTAATGGCATGAAAAAATAACTTTCGAAGTAGTATTTACACATTCAAAGTGACTCTAAGAACTGTTTTAACTCCATTTGAAACTATAGTTAACAACCAAGTATTAATTATTTTCTCTTCAAAACTGGTGCAAAGTAACCCATAGAAGTGGGTTACTTTGCATCACCCTAAATATCCGTTCGTTTTATCAACATATATGACTTGGTACAAAGTATAACTGCACTCTATTTGCAGGCCTATATGAAAGCACCATGAGAAACTGATTAAATGTGAATTCATTCAAGTAGGAAAAAAATTAAACTCAAACAGTACATCATCAGCTCTTGTACTAAATATGAAAAATAACGATGAACATCAATACACATTAGTTGTTAAAAACTAGATACAAGCTGCAGGTATTTAACAACTACAAGCTACATCAATAAAAAAGTGTGTTTGAATGCTAGAAATAATAGTACAAAAATAATTATATGTCCACATCACTATCACTTAATTCCGGGACAGAGAAAAAACCCATTTTGTTTACATTTTGGGTGGGTCTATACCTCCAACGATTTCCTCCCATTTGTAGAAGAATTCATCCTTCTTCACTGGCCACTTCCAGTTAGTCATAGATTTTATCATTGCACTGACAGTGGCTCCAGTCTCATCAAAACTTTCAATGACACCTGGATAGCGGTTGTTATCATAATTAACAATAACGAATGCTGCTTGTTGATTTATTTCAGCTCTTTTTGCACTTTTATTTTGGGTTTCTTAATTTTGTTTCTCTTCCAATCTCTTTTTTCTAAATGTCTCCCAATCTTCATCTGAACTTTCATCCAGAATTTGGCAATCAAATGACTCCTTATCCAATGAATCGTCAAGCAGACGTGACTTCCGGCTTCTCTTACAAGAGGGTCTAGTTGTTTTAACCATTCCACTGGTGGAAGGTTGTGAGTTATTTGCTGTTTGACTTGTACTGCAATGTTCATGTGTAGAGGCCCCAACTGTACTTGTACTAAGATTCATTTCTTCCAATTCAGAAAATGATAGGCTTTTTCCTGTGCTCAAATTAACTTTTTTTTCTTGGTAAGCCTTGGTTTTACTGTGCTTGCAGCTCTTGTTGATTGTAGGGTATCTAGAAACGTTGAACTGACAGCTGATAGTTCAACTTCTTTTTTGGCAATTCTGTCCAGTAATGGTTGAACATCACATTGGTAGATGCCGCATTTTTTGAAACCACTTTCAAGGGTTTTCTTAAAATTTGGTTCTAGTATTTCAAGCACACGTTTAAGCAGTGATGGAAAGTATTCTTTGGTAGAACGGGACAAGCCCTCCGGGGTTGCTTTCCATGCTGTTAAGACATTTCTCCATGCTACTTTCATGGTCCTAAAAAATGCTACATCTAGAGGTTGCGTGAGATGGGTGTTTTGGGAGGGAGGCAGATAAAGTGGATATTTTCATCTTTACATTTTTGAAAAATACTAATATTAAGATGTGTTGACAAATTGTCTGCAATTAAAACTTTTTTCCCTGGTAGTTTATTTAGTTTTGGTAGCATAAGACTTTCAACTAGTCAATGAAGGCGACAGTGTCAAACTATCCAGATTTTGTGCTCTGGTATCGACAGTGTTTGGATACTCCCTCCATCCAAGTATTCCACAATTGGGTAGCCTTATAAACAACAAATGGAGGCATCATTTCACCTGCAGCACTACCACACATCATCACGGAGGTGCTGGACTTAGAGAAATTGCAAACTTTCTCAGGGTATTTCGTGCCACGGCGACAAATTACCCTTTTCTTTCCTGGGTCGTCAGTCAAATTCGTCTTATCTAGATTCCAGATATTCTCAGGTGGAATATCTTTCACAACTTCCTTCAAATTGGCAATATACTCACGCACCACCTCTTCATCAACAGCTGCTCTTCTGCGTTTAATGTTTGAAGCAAAGCCTCGGGTAATGCTGTAAAAATGACTTCATCCAGTCTTTCCCAGGTACTACATTGTTTACAAACCCTTTTACTTTTCTATCAACTCTGGCCAAATAGGAGCTTATAATATTCCTAAGATCAAGTGGAGTCAACGGAAAACCAAAGTCACTTATTACTTCAATATAGGAAACAAATGATTCTTCCTCTGATCTTGAAAATGCCGGCTGCTTACCTGCTTTTTTCTGATGTTTTTGTTGTAATTTGTTATTTATCGTCCGCCTGGGTATATTCAAGTGCTGTGAAACTTTTCACTGAGAAAATGTGCCATTCCTGATGGATTCTAAGCATTGTTCCAGCTTTTCATTGGAGTAATCAGCATGTCTGCGAGATCCTAGTTTCCGCACATTGACTCGTACCATTCTATAACAAAATCAAGCAATTAATATTGTTTTTTAATTTTATTAAAGGTAAATACTCAAAAAAATCAAAAAATCTGGTAATAAAAATTGAATGGGGTTACTTTGTACCATCAAAGTAGCCCCACTTTTGTTCAGAACATAACCTTCCAAACATTATTGACTATACAATGACAAAAACTCCTTTATTAAAGATAAATATGGTATGATTAAAACAAGAGATAGTTTCAATACACAAACAAACTACACTTACCTGAACATAGAAAATTTTTCTGTGTGCAAGGTTCAACTTTTTCCAGATTAAAATATTGATTATAAAATAGCGATAATTCACCAAGAGGTAGCAGTGATAGTTTAAAATTTAGTTTTATGTTTGTAGGCCTAATTTGTTTCTTAGCTGTTACATAATGAAGTAAATAAAAATTATTAAAAAATAAAATCATAAAAATAAATACATTTTAAACGATTTCTAATCTCAAAGCCTACCGCTATCATATAATATATCAAATACAAACAGAGCAATACATAAAATCAACTGTCTCTAGACCCTAAGAAATTTTACTTCTAACAAGCGAGAGCCTAAAGTATTTTTTTTAAATTGTCTTTAATTTTTTACATTTTCCTTGGCTAAAATCAGTGGAATATCATGTAATCATTCAACAACTATGGACTATTTACAAAACTCTGTCCGTATTTTCAGGTGCCGCTAATAAACCTTGCAGTGTCTGGCGTTTGCAGCGCAATCATTGCGCTACTATTTGACTTGGAGAAACTGATTGAGTTCATGTCAATCGGAACACTGCTTGCTTACACTATAGTCAGTGCTTCGGTGATAATACTTCGCTACAGGCCTCAGATCACTCCTCTCGTCAGGGAAGATAGTTCGTTGTCGGATCCGGCTACGCCTAACTCTGGGGTAAATTCATTATTTTTGTACCACTTTTGGGACTTTTGTTTGAATCAAGAAACATCTTAAACAAGTTATCGTCAATAAATTCTATCTCAACAGCTTATTGTAAATCACATAAATAATCAGATTTGTGTTATTATCTTCAGTGATCGTATTGTTGTAATCGATGAAATGCAGTTTCAGTCTCACTGGGCTATTTTCAATTGAACGGGCTGAAAAAAAAAACATACCTACTGCAAACATATTACTGCAAAAAACATATCAGCACAATAATATACCTAACCTATATGACAGCTGTGGAACATATAAATTAAACTGTGGCGAATGTTCCAAATATTATACAGGACAAACGGGAAGATCGTTTGAAAAGAAATATAAAGAACACTCATTCAAACGAAATCCAAACAAGACTTCTATACATGCCGAATACCTAGTAAATTCAGACCACTCGTACAACACTATAGAAGAAAATATGGAAATCAGTTTTTTGGTCAAATTTGAAAAATTAATAATTTTTAGAATCCTTTAATTTGATACTCCATTCAGCTTACATTGGTATTGCATTTTTTGTTTGTTTTTTTGTTAAGGATTTTCATTTCTTTCAAATATTACATTTAAAAAATAATAAATACCATATCATGCCAAGCAGCATATATATGTTATATTTTTTACAGTAAACTACCCTCACGAGCAAGTGCAAAACATGTTTTATTTTGTTTACTTCTTACATATGACTATTCATATTGATTTTTAAAATTATGTATATTTAGAATTTTGTTGTATTTTTTCTTCTATTTGAAGCTGTTTGTTAATATGTTCTAGAATAATGTGTATAATTATGTACCTGAATTGTTTTATACAATTTGTAGTATTAAAAAAAATCTAAATTAATAAACTGAACTAATAAAATTTGACAAAAAATTATAAAAAGAGACAATTAAGTTATTGCTTTATTATTTAGATACTATAATTAGTTTCAGAACGTTATATCTAAATTTTTGTTTAGATGTGAAAATTTCATATAAGGTACATATTCCTCACATTCCAAGGTTACCATCAAAAACTGAAAATATTGTATTGTGTAACAGAATATCAAGATTGAACATTTTTTTACCTCCAGAATTTCTTTTATTGTACTGTAGTAAAACATCTATTGTGCTACAACACTACACTTCGATAATTATTAATAAAATTCAGTTTACAATAAAGTACTATAACGCTTTAATTTCAATAGTAAAGGATTAGATTCTTGCGGTACTAGTTAGAAATTTTAGTAATTTTGTAGGCAAAATATAATAGAGTTAACTTGCTATACAATCGTTTGAGGAATCAATATTTTCATCTCCTGTTTTACAGCTAGGTCCCGATGTTTTCTCAGTGAGACTATTTTTGCGGTTGCTGCTTCCATTAAATCATGTTTCTAAACTTGATTGTTTTGAAGATTTCTGAAATATTTTAAGACTTTGACTTTGTATTTACACGTTTTCAGTTCATTGTCGGGATCTATTTTTACAAAACCCCGTACGTTGAGGAACAATTCTTTTGTTTCTTGAGACATCACTGCTTTTTCAAACATTTCTCCTGCTATTTCGCTGTCCGTGCAATTAATGATGTCTAGCTCTTGTAACTCCTCTGTTTCATGGCCGTTTAACGTTCTACTGATGAAATAAGATGGTGTAACTACCAGAATATCCAAGTGCAGTCTTTCACTTAGTTTTATGATTTTAGTTTCAGTAATATCCTCTGGTTCATAGTTATGTACATTTTGCATGATAGAAGACCACACAGATTCTTCATAACGCACAGAATGATGTACAAAATGCGGAGAATTAACTGTGAAAGTATTCACTACGAAATCAAAATAAGAAATATGCACGTAAGTAACTGAACCCAACAGAAAATGAATACCACAAACTAAATAAGCAGCTGAACTGCTGACATGAGTTGAGCGAATTTTCAAAATTAACCCTACAGATGTTTGACTACTCAGTTGAGCAGTCAAAGCGCAAGGCTTTGGTCTAACGCTACTCAATTGACAACGCTACTTTGTATTGAATATTTCACCCACTAAAAATCATCCAATCGTAATAAAACAAAAACCGTTGGAAAGGAAATGATTTAAACTTTAATTTCTGTATTTAAAGTTTTTTTCTAAAACGTATATTTACATATGTAATCATTGTTTTAAAATTTTAATTTTCTGTGAACGTTTTGCCTCGCGTGAAATATAACCCAATTATACTCTACTTTGTCACTTCTCTAAGACTCAAAGGTGCTCGACCGGGATATTTTGACAATAATATAGAGATACCTTTGGATTGGTGAAGATTTTAATTTTCTAAAACTGCCATCCAATCAAAAGTCACTTGCACAGTTCCAAAGCTATGGAATTATCTGTAAACCTTTGCAATTGGACAGATTTCAACCAATAAAACAGCACATTTTGCGTTCGAGATATCTCTTATAATTCGAAATATTTCAATGGACTTTTTTATATCTATTTATAGGCTAAAGTTCAATACTTCGTTTGTTGTAAAGCAAACTATATTTGACTTGTTAGATGTTATTCAAACAGCAGTTGAAAGTACATACTTGCAGAATTCATACTACCTCTTGAGAACGCAAAGCAAGGCTGTTTAAAAGTTCTTCAACGCTCATATTTTGAATTGCCTTTGTCCGAAAGAGGTTTCATTTGTTTCATCTCATTTTGTGATTCAAGTAAAGCTAACTCAAATACTTTTATAAAATAATAATTTACAAGTATACAGTTAAATTCTTTGATTTATTCTCTACACTTTCTTAAAATAGACCTAATATTTCATTTATGGGCAAAGGATATATTCCTAAATTACTATTCAAACTAGGCCTGGTTTGTTAGCAGTCTTGTAGTAGGAATATAAAAACTGGTGTTTTCAAAATAAGAAATTTGAAATTAATAAATATTTTTATGCTGTTCTATTTAGAACTAAATTACGAAAAAAAATTTATATTTATGAAAAAAATACAAAAGATGTTTACTACTTTTTATGTAGGCCTAAAGTTGAACTTTTTCCTTTCGTTACTGAACATTTTTGTTTCTTGAGCTAATAACTTTGTAAATTTTACATTAATAATTTTTTTACTAGGATATATAAATTCTTTTAAGGTTTCTCTACAAAAAAGCTATGGAATACTTTTGGATTGGTTTATAATTACGTACTATATTTGGCCAATTATTGAAAATATGCTTGCACATGCACCTTGGAAAAATGTTAGCATTAACAGTTCTAGAGTTAAGTTTATACGTTTTAGGGTTTTAAGTAGAAAATTGGTCTACCTAAGAAGGGGCTGAATAGATGCCTGTGTGCATGAATTATGTTAATAGAATTTGTTTGCAATTGAGCCTCCAGCCCCAATTCAAGCACTGCTTCGTTCCACTCCAAGCGGTGAAACTCGCTTTGCGAACTTGCACCTCGATGCCTCGGATTATGGACTGCTTCCCTTCGCTCGTCAGAATCTGCCCCACAGTGATTTTAACTGGTTTTTTACACTTTGATTTTAGGTAACCAGATGGGCTATAAGGTCATGTAAAAAGCAACATTTGCAAAACAATCTCCTGTATTTATATTTTTAGATAAAGCTCTTAAATGTTTAATTCTAGTAAAAAATCTCAAAAAATGTGTACTTCCTGTCGAAAACGTGCTTCCGGGTGTTGGATTTACTGAGCAACAAATTCGACCGAGTGACTTAGAAAACCAATGTGTGTATCGAATTTGGAACAAATCGGACGTAAATACATTTATTAATATAACATTTTTAATGACATCCCAAAACTATTTCTGCCGTGAACGGTGCTCACTTACTACTCCTGACCTTGGGTTTCACCATAAGAGTCACTGCAATAGCTTACCTTTCCTATGAAACTTTGCTAATAAGTTATAGCTTGAAGTGGAATGACCTTGGTCTGTATGTGTCACTCATGTAGATCCTTGTGTTACAGTCAAAGAAACACTTTTCGGAGGGATGGTACAGGATTGGAAATTGTAGAGCATCTAAAATAATAGTATTGTGAGGAGGTCGTAACTTGAGGAATTTCTGTATAGGATTTTGTTTCCGATTTAATATTTTAATATTTCAGGTGATCGAGTTTGGAGTTGGGCCGGAAGGTCGGCTCAAGGCAAACTTTTCTTGGTTAGAACCCGTGGTAGGACATTGTGAACCTGGTGCTGCGGTCTCTGTCTGTGTTTTCCTTTTCACTTGCTTCAGTGCCGCTCTCTGTATACATTTACACTGGTCAGCTCAAGACGTTGAACAAGGCACATGGTGGACCATGATACTCACTTCCTTCTTTATTGCTGTTTTGTTTGGCTGTAAGTATAACCGAGTGTGTGTTGAAGTAATATAGGCTATTAAATAAAACTATTTTTTATAGACGATAGGGAGATAGATGAAAAGTTAACTCAAAAATGCTGCAACTGTTTTGTTAAAAAAGTTACAAATAAATTTATTACCGCTATTGATTTTATGTATACACAAGGGAAGATCATTGTGTACTTTGTGCGCCAATACTAAATGCAAAATAATTTGGAAAACTTATATTTTATTACCGTACATGGAAAGATTAGTAGTTACAGTAGATAATATTTTTGTCAAGATTAAATAAGTATGACATGAATTTTCTAAAAAATCTATTTTTATTATTTTACTAGTAAACGGTAGGCTACCAGGAACTGGCACATACTTTCTCACAAACATATTTAAATTATTAAACAGATTCATTGTGACTTCATAATTGTAGGTGGGGTAGGAGAGGTGATTTATTAAAGTACCGTAGGAGATTAACTAATAAATATTATTATTATTATCTGGAGAGAAAACTATTCTATCAATTTCGAACAAATTTGCACCAAACACGTCAATTAGGGCTGTATAGAAGCATGAAAAAAGGTTTTGAACAATTTTGAATAACAACCCCTTCATGGCCAAAAGCCCCTCAAAAATCATTTATTATTATTAGCTAAACGAGAATTTTTAGAAAGATGTAGTTTTTTGCATATGGTAGGGTACATTAAAGGCTACAAATAAGCCAAATTTTATCAAAATCGTTAGAGCCGTTTTTTTATAAAAAAAATAATAACCGATTTTTTGGGGGTTTTTTGCCAAAAAGGGGGTTTTTTTCAAAAATTTTCAAAATCGTTTTTCGTGCATCTATACAGGCCTACTTGACATGTGTGGTGCAAATTTGTTTGAAATTGATCGAATAGTTTTCGCTCTAGCTTTGTATACTTACAGACATACGTAGACATATTATACAAACATACATACATACAGACATTCTGACAGACATTTTGTAAAAAACACTTTTATGGACTCAGGGGGTCCCAAAACGAATATTTCCACAAAAATCTCAACATCGATTTTTTTTGCAATCACTATACTTTCTCCATACTCACTCCTTATAGTGAGAAAGTCAAATGAATTGCTGTTCCTTTGTAAGCGCATCACTTGAGAACGGCTGGAAAAATTTGGGTACTTTTTGTTTTAAAATGTTCATATTAGTCTGAACTAGGTTTTTATATGAAGAAAAATTTGAAAAATTTCCCGAAAAAGTTTCAAATTTCGAAAAACTAAACAGCCTCTTTTGCATGAACTCAAGACCATAGTCCACAAAAACAACTGTTCCTATAAAAACACGTCATGTTTGTTTACATTCATTACCATAGCAACATTACTTAGCAAATTTGAAGAGTTTTAGCTTTTTTACGTTACATTGACAAACTAAAAACAAACACAAAAACAAATCAACGAAAAATGCTTACAGAATTGCAATTCAATTCAAACATTGGTTGTTACATATTATAAATAAAACAACTGATTTGGATGGAAAACTGATCATAATTTTAGGTTAGGCAATGAACCAAAACACGTTATTTTCAACCAATTGGGCTAGTTTAGAATCAGGTTTTTTACAATTCTTCACAACTATCAGTTTTTTTAGATTAAGTAAAAACAAACAAAAGGTTTACTGTATTATCTATAAAGGATTACAAACTACAAGTCTAAATTTGTGTAGTATATTCTTAAGTGGCATAAAAACCATTTTGCAATTCAATCACTTAAGTCTATGGAATGAAATGGAATAACTACCCTTTAAATTAAATCAAGCAATAGCGAAGCATTGCTGGGTCCACTAGTATAAATATATATATTTAAAATAAATTAATGAACACAATTTAGTGAGTTCATTGAAAAATTTATTTTGAAGTGTTTTGTGGTTAAAATAATATTCTTATGATCAGAGCAGGTGGTAGAGCGTGTGTTAAACATATGGGTGTTTATTGTTAAATGCAATTTATTTTGTATGGATCGCTATCCCATTTTAATTATTATTTAATTTAAGGGTAGTTACACCATTTCATTACTTTGACTTATGTAATCCAATTGGAAATGGTTTTTTATATCACTCAAGGACAATATACACAATTTTAGCTTTATAGCTTGTAGGAAGTTAGTTCAATTTATATTTGTTGTACCAACCCAATTTTAATTCCTTAGGTTGTAGTTATTGTAATATGGAATTAATATGATAAACTGTGAAATGTTTAGTGAAATCGGTCGAATAGTTTTTGAGTCGATAGAGGTCAAAGAAATTATATTATCGACAACAACCAAGATACCTAATTTTTAGCCAATAACTCGGTTATGTTTTAAGTTACAGAAATAATAAAAAAATCATGTTTGTCATTAAAACAGGATTTTTTGTGGTTTTTGAGATATTTATATCAAAAATTTAAAACGACCGCCATTTTGAAAATGTATGAAAAAAGTTTTGGTTTTTTATACATGGATAAAAGATGTTAGCCAAATAAGCATCCAAAATTTGCGTTCAATATATTTTGACCAAGACCGGGATTTGAACCCAGGACCTTTGCCTTTCCGAGGCAACACTCTACCACTGAGCTATACGGTTTTACTACATTTATGAATTAATAGACTGAATACCTCGCATGCAACATTGAAAACAATCTCAATTCTTTTTGCAGCCTACAGTTGTGTTATTTATTATTATTTTTAATTTGTAATAAATTACCTGCTTGCACGCTTCCTCAGCAAGGGTTAAATTAATTAAATTACAAGTGAAAAAACATGGACCAAGACCGGGATTTGAACCCAGGATATATATATATATATATAAAGGGTGAGCCATAAAAACCGACCTATTTTTCTATTATAATTTCTCAGCTGTTATGACTGTTGGAGAGTTCATTGTTGAGGCAACTAACTGTTTAGTTAATGCCATTTTGGGGTTAGTTAACATGGATCATCAGTGGTTAGCGCATCATCGTGCTTTTGTCATTTTTCAAAAGTAATGAATTTGTGATTTCTACACAACATCGGTTTCGTGCTTACTTCAACGTCGGTCGTCATGGTGCAAATAAAATAGTGATGACTCAGAAACCTTACCATGTGCCATAGACTATTGCTTGCAGCTTGTGAATGAAGCGAATCTTCTTCTAGTACTGGTCATGTCGGATGAAGCTCATTTTGAACTATCGGGAAAAGTTAATAAACAGAATTTTCGATATTGGTCTGCCGAGAATCTAAGGGAACTTTATGAACGATCACTTCATCGACAAAAAGTGACTGTTTGGTGTGGAGTGGCGCGGTTTGGGGTCATTGACCCATATTTATTTGAGAACGATATGGGAATGCCTTCACTGTTAACTCAGAACGCTATGTGGCCATGCTCGGAAATTTTCGGATGCCACAGTTACGTCAGTTAGGAATCGACACAAACTCTATTTAGCTCCAACAGGATGGTGCCTCACATTAATGAGTAATGCCAGTTTTTCGTCAACTGTTTCCGGGACATTTAATTTCCCGGTTTGGTGATGTCCCATGATCTGCGCGATCCCCAGACTGTTGGCTATGGGGCCATATAAAGAGTAAAAGTCTTCGTTTCTAAGCCCCAGAATATTGCTGAACTAAAGCAGTGCATAAGGAACAAGATCGCTGCAATTCCTCAGTCAATGTTGCGGAAGGTTACAGCGAGTATGCAGAAGAGGTGGGAGGCCTGTGTGGATGTGGAAGGACTACACTTGAGGCCGTTATTTATCATAAGTAGAAATGGCAAAATCATGCAAATATTTTAGTTTGGTTTGTAACATTAAACTATGTTTTGTTATTGAGTTATTTCATTTTAAAAAATGTGTTGTTTTTTTGGCTCACCCCGTATATATATTTTACTTTACGAAGAGAAATGTGTATAAATTTAGTTTTTATTGTTTTTTTAAGTGATTATTATCAAATTTTCATAGGAAAGATGTAATTGCAGTGACTCTTATGCTAGACCTAAGGTTGGAAGTGGTCAATGAGGTTTTGGGGTGTCATAAAAAATGTTATATTTATATGTGTGTGTGTGTGTTCACATTTAGCGACCGAGTCAGATTTTCTTTACTCTGAAATTTACATCCGATTTGGTACACACGTTGGTTCCCTAAGTAGCTCGGACGAGTTCTTTAGCAAATAAATCGACCACGCAGTTGGACCGCTGACGTGAGTTGAGCAAATTTCCAAAATTAAGTTTATATGCCTATGTTTTAGGGTTTCAACCAACAATTTGGGAAATAGGTCTACTCACGAAGACGTTGAACAGCTGTCTGTGTGTACGCAATATATTAGTAGAATTTGATTCCTCCTAGTGGCCTCGCGAGTTTTGCATCACTTGGCTTTGAACTGGGTACTTTTATGGTATTTTACGTTTTTGTTGATTTTGGGTTAACCAAGCGAGCTATAAGGTCGCGTAAAAAAACAAAATGCGCAGAATAACATCCTACATTTATATTGTTAGAAAAAACTCTAAAAAAATTTCATTCTCGTAGTAAAAATCTCAAAAAATAGTTACTTCCGGTCAAAAAACGTACTTCCGGTTGTTGGATTTTTTTGGCTAACGAACTCGTCCGAGCCACATAGACAACCAACACGTGTACCAAATTTGGACCAAATCGGGCTTAAAATGCGGCCGCTAGAGTGCGAACACATATATACATATATATATATCAGATTTCTTGCATTAGAAAGATACTTTTTTGGGTTTTATATAAAACAATTAATGTAGGAGATTATTCTGCACATTTTGTCTTTTAACACAACCTTATACCACGCCTGATTTCGACCAAATTGTTAAGAACGTAAAATAAAATTAAAGTATCAGGTTCAAATCGACGAAGGGGAAGCTTTCTGACCCGAGGCCGATGGCAGGTATGCAAACCTGCGAAGCAAAGCCGTCAATAATCAAATAAAGATAAAGACTGTGTGTTATTACTATCCTACTTCTTGCACCTGTATCAAGTTCTGTATCACTTCTGCAATTGTTCTTTTGTAACTAAAATTTTGCTTACTTTCAGGTTTGGTGATAATTGAAGCTCACGAACAAAACAAGACTGGTTTATGTTTCACCGTTCCACTCGTTCCATTCATCCCTGCTATCAGTATTCTTTGCAATATACAACTTATGGTGCATCTGAACACGCTCACTTGGTTACGTTTCATGATCTGGATGGCTTTAGGTATGTTAGATGTGAGGTGTGATCAAAAAATAAGGCGAATAATTTTATTACAAACAAAGTAATAAGCTTACATTGAATTAATCTCCTTCAATGTACTGTCCTTGGCTAGCGATGCCTTGTTCCAACGTTGAATGCATGACTGGAAGCATTTGCAGTTACAATAAGGACTTTCAGTTGCTGGGTCGTTGCCACCTTAATGTTGGAAATGGGTTGTCAAAACGTTTTCCTTTTAGCACAATTTTTATTTTTGGGAAGATCCAGAATTTGCATGGTGTTAAATCTAGTGAGTACGAAGGATGTAGACCAACAGGAACATTTTTCCAACCAAAAACTCGCTAATCAAAAGCAACTTGTGACGGCGCGTTGTTGTGATGAAGAAGAAAGTCACTGGCCCATTTTTCTGGTCTCTTTCATCGTTTCTCAAACGTTTTACAGTCACAGATAGTGCCAGGTAGTGTGAAGCGTCACTTGAGCATGCGCTGGAAGCGTCTTACCCTCTCCTACTTGACTGTGACTCATGAGTCTTCAGTACAGTCACCACCAACGCTTTTTAGCCCAGTCAATGCTCTAACTGTACTCCGCCGCGAGAGGGGAAATGTGGTGGGAGCCGGCGTAGGAGACTTGCATACTCCCCTCTTCACGCTCCATCCTAATTGGCGCTATCTGTATTTCCCTTAAAACAAACTCTGATCCTACTATACCCTCACTTTTGAAATAATCAATGAGCACGACATTGATGTTCGACTTTGACAGAGGGCAGAGAAATTTCTGGGTTTTCATTGAGAACTCTGAATTTTCATCTCAGGGTCATAGTCCCAACTTTCATCTCCAGTTACAATTTTAGCCACGAAGTTCGGATCTGTATGAAAACGATCCTTCAATTCCGTGCAAACTGAGACACGATTTTCCTTCTGTTCATCAGTCAAAAGTCTGGGAAAAAATTTTGCACTCATTGGTTAAAATGCTTTGCATGGACCCATACGAGATGTTAAATTCTTCTGTAAGCTCTCGAATAGTCATTCTCCTATTTGAACGAATAATTTTGGTCACTTTTTGCACGTTTTCATCTGTTTTTGAGGTTGGAAAACGTCTCGACCATTCCTCGTCTTCAACCGGCTCATTTCCGCTTTTAAATCGCTCATACCACTTGTAAACAGTCTTCAGAAGTACCACATTATCACCATACACTGATTTTAAAATTTCATGAGCTTCATTGGCACTTTTTTTCTACTTAAAACAAAACTTAATGTTAATGTGCTGTTAAATCCATGATGCACGACCTCATTCTAGTGGTTTTGGTATTTGAAGACAAGTCAGAACGTGTTCAACTAGACACTGCCTGTCTCAACAGATCAGGCTCAAGGACATATTATATCAAATAGATATAACGTCAGCAGTTGCTGATATACAAATTAATTAGCCTTATTTTTTTATCACAATGTGTAAGTTTAAATCAATCGCATGTAAAGAATTCGGCAAAAAGTACTCTGATTTTGCAGAGGAGCAGTGTGGGGGGGGGGGAGAGGTTACTGTAATATATACCTCATAATTAAGAACATCCTGGAGCTAATTGTTCCCCTTTGCTTGTTGTCAATTGTTTTCAACTTTTAATGCTTCAGAATAGTACATCTCAGTGTTAACCCTAGAACACTAACGCTTAGTCTGACAGACTACTGTGAACTATAGATTTTTCTACTTTCCCTACTTCCTCTCCACCGAGCGGTCCACCACTCCGTGTACCTTCATTTGAGCACTAGCTGATTATATGGTCAGTATAGTAAGTCCGTACGTGCATGCTTTTTGCTAGTTTTTAGGTTCGCGTAGTCTGGTGGACTAAGCATTAGTATTTACGTTAGTTTAGTTATTGGTATGATACTGGTAGTTACTCATATGATTCTGGTGCAGAACTGGACTATGTTCCTGAACAATGTAAGACAGTTGTACTGGATGTAAGACAACAACAGGATCACAAGATATGCACATTCTACCCTTCAGCAAAGAGATGAGTGACCCGATTCTTTTGTGAGAAGTGCTCAAGAGTAATTTGTGAGGAGTACCAAGCAAAGTGTTCCTGTGACGATACCACATACTAAACATTTTGTAAAACGTATTGAATGTGTTTATAATGACTCCTTATTTAAAGTTATGAGAGTAAAAATATTTGTATAATATTTTTAATTTGGTTTATAACCCTTTTTAAACAGTAGTCTGGCAGATGAAGGTTTAGTAACTACGTTTGGCTAAAACCACCTTAGTGTTCTAGGGTTAATAGTAGTAGGCTAAAACCTCGTTTATCCAAAAATTCGGTTTATTCGAACAAAATTTTGAAATTTTTGTTTAATACTGTAAATATTTTGTTATTTCATTATAAAAATCTTCAATTTTAGTTGTTCAGTTGTTTAAATGTAACACAAAAAGCTAATTGTATTGTTTCTGTAATTTTCTACCACAAATTATTTGATTTTTTTTTTAAATGTAGGCCTATAAAAATGTAAAAAAAATCGGTTTATCCGAAATTTCGTTTATCCGGAAAGGGTTTGGTCCCATCAATTTCGGATAAACGAGGTTTCAATGTACCCTATCCCAAAAACCTGTCCAACACTTTTCTTGCTGACAAAGTATGCAGACATTTTCTCCCTGAAGCCATTCCATTGATGGGTTTATGTTGTAGAATTCACACACCTAACCAAAACTTCATCCTCTACCACGCTCTATCACAATATGATATCAGAGCTAATGCAATAAGAAATGATAGGTCTGTTACCACCTGCTGATTTTTTATCAGTTCAAATTTGTACAATCTTTCAGGTACCGGGTAGAGGATTTTTCTTGAAATTTCATGTTCATACTGTGTGACAGTTCAGTAGTCATTGTAAAACATAAATTTTGTTTGCAATTTGTCCACTAATTTGTCAACCACAACACTTGGCCCTCCATTTTTCTTCACCATACACGTTGGTGCGGTTATTTGAAATAATCCTCCATTGCTTCACTCCACATACACTCACTACGTTACACTCAAACACCCCTCAGAATTGTTGGCAAATGTCTGGTATGAGGATTTGGAAATATTCAGACTTCAGTTTACAGCTTGCAGGATTTTCTGTTGCAGTGCATAACTTATTTTAAACAAGCTTTAAAAATCTGTAGAAATAGAAGACAGATTTTATTTCTAGTAAGCTGGACGTGTAGCCTACTTCATCACACTAACTTACCAATATCAAATACAATAATACCGCAAGAAAGGCATTTAAAAAAATTTTATAACAAAATATCAAAGTTTTTCAATAAGTTAAAGAACTTAATCAGTTAACAGAATTTAAAAAGTAAGAATTTAATGTGAGTGTTTTATTTATTTACAAAGAATGAAAACAAGATTCAAATGTTTTTGAACTTATTATTTTTAAATATAAAAGTAAAACAAAAATATATAGTTTTAAAGTGTTTAAAAACTTGTTATGAAAACACTTTATTGATAAACTGGAAAGCCTGTGTGTATTAAAACAAAAGGGTTTGTAAACTTACACTTCATCGCTCAAGGACCTCAAACAACTCAAGCTCTGAACCTTTCTTTTGTTTACTATTTATCAAACGGCTCTTTCAACTTCCCCCACTTTATTGAAAAGTATCTTACTTTCTAGATAGAATTTATTAACAATTGTGTAATTGTGTAACACAAGGCAAAATATCCAACAGTTTTACATTTTGTTAAACAGGCCTATTAGTGTATTTCCTGTATGGAATTCATCATAGCAAGGAGAATGATAATGCAACTTCGTACTCAGTTCTGCTCACTTCTTCGGAAGCTGGTAAGTTCCGATGGGGTGCTATAACTCAGCCTAAACGAAGATCTGTTGCTGAAGATACGAAACCTATCGTTGAAGAAGAGGAGATTGTTCAGTAACTAGTCTACTAAATGTAAGTGCTTGGATATCATAGAAAGCTGTAACCCAAAGATAAAACAATTATGTACTGTTGAGATTCTTTTTGAATGTTGTCCATGAATAGTTTAATGTATTGTTATGTATTACAGTTGTATTATACAGGTTGGCGAGTTTTGTTCCTACCAGTTTCTAGTGGCAATAAAAGGCAGTAAGAAGTCACATTAACTTTATTTGCGTAAATAAATGAAATCTGAACATCCGCGTTATAAGACATATCAAAACTTAAGCTTTTCAGAAAAACGTCCGATGAAATATCTTCCGTTTTTAAGGATGTATTGTGAAGGTGTCCTCTATGTTTCCAATCTTATCCCATGGGTGGTGAGGATTTCACGATTGATGGCAGCAGTCTTCAACTCCTACTTTCCAATCATTGCATGTAGACTCTTTCCTTTAACTATTTCCAGAAGAAGTAGTCGTGAGCAGTAATATAATGAAAGCGAGATGGCCTATTCAATTCTGCACGCAGGAGATCAGAGAGTGTGGAAACATCAGCCGGAGAAAAACCTGTTTCTGACTTAACCGATGCTTTCCTGAGCAACAAGATGTGCTTGTGGCCTAGTATTTGAAATTTTGCTTATCAACAAAGCCAATAAGAAAGAAAATAAATGTTGTTATTTATTTAATGTTAATCCTTAAAGGGCTGCTAGCGCCTTTAGATGCGGCACGACCCAATCTCTAAGCGCTGTTAGTGCCTTTAAACGCAAATACAGAAACACGTGCTTAGATGATTCCCATAGATCACGAAACTTCCAATAGAGTGCAGGGTGATGTTCTTTGAGTATATTTGGACCAAATCAAAAATATAAGCAATGTGTGTTACGCCTTATCGGTCTGTGTTCTGTCGCCAGAGCAAATGCGTCTACTATCGCAAGTATTCTCAGCGGCTTACGCCTATAGACGCATCTGTTTCACTCAGCTGTTACTTGTTTGTTTGTACTGATAGCTGACATATTCATTCTGAAGTTTTAGTTTTGTATAAGTTCTTGTTTTTCTTAGTTTAGTATGTAATTATTTTATTTTTTTAGGCAACAATAAGTATTGCTTTTATGTATTTAGTTTTTGAACAATTGTAAATTCAGCTAAGTTTAGTTAGATTTTTTTAATTCTTAAAAAAATTTAAAAAAATTTTAAAATTAGTTGAGTATTTTTCGTGTGTACTTCTTAACCCTAAGAATCAAAATTTAAAAAGAACATTAAGAAAATAAATATATATTTTTTTAATTCTAAATGAGCGGTAGCCCATATTTTAGCTTAGCACTTTAATGGTTAAGTTCATTGTATAGTTAAACAAATAGAATAATACAGTCATAATAAAGGTTATTCATAATCTACAAAGCCTAAAACATCTTTAGAATTAAAAGAACTAAAAAAACAGATACATTAAAATTATGTATTTACAGTAAAATTTCCTTGCAAAGATTATTTTTTAATTTTGTTCATAGTTGCTCTAACAGGTTGGGTGTCCACTATAATATCGGACAACTGGGCCAACAGACTGATGTGGTGGACCTGAGCTGAGAGGTATAAGTTGCCAGCAGTTGGCCTTCTTGGAAGACCAACTCGTTGACCGAACCAAAACTGGATATAAATACAATGCACTAACATAAATGGGGAATATTTTTTCAGACGTCATTTTCAAGAGTAGCTACAGTTTTTTTTTAAGTTATAATGCTTAGACAATCCTTATTTAAATGTGCAAATAAAGTACCTATAATGTCTTACTGCTTTATAGTTGCTCTCCTAACTGGTAGAAACAGTAAGCGCTAACCTTTATATACAGAAAAAGTCCCCACCTACAAGCCTAAGCCTACTTGTTAAGCAATGCCTAATAACTAATAAACACCCATGCTTAACACAAATGTTAAGTTGGAATACATAGACAGAAAAATTTTTAGTTAATATTAAGCTTCTGTAACAAAAATAAAGCACCCTATTGGCGAGACATTGTTGCCGTCTTCTGTCTATTCGACAACATTACTCTGTCAATTATCTCAGCAATTTTGAAAGCTGACGAGAAAAAATTGGCACAGTAATAGTTGTTCTGCACGTAGTACGAGAGTCAATAGTGAAACAGAATGTTATCTTGTTATAAAGGTGTTCATATGACATTAAGTCATGACTTTTACAGTCATGGCAATGTCATGCTATTTGAGTCATGACACCTAATGTCAATGAGTTTGATTTTTAGCTACTGTTAGTAAATGTCATTCACTCAACGTTCATAAAAACTGTCGCGACCTTTTCATTTTGTTTAGTTTAATTATATTGTGAAAGTTATACTGATGTTATGTCATATTTTTTGTAAATTTCTTGATTTTCAATGTCGCGCGGGTTAACCCTTTAATCCCATTTGGTAAAATGTTTTACCAAGTCAAGAAGGGTATCAGTAAAAGGTCTTATTTTTCGTTTCAAAATATTGTCGCTTTTGTCCTTTGTTATAAATAATCATCAAAAGCCACGAAATAAAGTAAGTTTTTATAGGTATTATGGTGGATAATGAATACAGAAAAAATAAAATTATCATCCGTTAGTCTGTTTGCCACCGACGGTTATCACATACAAATTTTTTTTAGAACTATCTACATGATTTGATAACCTATTCCAAGAGTCAAAAGTAAAAATATATATTTTTTTATTTTTTTATTAAATCTATTACAATTCATTACCAAAAAAGACCAACAAATAAACAATATACTATTGAATAAATTAGTTAAGAAGTAAAATGCAATTAGTAATAGTGTAAACTGTAGAGATAACTTAATGTTTAGTAACATTTAATTTTGCTTTTATAATTCGCACAAATTTTTCAATTTAGTGTCAATTAATATACATAAGTATTCTTTCATAGTTTTAAATTACTGTTGCTTTCAAAAACACCATGTCTTGATAATACAGGCTGGAGGAAAACCCCTACTAACTCATAGCTGATATATTAGGATAAAGTATTAGGACAAGTTGAAGCGTGATGGGAGGGGGGAGAACGAGTGCAGGGGGTAGAAAATAACTACCAAGATGAAGCTGCACAGTATGGAGAGTAAAAAGATGACATATTGCTGCTCAAACGTTTTCAAACAGTAATACGTTTCTTTCTACTATTTGAAGAAATCAAGAACAATTAACATCATGTAAGGATTTAGGCCCTTCTAATTTTGGGTATTTGTTTATGAGTTTGTTAATCAGGGGACTTATCTGAGGAGGCTAAACAAGTAGTTGTTACCAGAACTGTGAACCAGAGGAATAACGGAAACAGTTACATTTCAACAGGTCAATATTCGAATTTTGCATTGGCATTCCGGAGGCAGCTTAGTCACGTTTTCCCGAACCGCTAGATCGGTCGTGGGTTAGATGATGCTCCTGCGTGAAGAAGTCCAGACCTTTACCACACTAGACAATGCATTTTGGGGTCTTATTAAAGAAAAGATGGGAAAATATTGATTTACCACAAATGATCAGCTAAGTGGATGTAGTTTGGGCAGGATATGAAACTCCAGATTTGTTGAACAAACGGACATGGTAATGAATAAAACTGGGCTTCGATAATGGAGGGCTGTATTGTACACACGTTTTTGGATCCTTAATTATGTACATTTGTGTGTATTGGACAATAAAAACTGTTCAATACTTAAAAGTTAGTTATTTTGACTACGGGATACTCCTGCGTGCTCCACACACCAATCCCATTGGAACCTTCTATGCACATAAATATGTTTTTTTTTTATATATATAATAAAAGTGTATGGTTTAATAATCAAAAAGCTAAGATGGTAAATAATGTTAAATGTCAAAATCAACATTATTATTATTAATAATAATTCGAATACGGTATTTCATTTATTCATGCAGTTATAATAAAGATTAAATATCCAGCAAGGCTCAAGTCTACACTTTAATAAAAAACTAACCTAAAAGTTAGAAACACAAATAATTGCTTCAAAGTTGAAATCAGCTGTTAATGGAAATATTAAAGCAAACAGCTGATTACTATATCAACAATAAACATATTTATTTATTATTTAGTATGGCGCTCCCATTGCCTTAAAATATTTGGTATATTTTTGTTTGTTTTTATGTTCAATAGATGCTGCTGTTTTTTCAAAAAGTATATAAAAACACGCTTGTATTCGAATGAAATATTGTGTTAAAATTTGAAAGTAATCGGTGAAGAACTTTAGGAGAATTAAGATTTTGATCAAACGAACTTTTAAATTTTTATTTATATAGATTTATAAGTAGTTTTCGAAGATGGGAGATCGTAGAAAAGCGTTGAGAAATATAGTTAAGTATAGGAATAAGACGACTCTAGATTTGCATTTTGTAAAAATTTTGCATTCCGTATACGCAGAACGATACGGCACGGAATAGACAATTCCCGTCTCCCACAATAGGAATTATTTCGAATTCGTTAAAAAGGAGCATCATTTTATTATAACATTGATAGTTCAATAATTACAAAGCAAAGGCTTAAAAAACGCATATGTTACGCATGAAACACAAACCTAGAATAATGGCCACTACACAATTCCAGTTCAAGCCTGCCAACTCACAACATAACTAAAGCCACACCCCGAACGAACACTCTGAGCATGACCAGTGACGGCGACGCAATACACAATGCAAGTTGAACTTTTTGATGACCCGCAAACGCAAACTAATTACCTCACTCGATAGAAAATTTAATTTCAAATATTTTCCTTGCATACTACATCGACTTAGCACTCATAGTTCTTGAAATATTTTGGTTTGAACATTGTTATAAAATTTTTAAAATTTTGAATTTGTATAACTGGAAAACTATAAGAGATAGAAGGGTACTATAAGCGGCATAAATGTTCTAAATTTTTAGCTCTTTCGATTGAGATATCAACCAACCTCATACTTTTTTCAGTTCTTAAAATAAATCCAAAAAACCGAAAAAACTTCATAAAATTTGAATTTTGTATGGCCCCGAACGCTAAAAAAAAAAAACTTTCAATGCTTGATGACATATCTAGAGGTAAAAAGACACCAAATAATCATTGGTCCATTAGGAGAGGCTGGGCGATTGAAAATAGGTTTTCAGAAAAAATCTTTTAATATATTATATAGATAGTAAATCTTGTCCTAATAATAAATTTGTGAATAGAGACTTTTCACCTAGCCTGTATATTAACACTAATTGCTGAGAAAGGTTAATAATAAGGCTTTACTAACTATAGGATTTAATTGTAAGTACAGAAAGATGTAAGCGTTAAAAATACTATTAATTTAATTCTACCGAGCTGTAGTAGACTAAGCATTTAATGAAATAACTTATTGTAAATGTATTAGTATATTTACTCTGTACATTTAATGGAAGAAGCAATCAGTTTGTGTGTACTGCAATCAGCAAAAGATTTTGTTATAGAAACAAACAAGGTTTGTTTAATAGTTTTCCGACTATAAGGCCAGGAAAAGGGCAGTTTTCCTGGTGGTCTCCATTCCTAAACTCTTTTGATTCATACACATAACTGAGCAGTCCTTCCTTTGCTGCTAACAATTTTCCGTGTGGTTAATAGATCGCTGTTGTTTGTCGTTATGTACTCTTGGGTATCAAATCAGAACCTCTATGGTTGACCAAGAAATCCTGACATAAAATGGTTGTGTGCGTTATCGCGATGCAACTACCACGAGTGATTTCTTACGTAAGTTGGTCAAATGTTTGTGACAAATCTTACTAAATTATAGTTAAAGCAAACTGTCTAATATGTGTAACACATCGCTTAGTTCAGAATAATCCTACCAGACGGAGCTGATTTATGACTTAAATATAAGAAATGAAAATGTTTCCACATTATCATTTACGTTGAATTCATTGTACCAGGTATTGCATTTAAAGTCTATGTTTTAAGTAATGTATGTTAGTGTGTATCAAAAATAATTATCTATGGACTGTTAATGAGTTACAAGTGTATGTACGTACTGTATGTTTAAGTAACAACACTAGAGAAATAATTGAGTGCTTAGTTACCTGAGTGATATAAAGAATATTGTACACACATGTTACATGCACTATTTTAACTAATCACTAATAAAATATTTTTTTAAACTAAAATATATCTATTGGAATGAAGACATTAGGCCTTCTTCTTCTAAAGTAGGCAGCAGTGGGTTGCTGCACCAGAAAATGTTTAGCCTTTGTTTTAAAATTATATAAAAGGAAACAAAAATGTATGGTATTACGTAGGGATCTTTATATAAAAGACAACTCGCTTAGCTGGAATTACCTTGGAGTGAGAGGGTCACAAAAACATGTATTCAAATAAATTCCACCAAGGACGTTATAAATATATCCTTTATTTTAATTCCGTACACACAACTAATCACAGAGATATTAATTCATCCAACAACAATCAATCTAAATCTATATAAATCTTATGCCTAAGGCCGGCCGCACACTTATCCAGCAAAGCTGCTTTAAGCAAAAACGTTTTTGTTTTACGCGAAAGCATTCTGATTAACGTAGAAACATTTTTGTTTAGGCAGGGTGTTTAGTGTTTACATATCCAGCAAAACTGCTTTAAGCAAAAACGTTTTAGCTTGAAGCAATTTTTGTTTTTGTTTTTACTGAAAACATTTCAGAACTGAAATTAGTCTTCACAATGGCGCTGGACGATGATGTAGTAGTATTATTGTGGTTCTAGATAGAAATAGCTTGCTGAAAAGAAGTAGACAAATGTTTATGGATAGGCCTACATTCAATAAATGAGAAGAGGGAAATAGAAAACTAACTATTTAAAAACAGCATTAAGGCCCACTTATCTTTGCCTACATAACTATGCTGACTGGGATTTTTAACTCGGTAAATGTGTACAATAATAAGGATTATAAAACTATTTTGTTTAACATTTTTATTTACATAGTATGTTATTACATAAAAAAGATAAAAATACTATTTTTTTAAATTGCTTTTTATTTCATATTGATAGATCAAATGATTTAGAAGTTATTAATATTATAGTGAAGAAATTAATAATCGAATATGTTTAGATTTAGATATACCAACTAAAATAAAATTATTGGTCTTTCAGCATCTACTTCCATTATAGAAAAAAAACTACACACAGCCACTATGAAACGCAATATGCACTTATTTACTGCCAGTAGCCAGAATGCAATAGGACAGTGGGCTACTAGCATGTGCAAAACAAAATGTTTCGCCTTCCAGCAATGGTCGTTGTTTGTGAGATGAGCACTGCCAGTTCTGCTCAAACGTGCTGGAATACGCTTCAAAGCGTTTTTGCTTCTTGCTTGATCACGCTTAAATGTGTTTAAACATGCTGTACAGCGTTTTTTCGTTTTGCTCCATCGTGCTCAAACGTGCTGTACAGCGTTTTGTATTTATGCTAGATGAGTGTGCGGTATTCCTATCTTTCGCATAGGAAATAAATGTTCCAGCAAGTTTAAACAAAAACGTTTTTGCTTAAATCAGTTTTGCTGGATAAGTGTGCGGCCGGCCTAACTCTACGGGCAAAACTGAGTTCAAATAATATATTTACTTCCCAAAATTCTCAAACACGGATATCACTCAAATAAATAACTACTTCAATTATGAAACAAACAAAAATGATTCTACTTAGCTTGATGCCAAAACAATTTCCCCAAATATTCACAAGAAATGTTCCCACACCTTATTTTGTCCTCGTGGGTTCTTCCTGTCAGCGCGTGTCGCCTCGACGTACACCTACACTCGTTCCACCCAAAAAAGCCTTGTCTCGAATTTAGTTGCCTCTATTTAACATCTCTGTCCCCACTCAGTTTTACTCGTCTAGCATGGTCGTTGGCTTACTACAAAATGCAACTTCATCGCGTGTTGCACCGTAGGCTACCAATTAAATTCTACATCTAATATAGTTAAAATATAAATTAATGATAACCCTCATCTCACTTCGTAACAATGGAAAGAAAATGTATTCAGGAACTTGATAAAATCCTAAAAAAAAACTAAATCAAATCTTTTTTACTTACCTACTTTAAGTTAAATTGACACAGTTCAAGCTTGATCTAGGCCTTTTCATTTTAAAATGGAATCCATTCGTCATCAAAGTTGTTGGCCTTAACCTATTGGTGGGCTAGTGTATCACAAAGACCTAATTTAAAAAGATAAAATTTTGGTATGTAAATGATAAAATGCCCTAATATAAAATATTGATTTATTGAAACTAATACTTGTAGCCACAACTAGAAACTCAATTTTCTCACACAGATTAAAAAACTACCTTCCATTAGCTCACCAGGGTCGCAGTCTTGCAAGCAGCATCCTTCAGCACACAACAGCCAAACACCATTCCGCTGGAACTGTGAAGCGCCCAGTTCCATACAAAGATTTTTGTATCTTTTTCATAAAAACTGGGGATATTAAGTTACTGATATTAAGCTTAAGGATTATATATTGTACAAGTATAAAGAAAGAATTCAAGAAAAAGGACTCATTATATTAAATGTTATCAAATGGAAGTAGGGGGTACTGCAGTTCCACAGTGCCTATGCGTGAGCCGCACTAGTGGACAGTATTCCTTTGCACATCATTTTCCAGGGCTTATTGCGCTTTCGCAAAATAGGATGTAGTCATCTCTGTCACGGTCAATAAGTTCTCTGCATTTAAAGACCCATTTCATGTTCTACATAGAGGCACTATGGCAAAGATGTCCATACACTATGACTATCGCTACCAACTTCTTTATTTTCCATTTGCTCAGCAGATGCCAGAACTGAAAGTTCACTCATCCTCAGTTCTTGGATGCTTCTTCATCTCCTTTTATGCTCTAGTCTTACCCACACACAGTCTACCTGAATAGCTGTATCGCACATAACGGTTTTGTTTGTGTTTGTGATTTCTTTCTCCGATACATTTTTACCCTGCTCATTAGCACACTCACTCCTACTTCTTCCAAAGTGTCCAAGAACCCAACAAAGTATTCCGTTGTTAACACAACCCAATCGTGATGCCTTGACATATTCAAAGTCTAGGCTTCGACCTGAACTCGTGAGTTCAGAGCTTTCGAGGCTTCCTGACTATCTGAGTTTATATTTCTTCACTACTTTACCCGAGTCTAAGATTTTCTGAATCTGACTTTCCAATAAAGCAGTAACTTCTGTTTGAATATTTGCTTTCTCATTGACAGGACAAATTCCTGTCTAGGTTTGTCTACATAGCAGTGTATAATTTTTCAGCTCGCACTTTAATAGGGGTCTGCTACCCTCTAACTAACTATTCCTCAAAGTTAGAGTTAGTAATAGTTCCTCTAACTATTACTATATATTACAGGCGTTTATTGGTGCCGGAACGCCGTTCCGGTACTGCTATTTATTTTTTTACGTGTTGTTTTAACATTGCACTGGACCATCCACTCCCTCAATCACACTCATTCAACACTCGGTTCAGAATTTTACGTCCGCCAATCGCAAATTGAAAAAACTCAAGATATCCCCCACTACAGAGCGTTGCGACTATGCGAGACAGCTACAGTAAAGTCTCCGACATTGTCTCTCAGCTCGGAATCAAAATGGGACAAACTTGGGAGCACCAGGCACCCTTTCGCCATCCTCGCGGCACGCTTTTGATGTTCGGCGAGCGCTGAAACGACTACAAATAAGAGACCGATGAATCAGAGTCGAGGCAACCAAAAAGTTTAAAAACCAGCGATGCTTAAACTTTTACATGGTTACGGCATGAAAATGTTTATGGCATCTTGATGAGATTATTGTAATCAAAATAAAACCAAACATGATATAATTTGGACTACATTTAGTGATTAATACTTATCGAATAACTCATTTAATTTAACGATTAATTAATTAAAAAATAAATATTCCAAATGAGAGCACAACAGGTAATACATCCGCTGTACTCTGACAAACGCTGCGCCGTCACAAATACAAGGCCCGGAAGAGGAAAATATCTAAACGTAGGTACCTGAACACAGGCTGCACTACGAATTAGCAGGTTGTCTGCTTGCGTTGACTTTACCAGCGAAATGCAACTGCGCCCGGTACATGCTACCTCTCGTGAACTAACTGTCAAAAACTAAAACGTTGCTGGTCGCTTTGACGTTGACATTGAGATGTTCTTTAGTTTTGTGACTTTTGAGTGTCGTTAGAATAATTCACTAACAAGCGCCTGTGTTTAATTATTTTTTGAATAAGAAAAGTCATTTCTTGATATAAATGTGTTTTGGTTTACAATCTTTTATCGAGGATTTAAATTTCTGATAAAGGCTATTGACTTAATGAGAGACATTTCGTCAAATTTTTACTCAAAATACTGTGTTTAAAAAATTTGTTAATTGCTATATACACAATTACAATACATACATGTGTACTTTTCTTATAAAAGTAAGCATATTATTTGCACCTTTGAACCCACTAAAGGTGCATAAAGTAGGAATTTTAGAAGTGAAAATTTCAAAAAAATTTACTTCCTGTCAGTTCCTGCAGCGTTCCGGTACTGGAAAAATTACGAATAATCCCCTGTATTACAATTCTGAACGGTTTTTAAAAAGAGAAAAAATATAGGCCTGCACATCAACAATATAAAATAGCTTGTAATAAATAAATACAAATGGAAAGAAATGTAGGTTGAGCTGGTATCACATATATTATTTCTCAAGGCCATTTTTTTGTCGGTATGCCATAACTTCCTTAATACATCATCAAATGACATGAATGAGGCATCATTTTAAAGCTTTCCTTAACCGCTACACCGGAAAAATATACAAAATACAATTATACGAAAAAATAATAATAATAATAAATAAAGAATCCGAAAGTAACAGTGATTTAAGATCAAGTAAGTTGTATGGATATTTTCCTGGCATTGGCAACACTGATTATAACAATACCCAGCTATATTGTGTGTACTTTAATTAAGTGGAATTTAAGTAAGTTAGAATGCGAATTCTTCGCACGGGTCAGCTAGTTTTAATAATCAGGTTTACAGATCTCACCGTTCAATCAATAATCAGCTGATCATAATTTACAAATTTATTACATCACCTGTTACTTGATGAGAGGCAACACACTACACCTTTAATAGTACAATTTAACATGTGTGATTAGTTAAAAATACTGTCAGTTTGGTTGCTTGCTTATAGTTATGTAATAAGAATGAATTGTAAATGATCAAGCAATTGTTAGGTATAACCTAAAAGACTGAGTATATTACAGATTATTATTTAGATTGTATATTATAAGATGCTTGATCAAGGTTAATAAATTATATATTTTTATTATTTATTTCACGATGTGCAAGTTAATTTGTTGTCGGTTGTCTTTTAGCAACATTGTCAATGAGTATCTTGAGGATTTTGTTAGGAATTAATATTTTTCTTACTTTTTGTTGACTGTACAGTTATGAAAGTTTTTTTTTTCTTTGCAAAAATGCTGCAACAATACAATAAGCAGGTTGGAAAAGTAATAGATTTAGAGTGTCTGAAGGATATAGTTAAATAGTTGGTTTAATAAGTTCATGTAGAAGCATGAAGGATAAATTTTACTATTTTTTTTATTTTTCTATAAACTTAAATGCTTTTGCAAGACACATATCAGTTGTGGCCTATATTTTATGTAATTTTATTTACTTGGTTCACCTAAAGTGGAGCTTCACTATAAGACCAGATAATATTTTTATTTTTCTACTTTATATTTAAGTTTATTGTATCATCTTATTTCATTTGAACATATGGTAAATAAACTACATGGAATTTAAATTGTTTAAAACAAGCCAACCAACTTTAATAAGTAGCTTGGATCCAATTTGAGATTATAGTTTAAGGCTGTTTTAACATGAAAGCTATATTTCCTACTTGTGATTTTAATCAAAAGCAAATCTCAATTATTACGACTTAAACACTTCTCTATAACAATGCTACCTCCGAAATTCTCTGCGAAATTCTTCAAAAGTGATGAACGTAAACACAATTGTATGAACTAGAGCTATCGTAAAAATGTACATAAGTTTAACATACAATTTTGAAGTTGTTTCCCTTCCTGGTTTTTTTAATTACATTATATGATTATGTTATTTGTATATTTTATGAAATTCATTTAACCTATCAAGTCTTTAATCTTGGTAGAATAAACAAAAATAAATTTAGACAGCTAGTAGTGACACTGCATGCCTACGCCCAATAAATCAAGGGTAGAAGAATACAGATGCATCATGGCTGTAAGACTTCAGCACATTGTTGTGATATTACTGTATGGTGAGACAGTGTGACATTAGTGCAGACACATGACCATGGGCGCCCATATGATATTTTCTAGAGGGGGGGGGGGGCTAAACCGGATTTTGGGGCTTAACAAGTTCACTGCCAAGGATGCACATGTAAACACTGCCCTACAAACAAACAAAAAACAAACAAATTTTACCTCTTTATAATATTAGTATAGACTAAAATTTTAATTTTCGCTGCATATTTGAATGTATAAAATAAAAATGTATAGTTAAAATTAAAATAAAAACTCTTTTCACTACATATTTTAATGTATAAAATAAAAATGGATCCTTAAAAAAAACAAACATTTTACTTTTCATTGCATATTTGAATGTAGAAGAAATATTTGACGTAAACTTAATTCTACAAAATCATAAACACCGGCTCGCTTATCCTGTCATATCTTATTGTTCAGAAAACTATTCGAATAGTTTTAAATTAATATTTATTCGAATAGTTGATTTCCTATTTGAATACTTATTCGAATACTAAAAAGTATTCGATAGTCCCGTCACTATGCACATGTGCTGAAGGACCAATAAATATTCTGTTCTGTTCTTACCCGTCTGCAATAGCTCAGCGAGAGTAGTTTTACGTTCCGACTGTACTGAAATAAATTAACTGGATTTATTAACATTTAATCGGGGTATAACAAACAGTGGAAATTTAACGGGCAGTCTGGTAACAGGGTACTCTAACTCAGTAACACAGCAAGAAGCAAATTCCATTTCAGCCGGACTAGAATGGATAACAATTGCTTGCCACCAAGTATCGTAATAACAACAGCACAATAAAATAATGTACATATAATTTAACAGAGTCGTTCGATAACAGGCAGGCAGTATAACACTCGCCAGACTGTTTTCGCCATAGCAACCACACTGGTCGCGATAACAGGTTACAAAAATAACGTATTACCAGAACCTGTTACCAAATTTTCATGGAATAATGGAACACGTTATTGACGTATAACTGTAATTTCAATTCAAAGTGGTAAAAGTTTAATTTTATTCTATAAATAAGACTTGATTTACGTAGGAATCTTTGTAATTTATCATGTGATTTGAATGAACCAATCAGTAGGTGCGCACGTTGTAACACTTCAGCCTACAGTGAGGCAAAACAAAATCTTTTGCTTCTGTCTCAATCTAACAGCACATTTTGTTATTGTCTCAGACTACAGTAATGTTGCGTAGTAAGCTGCAGTCTCACGGTAAAGTTGTGTCGATATGTTTCTTACCCCAGCAAGTTCTTCTTTGAGAATTTGTTTTTAAAATATCACAAATAAAAAGACAGTAGTCTAGGTGTACTTAGCGTAAAATGAAACTTATAGTATTCTGTGTTATTTCCTGTAGGCCTAATAAGCATAGACACGTTGTTATAAATTAATTGATGTCACCTAACTTATATGTATCACTTTATGTTGTCTAGTTTTAGTCTGTTATCGTGGTTTTCAGTTCCTTGGAATATTTTATTCGTATTTGTAAATTTGTTGAACAAAAGACTTAATACTATATATTATGTAGAATATGATTATAAATGTTGTAAAATTATAATGAATATACAATATGTCTATTGAATTATAGAAAGTGTATTTTTTAAATACAGTCACAAAGTATATTCATGTTAATATTCTGTGTTTTATTTCCTTTACATTTATTTGAACTCTTTTTACTAACATTATGATTATCTCAAGGAACTTGGGTAACCGATAGAATAACGACATTGGTTACCAGAGATCGGAGTTTGGACACGAACTCAGACCACATGAAAACCCAGTACTCCTCAAAACCTTTCAGACTGGTAATAACGACCCGTTAGAAATGGCGTGATGGCTTTTTCCCTATGGGGGAAATTCTTTGGCACTCACGAAATATTTTGTTTTGCCTCGATACTCCGGCCAATGGCGGGGTGTATTTCCAGGGGTCAATAATAGAGGGGGAGGAGATGGCTCAGTGGTGCCTAATCCCTGAGAACTATTCCCTGTGCTCTTGAACTATTAGGAACAAATTCATCATAGCCAAGGAAGGGATGGTACAACGTGGATGGTGTCAATTTACTTGCCATGCTTTAACAATAATATTTAATAACCCTAGTGCACTAGCGTTCAGCGTGTCTAAATCTAAATTATTTAAACTCTTTGATAACCATGCAGGTTACCACACAAGCCAAGACTCAAAGCAGTGTCGGCCACTTACCTCTACTTAAAGTGATGAGCTGGTTTTCACCAAGCAAGCATCTACCTTTGCTTGACTGAAGTAGCTGGTTTTCACCGAGCAAGCAACTACTATTACTTGATGAGAAGAGCTGGTTTTCACCGAGCGATCAAGTCACTCTACTGCCTAAGACCTCCTGCTTGTATAGCGGTAACTACTCCCACTCTCGGATGGCCGGCGTGCGCAGATACATCGCCCCACCTAAGTACTGACTTTCTTCGCATTACCCCCTCCCTACCGAGAAGCAACGCAAGATTAACTACAGGTGTGCGATATGATCCCTGCTTCGCATTGCATTGATCTTTTGTTTTTGTTTAAATCCATACAAATTTTCTCTTTGAATTTTTGGGGCGTTACAATGGTTAGAAGGAAGGAGACCTCTGCCTGAGTGGGAGTGTTACACGAACAGTTCAGAAACAAAAGGGAGTACAGTTGCAGGAATCTGTGGCGGTAACCCAAGGGAATGGGGAAGCACCCAACAGTATTTCAATCAGAAATTACAGCTTTATTGGAATGTGTCAGAGAAAAGCTCAGACCCGGATACATGAGTAAATAAATCTGTATATACTCAGACACCCAGGCAGCTTTCAACTAGCCTGGGAATGTGTCAAGTCCACAATACAATTGGCAGGTCTCCCGCTCTGTTGGGTATGAGGGCATGTTGGAGTAGGCGGATATGTGTGTGCAGATAACCTAGCAAAGAAGGCAGCAGTTACTGAATAAACAGGACCTGAAGGCTTTCTTTGATTGGGCAAGGAAGGAGATGGAGGCCTGAGGATGGGTAAACTCTCACTTCTTGGTATAGCTAGATAAACTGCATCTGACATCCTTAAGTTGAGCAAATACAATGTAAATAAAGTGGTAGCTCAAAGCACAAGCTCACCTTAGAAAATACATGCAAAGAATGAGCATTTTCACTGGGTGTGCACTAGGAAATGTGGCCTGCAGGAGGAAACCGCAGAACACCTGATCTGTGAGTGTGAGAGGCTCGTCAGGATAGTTATGAAACCTTTAGAAACCAAACAAAGGATAAAACATTCCCTAGAATAAAAGTATAGTGTAGTAGAGACAGTTTAGTGTATCAAGACCTTTACTGTTCAGATAAAAAATAATTCGACACACAACTAAACCGCTAACCTGAGTTGAGGGAATTTCCAAAATTAAGTTTTACGACGGAAATTTGCAGAATTTTAGTAAAAGTAAAGTTTTCCGTAGCAGCACGGGTTTCAGCATGTGTTTGAAAGCTGTCGAAAACAAGTCGGGGCGAGATGCCTGTTATCAGAGGTGACGACATGTAGCCTTGGACAGCCTTAATTAATAACCTTTTTAATCTTGTTTTATTCAACTCTTTTTTTCTTTCAATTTGGCCAACCTGCCTTCCCACCAATTTTGGCTGCGCGGTGGTCTCTGACGTGTGCTACCAAATTGTACTTAATTTTCTTTTGTTTTTTTTTCTTTTTCCCGTAACCTTTTACTGAGTGACCAAATTTTCTTCTAAGTGACCTCTTCTTGTTGCGCTCGTGATGTTCTTTCGCTACAAACTCGAACGGTGGTTGTCCTTTGTTTGCATTCGCTGCAAGTTTTTCGTTCCCACGCGGTTTTCCGCGCAAAAGTTTTTGTTTGGCACTTTTGCAAAGTTTTTTGTTTTCACACATTGTAGCAGTCTTTGATTTCTAACACTAGCCGCAGTTTCTCGTCGCTTGGTGATTTTCTGGTGATGACTTGTAAAATTTCTCGTATTTGGCAACTTTCTTCTTATAATTTAACGCAAAATTTATTTCAGATACTGGTTTCTGTCATTTCTACAACAAATTAGACACACATTCTATCTACTACCTAGTTGAGTTTACTATTTGATTCTTTTAAAAACTTCCTTCCACTTTAATTATATTTAAGCATCTTATTTCATTTGTTTATAGAACTTTACCTACCGTACTTTACAAGTTGTATTACTTTAATTTTACCAAACTTGACTTTTTCTCTACTTTATAGCCTAGTGAACTTTGTTACTTCAATCAATTTCTTTAATATGCGAATTTCACCAATTTACCTTTTGATACTTGTTTTTGGTCTACGTCCGTACAGGCATCAATGCTGGTATAGAAAACTCAGTTTTTACAAAGTTTTTGTATATCTCGAATCTATATCTGTATATTCCCAAAATCTACACAAGCCTTGCCTGTTGTAATATATATATAGATATACCTACTACATCTTAACCTTTTTGTGTATAATACTGGTGTTGAGTACCGGTAGGCAATTTTCTTCTTCTTTTTTATAAGGATAGCTTTGAGAACTTCTTCATCTCAAACAAATAAATCTAAGTCTTTTTTGCATCCATAAGTTTCTTGCATTAATTCATGAGTTAGATTAGAGCGACTATAATGATGTGTTGAGGCTTGAGATAACAAAATAATACACCATAATATTATAACTACCTGGTAAGTAAAGTAACAAAAATGATAGATACGCTAATTTCAAACGTAGTTAGGTTCAGTTTTAGATAGAGAAGAAATTTGGAATAGAAATAAGCTGCTGGTGGAACAATAAAACCAATTTCAAATGTGAAGGCCTATACTGTGTATAAACAATTACCTCAAACCATACCAGATAAGTCAATATAAATCAATTATAGAATACTTTTTGATGAGTGACAGTCATAATTTAAAGAATTAAATTAAAAGCAAAGAGCAACAAGTAAAGAACAAAACAAACCAACAAAGAAGTGGATAACCAAAGGTATTCTGGTATCTAGGGAGAAGTTGAAATTTTATTCTGAAATATATAAAACAACTACCTCTCAAGAATTCAAAACATATTACAAAAGTTACAAGCGAATGTACAGACGTGTAATAGTGGCAGCTAAATCATATGAAGTAAGCGAACAAATTTGTCAATCGGATAATGTTGGTAAAACTTCTTGGAAGATTATTAATGATGTTCGCAAACAGAATGTTAGTTCTGGCAATGTGACGTTGGAGGTTGATGGAGATAGTTATTCTGAACCATCACTTGTTTCAAATGTATTTAATATTTTCTTCACTCAAAATTTATTTCATGGGAAGAATTGTAAGCCATACTCATTCCGAAACAGAGATATGGAGTCGTCCATGTTTATTTTGCCAGTGCATGAAGAGGATGTTTCTAGAACTATAAGGAAATAAAAGAATTAAAAGTCCACTGATGTTGATGAAGTTTCTCTGAGGCTTATTAAACAGTGTTCTGAAGAACTTACCAAACCTCTTCAGGTTTTAATAAATTCTTCATTCTCCGAAGGTAAATTCCCAAGTAGATTGAAATCTGCTAAGGTCCTTCCTTTATTTAAAAAGGATGAAAGAAATTATATTAATAATTGCAAGCTCATTTCTTTGCTCTCAGCATTTAGTAAAGTTTTTGAAAAACTATATTTAATGCAGCTTCTTAAATATTTAAATAAATTTAATATTCTATGTTATAGCCAATATGGCTATCAAAAAGGAAAGTCTACAATCGATGCAGTAGTCAAGTTAATGGACTTCTTATTGGAAGGTCTTGATAAGAAAAGGGAAGTTATGAGCAATTTCCTGGACCTTTCTAAAGCTTTTGATTGTTATTATTTTTTTTTTTTCTTTCTGCTTACACACTTCCTCAGCAAGGGATATTTAATTAAATTACAAGTGAAAAACCATAGACCAAGACCAGGAGTTGAACCCGGGACCTTCACGTTTCCATCGTGATGCTCTGCCAACTGAGCTACCCTGATATCTCCCGATATTTTTCGATGTTATCTTACTTGTACGGTTTTACTGCAATTATTGAGTTAACAGATTGAATACCTCGTGTATACGACATTGAAAACAATCTCAATTCTTATTTTTCAGCTTACAGTGGTGTTATTCCTTCCTTCTTCCTTCTTCATACGAGCTTCGGCCTCAGGTAATGCCGACGACTCGATGACCATGATATGCCGCAGCCGCCAATGCCCAATACCTCTTGTTCCGCAGTGCGTCTTCCAATTTGTTTTGGCTGTCCTTTAAAGCTTCTCTGAGAGAATCTCTCATTCTGTTCTCCGAGGAGCACTCCAGCAGTATGTGGCCTATGGTCTCCTAATCGACGCCGCACCTCTCGCATCTGTCGGTTTCCTTCAGTCGAAATCTTCTTAGGTAGCTGTTTGTCACCGCGTGTCCCATTCGAGCTCTTGCCATAAACGTAGCAACGCTGCGGGAGACCCCTCTATACCAGTTTGGTGCGGTAGGTGTTTCCTGGATTTTAAACAGAGACCGTCCAACAGTTTCTTGCTTCCATCTCTCAGTCCATTTCTCTATTACAAATCTTTCAATCTTCCTTTTGCATTTGCTGAGAGAGAATTTTGTGGGTGGGACCGGGTGCATCTCAGCCGCACTTTTAGCTATTTGGTCCGCCAGTTCATTTCCCTGCAATCCACAGTGTGATGGAATCCACTGGAAGACTATGGTTTTCCAGTCCCCTGTAGGGCTCCTAAAAGTCTCTTTATTTCACTCGTCCAGAAGTAGTAGTCGTCAGGTGTGTTTTTTTTAATTGCCTCAATGGCCGACTTAGAGTCCGTAAGAATACATATCCTTGAGTCCGGTACCTGCCCGACTCCCACCAGCGCCGCATTGAGGGCCAACAATTCCGCATCCATGCTCGATGAAGAGTTTGCCGGTGCGTAGAAACGTTCTTTCGTTTTGTCGTTATAATAACCTGCACCAGATTTAGTCTGCTTCAGTTCGACGGATCCATCCGTGTAGATCCTCGTATGGTCTCGGTATCTCTCCTCTATCATTTCCAGTGTCTCTGCTTTTAGTGAATTAAGATCTTCGGAGGTACTTTTGGAGTTTCCAGATGGTAGTTCGGTGTATGCTGTGACCTCCGCTTCCCTCCATGGTGGCCAGCTGTGTACCATTGGTATAGGCTCCAGTATAATTTATTCGGCAAACATTTTCATGGCGTCCACCCGAAACGTGAAAGACTGTCTGGTTGTTGTCGGTGCCAGTGTGAACAAGGGGTGATCATTTGGGAGAGTCTTTGTCTTGATCCATTTGGTCGAAATGTTTTTTTCTATAAGGAGGTCAATAGGCTCAAGGTATGCTTCAATTTCCATTGCCGCTACTGGAGACGTACTTACAGTTGTGTTATTATTATTATTTTTTTTTCCGCTTACACACTTCCTCAGCAAGGGATATTTAATTAAATTACAAGTGAAAAAACAGAACAAAATTCTTATTTCTCAGCTTAAAGTGAGGAAAAAAAAAATTATAACACCACTGTAATCTGAGAAATAAGAATTGAGATTGTTTTCAATGTCGTATACACGAGGTATTCAATCTGTTAATTCAATAATTGCAGTAAAACCGTACAAGTGAGATAACATCGACCAATATCGGGAGATATCAGGGTAGCTCAGTTGGCAGAGCATCACGACGGAAACGTGAAGGTCCCGGGTTCAACTCCCGGTCTTAGTCTATGTTTTTTCACTTGTAATTTAATTAACTTTTGATTGTGTTGATTTTAATTTGTTACTTTAAAAATGTGAAAATTCTGGTATTAGAGGGATTCCATTACTATGGACAAACTCATACTATCTCTCCAATAGAACACAGCGTGTTAATGTTACAGGAAGGCTGTCTAAAGATATTGAGCTGAGACAAAGAGTCCCGCAAAGTCAGTTCTCTGCCCAGTATTATTTTTACTCTATATTAATGATTTGTCATCATCAGTATATGCGGATAGGGTAATTCAATTTGCTGATGATACAGCACTATGTTTTCAAGCAGATTCTGTTCAAAAATTGGAGCAGAAGGCTTTTATACAAGTCAATGCCACTGGACAGTATTTTGCTGAAAACTATTTAACAATCAATCCATGTAAAACTAAGTATACATACTTTCAGTAGAAAGCATAGCTCAAGTCAGACACCAAGTGTCATGCTAGGTGATAGTATACTTGAAGAAGTGCAATCAATAAAATGTTTGGGTCTTCTAATTGATGACAAGTTGAATTTGTATGGCCACATTAGCAGTGTTAGTGCCAAAATTAGCTCAGGTATATTTGTACTGAGAAGTTTAATTGAAGCCATATTGTGGTACATCAATACTTTAACAGCCTATTATGGGCTAGTGTATCACTATTTGAACTATTATGGAGTTCTTCTTTGGGGAAACTCGTCAGTTCAAAACATGAAAAGAGTGTTTGTCTTGCAAAAAAGAGCCATGAGCCTTTGCGGGGCTACCTAAAAGACAAAGTTGTAAACACTATTTCAAGAAATATGGAGTACTTACACTTCCATATATTTACATACTTGAAGTGTTGATTTTTTTTAATTTCAAATGTGACAAAAAATTTCCAAAATATGGATATACACAACTACAGCACCAGACAAGCTTGTGAGTATCGTGCCAGACAGCACAGGTTAAATTTATACAGTAAACTTCCCTCACAAGCTGGTGCAAAGTTCATGAATAAGCTTCCTAAAAGCATTCAAAATCCACCAAACTACAGGATTTTTAAAAACAGTCTTAGACAATTTCTACTGTCTGGATCCTTTTACTCGGTGTATGAGTCTGTGCATCATGATACTATTTTGTGATAGATGTGATCTCCTTTTTTGCAATGTGTTTTAACTTTTTAAATTACTATCTTATTAACTTATTATTTTAAATTTTGTGTATTTATGTTGATTATTGTATATTTGGCTCTATTTTTGGACTGCTTGTTGTTTAATTGTATTTTGTGGGTATTGTTCTAGTGTGTTGTGATATGACACTTGTTTTATGCAAATATTTTTTGTCAAAGAAACCAATACATAAATTTTAATAATGTTGTAACCTATACATGTCCTTCAAATCTTTCTACTATTTATGCTAATGGTACGGTACCTACTGGGTTGAACTCAATTTTTAAAAAATAAATCAAACCAGGATAGCTAAAACGATACCATACAGTACCAATATTGAACAATTAATTTATTAACATGATTCTAAATCTAAGATTAGTTCACAGTTTTTTCCTTGCAGAAAAATAATATAAATTTGCAGTTTTATTTGTAAAAAAAATTGATTTAATAATTTTGATGACATCTGCTATCTGAATTGATTGATTATTACGTGTGGGCAGATGCCTACAACAAACAGACCTTTTTCTAGGCCCAGCATTTTTAAACCTTCTGACATAAGAAATGCATTAGTCTAAATAAATATCTGAAATAGAACACATTGGTGCATGATACATAATTTTAAAATGCATTATTAGAAAAGGAAAGATATATAATTCAACACAGTCAATAATTTAGTTTGCATTTAACCAACTGTGAATAAATTATAATTTTTAAACTTGTATTTAAAAATAACAGAGTAAATTTAAATTCAGAGAGGAATGATTCTATTGGTCAATAGCTAACAAGTGTAGCCAACATCAAAAACTAGAGTGCAAATAAATGTATCGTAGAATATAATGGTCTATGAACGAACGTCTTTAGAAGCAATTTATGTTACTTTTCTACTACTTCTTAATAAAGGTTATGTCATTGAGAAAGAGAATTGAGTGCTTTTTAAATAATTATAATATTTTACAATTTGGGTCACCTCAAACCGAGGAAAACTTGTAAATATGTACTTATACTGTATATATATATATATATATATCCAGTTTTATACAATATAATATAGTTACAGTGTAGTTTAGTACTCAGCTGAGTTGCTGTATATAGAAAGTGCTTATAATAATATAAAATATTTTACATCAATCATATAGAAAAAGATAAATGAAACTTTATTTAATCGTATTTGTGTGTTTAAAAAAATGTAAAGGTAGTTTTATCCAGAAGGGAAATTTTATGTCATTTAGAGGGAAGTTTTAGGTTGCAGCAATACTGTCAGAATATTCCACACTGACACTAGTGACCAGTGTTGCCAAACGGTGGGGTTTTCCCCGAATTCGGGGAATTTTCGGGGAATGGTAAAAGGTGGGGAATTGGTGGGGAATTATACCTTAGGCAACTAATATGTAAATAATCAACTTTTGGGCTAATATTATCAACAAATTTTCTCATACACAGAATATTATCACAATAATTTATCAATTTCTAAGTATTTAATATATTTGTTTTTAATTAAAAATCCTAGATTTCCTAAAAAATAATACCGGCAAAAATTTACTATTCGGCTGATATTTTTGCAGACGACATTTTGCAGCATTCTACTGTTAAATGTTCAATACAGGTGAACATACTGTGACTAAAGACTATAAGTTAGAACTTAAGGCTATATTTCTTTTATTATTTTTCTTGCATTTCTGTTGCCGTAGGTTAAGACGATAGTCGTATAGTAAACTTACGCCGCCGTATTTGATTTTTCAGCGAAAATTTACCATACGATCCTAGGTTGAAATTTTTGCAAACGACGTTTTTGAAGTTATACTTCTTTGCGCCCGTTAGACACTTTGGGATGGGATGTTGGTCGAGAAACCGCGTCACGCTGAAAAGTAAGAACAAATTTTTAAGAACTATCGATTAATCGACAGTAGGGTCACCGAATCCACAATATATACATACACTGATTCATTTCGACGACACTACTGTCTTGCAGCGCCGCTGGTGGCTAAGCTAGGAATTACTAATCCCGGCTTCAATAAGATTTACCCCCTCCACTGCCCATGTCCAGTTACTTTAGTTATCATAAGCCAATTGTGTCTTTCTTGGAATACAGTACGATTTCTAATGACCAACCAGGAAATGAGCAAGATAAAAGAATGATTATAGAAGAAATTACTGATAATGATAATATAGGTGTATAATATAATAATGAAGTCACGTATAATATATTGAAGATAAATATATTGAATAATATTGAAAAATGTCTTATATTTCATTTATATATCCTGTCTGTTTGTGTGCGTGAGTGGGTGTATGAGAATGGCCAAAGAAGTATAACTTCCACCGTGTGGTCCGACGCACACCCAATTTTTTTTTTACATTCTACTGTTAAATGTTCAATACAGGTAAACATACTGCGACTAAAATCTATAAATAGAACTTAAGGCTATTTTTTTCATTCTTGCTTTTTTGTTGCCTTAGGTTAGCTGGCAACCTATTAATACCTATATTAGTGTTAATATATAATATGGTATGCAGTATTAAACCGTTTTACATAAGAATCTTGAAATACAGCATAAAATAAGGCGTAAGCAATGTGTGGGGATCGGTGGGGAATCTTGCCAAAAATCGGGGTTTGTGTGGGGAATTTTACTCTGTGGGGTGGGGAATACAGTGAAGGTACTGTGGCAACACTGCTAGTGACTCTTGATTTCATGATTTAATTTGTCAATGTTGAAAGTTGAAAGATTTTGAAAGCAGTTTAGAGTTAAAGTCAAGTAGTTAGTGGTTATGGTTAGTGGTTGAAAGTTGTAAGAAATTGCTGAGTAATAAACTTAATCGGGTTTTGACGAGTTTGTGACTAATCTCCTTCTGGTTTTCTAGAATAGAATTAAACGGCAAATCATGATACACTGATAATTTCCTTTATAATTAATACATCAGTGAAAGAAACTTAACCTATAATTTTGTAATTTTATACCAAGTGTTTTTGTATTGAACTAACTGTTTTTACTATTCATAATGGAGAAGTGGATATTTATATTTGCTATTGTGTTTTTGGGTAAGTTTAATTTACGCAGAATAATTAATGTTATTATTTTTGGCCTAAAATAGATTCTTAATGTAATCTTAGAAAACTAGTTTTCCTTACTTTATTTTTCAATCATTTAGGATTTTAGCTAACCATTATTGTAGAATATCCTGGTTCAACTTTTTAGGGCTTGAGACTAGTTCTATTAGGAATACATGTTAGTCTTGCTGTGTAAGCTATTTGTTATGCTGATGAAGTAAAGTTGTATTTAAAAATGCATTTAGAAACATTGAAAATGCTAAGTGGTAGCAGTTGTTGTTATGAAGTTTTTAGATTGTTAATGTTAGAGCAAACAGCTGATTTCTGTATCAACATTAAAGATATTTAATTATTATTTGGTATTAGGCTCGAAATACCTAAAAGGTTCTAAACCTAACATATTTAGTCACAGTATGTATGTATACACCTGTATTCAACATTTAACAGTAGAATGTAAAACAACATTGTCTGCAAGAATATTAGGCTAGAGTCGAATAGTAAAGTTACGCCTTAGGTTCTCCCATTGTCGTAAAATATTTTGTACAGTATGTGTTGTTTTTACTTCAACAGATGGTGTTGTTCTCAAAAACCTATCTTAAAAGTTAGAAATACAAATAATTGTTTTAAGTTCGAAATCGGCTGGTTATGGAAATATTATAGGAAACAGCTGACTACTGTTGTTATTATAGTCAGTGTAAACATATGTAATATGGCGCTTACATTTTTGTTAAATAATGAGTAGGCTATGGGCATTTTGTTTTGTTTTTATGTTCAATAGATGCTGCAGTTTTTCAAAAAGTAGGCCTAGCCTATATAAAAACACGCTTGTGTTCAAATGAAAGTTTGTGTCCAAATTTCTAAGCAATCGGTGAAGAACTTTCGGAGATTATCAATTTTGAACAAACATACATTTAGGCTACCTACATTTTTATTTATATATAGGCTAGATCCTACTTAAACCCTTTAGTCTGTATGTGTTAAGAATTGTTTTTTATCATTCTAATTTGTCACAAATTTATTCGTCCAATCAATATACCTATAACATTAATTTTCATAAGCCTTAACTAACTTAAATTCTCCTTTTCGAATCAAGTAGGCCTATGTGATATTTGAACATAGTGTTTCCTCCCGAAGATAGAGTTAACTCCCGCTACCAGTGTTGGGCTATCACTCCTATAAAAGTGAGTGTACGAACGTGATTAACAATAAAATATAAGTAATAGCTGATTTTACCTATCATCTGTAATACTTTGAACAAAACCTAGCGTAGATTATACTTTGAGGTTATGTTTACAATGTCAAGATATATTATATAATATTAAGTCTTGTGAAGTTGATTTTTTTAAATATGAGTTATAGAATTAATGTACTGTAGGCTATAATATGTTATAAGATTTGCTTTGAGGTTATAAAATGATTATACATACATTCGTTTAGCTTCAGAAACTTTTGTACGTCTTCGTATAACATATAAAAACATATTTGATTATTAATTTATTTATTGAAGGCTAATATTAATAACTTCTATATCATTTGAAATAGCCTCTATATGGTATCAATATGAAAAAAAGGAATTAAAATATAATATTTTTATCTTTATTTTGTTTCTTAGGTATAATAATGTACCGGAATATAAATACAACATTTTAACAAATATTCACTGCAGTTTTATAAAATCATCTAAATTTTAGAACATTTGACTATGTTATAATATTTAAAACTAGTATTTGATATAGGCCTATATATGCCAATATGAAATAAAAATCAATTAAAAAACAATATTTTTATCTTTATTGATAGACTAATATAATAATATATTATGTAAATAACACATTTTAACAAATATGCCTAAAACAGTTAGTAAAACCTTATAATTGTATTAAAGAATAGGCCTATTTACTTTTGAATGATGATTTTCTGATGTCCTGTTGTGATTTTTCATGGGGGCTTATTAGTTTTGTAAGGATAAATAAATATAACAAAATGCATAGGTTGTTGGTAGCACTACTTAATTTACTAAAAAAAATCGCCAGGTGATGCCATTTCAAGAAATAGTAAAAGTTTGCCTAAGACTGAACGGTGTATTTTGTGGTATTTCTCGTGCATTATAAAACCTGTTTCTCGTGTAAACACGCCACAACAAAAATTAAATAAGTTGTTATAAATACCAGTCAAAACATTGAAAATATTATAAGTAGGACTAATGTATATTTGAAAAGAACCTTGAAATATATAGGCTAGATCTTGTAAGTGTAATAAGCCACAGATATTTGAAATCAATACATTACAGTTGCTTAGGTTGGCAGCAGTACCCCATTTTTTTAATTATTGATTATTCAGACATTTACTCTCATTTGTGTGTTAAAATCAATACACAGCGTTTTGGGATTATGAATCAACTCCCTAGGCCTATATCAAGTGACTAAAAACCTAGAGATCTAAGCCTATGTTAAAGAAAACAATGTAAAATTAAAATATACCACTAACCTTAAACATCTACTTACAGTGGTAAGCTTCATCTTAGAGCTGAAACTTGGAAGTAAAAAAAAATATACATAAACACATAAATACACACACCTGACGGCAAACAATTGTTGACAGACCGGAATCAGAACAACAATATAATCAATAATAATAAAATTGAACATTGATGCCAGTGACATAAGCAGTTTCCCTTTCCCCGTCCTGCCCTATCTAACATTACCTTAAATATTGTCTACATATACTTTACCTGTGCACGTACAAAATACATGTAAGTTGCTGTTACATAATTGTAGTATATAGGCCTACTACTGAAATGAGATGTTTATAATTTACTTTCCTGAAAAAATTGCCGTTTGATACGATTTTGATATGATGTATTATACTGTAATTTTGCCAAAAATGTAGATAATCATGAAAATCTATCAAATAGGCAGTACATTTATTGAAACAGTACATTAAGAATTGATCTTAATGTAGGCCTATTTATTTAAGATCAGATTACATTACTGTTCTTTTAGTAAATAGGCCAAGATCAAAGATTAGAATCTGCAAGCTGCGTTTTCCCGAGCTCTTATTAGATCACGAATTGACTATGGGTCAATGCAGTAGTCTATTCGTTAGCTAGGTTATCGGTTCTTAAAAATATTGATTCCGTTCATAACACTGCTGCTCTCCGTCTTGCATCTGGAGCTTTTCGTTCTTGTTGAAACTGGCGCAGACACCAGCTACAATTGTCGTATATGTGCAACTTGCGCTCCAAACCTTTGCATACTTCATATGATATTGTATTTCACAATCCATTATTTGCACAGTACGAATTCCGTAAGCAATCTACTGCTCCTTATGGGATCAGAACCATCCGAATCCTCAATAATCTGGGCACTACCTCTTATATATGAAAATACAACATGTTTTTCGCTTCATGGTCGATTAGAAAGCCCTATGTTAATCTCTCGCTGTTTAGATATCTAAAACAAACTACACCCGATGTTGTTTACCGTCAAGAATTTATATTCATGTGCAAACTTTACCAATCAAGTCATATAATGATCACTGTTGGTTCTAAACTGAACAATAGAGTCGGATGAGCATTTGTTTTGTCAGAAAACAGCTTCACTTATGGATTAGGGCCTACCATCATCCTCTTTTGTATATAGGCCTACACCTGAACGTTTTGCAATATTCAAGGGACTCAATATTGTACCACCAACACCGGAGCGCCTTCTTATATGTTCAGATTTAAGAAGTGCACTTGAGTTCATTCAATTTCAATTTCAATTTTATTAGTCCTTTTTTGACAAATATTACATTTGTATAAGACAAGTCATAACACAATGATAACCTACAAGCAGTTATGCAATACAATAAAGTACAATTATTATTGATAACACTAGCAATAAAACAAAATTGATAAAATAGCAAATATTATAGTAAAATCTACACATACAATTTATTATCTACAAATAATTTTATTTTATTTAAATTCCAATTTTTTTACGTATGTAGAGCACAATTTATGTGAGACGCATCAGCAGAAAACTATTACCAACAAATTAACAGTATATTCTTCAAAAATACCATTAGGCTATAAACATTTCAAAAGCATACACAACAAACTATCAAAGTAAGATTAAACCTATAAACAATTAAAAAGCACCATCAATATTAAAACTTTTAAAAATATGACTGTAAACAGTACACAACAAAATAATTAAAATATAGGCCTATCATTGTAAATAACAACAAAACTAGTCTTTTTGTCAATTTTGCATTATATTTCAATTTTATTAGTATTTTTGACAATTCCACATTGCACCTAGACAAGTCAACAGAACACTATTACCAAGAAAATGTGCAACATTTTTAACTAATAACTTCATTCAATGCAACATTTAACATTAATAACTAATACATACAATTCAACATTCAATTTCACATACCATCAAAAACAAATGCAAAAACCTACCTAGTACCATTTTTATGTACAACATGCATGACAACATCAAAATATTCACACAATACTCAACCCAGCCTGCATGCGCACACAAAGAATTCATCCACCTTATACAAACATTCTTTTATTAGAAAATGTTTTAGAATTTTTTTAAATTTAGCTAAAGGTTCCTCACGAATTAGGCAGGGTAAAGCATTGAAAAGTCTAATACCCTGTTGCATAGCACTATTTTGTGTACAACTATATTTGCATCTATTTATGACTAGGTTGTTACTTGTTCTAGTAGAATAGTTATGTATAGTATTGTTTCGCAATAAGGTAGGTAGGCTATGCTTAATGTATAACAACACTTGGAGGACATACAAAGAGGGTAGAGACAAGACACCCAGCTTAATAAACAGTGGTTTACATGGAGTTCTACATGGGACACCACTAATTATTCTGATTGCTCTTTTCTGTAAAGTAAATATTTTATTGGCATTGTTTGAGTTAGCCCATAGCAATGTACCATAGGCCATATGACTATGCACATGAGCATGGTAAATAACCAGCAAAACATTGGGACTCACATAACCTTTCATGGATCTAAGCAAAAAAAGGCCCTTTGAAATACGTGAAGCAACAAGTTCAATATGATCTTGCCATTTTAGTTTGGATTGCAACATAATTCCCAGGAACCTCAAGGAACTCACATTGTGCTGTACATTGCTAAGACATACAGACAAGTCTTGTACCTTGTCATAATTTAACTTTAATTTGTTGGCATTACACCAATCTTGTATTAGGCTAGATTTGACATCAACAAGGTTTTTAGTTAAACTAATGTCTTCCTTTTGGATACATAGACCCAAATCGTCAGCAAATAAAAAACATTGGGTATTCATATCATCCAAGTTAAAAGGCAAATCGTTAATATACAGTATAAAAAGAGTCGGCCCCAAGATGGAGCCTTGCGGCACTCCATATTTTACCATCCGCTTTTTAGAGAATGAGCCATTCAAGAAAACAGTCTGCCATCTGTTACTTAGGTAGGAATTCAGAAAATCAACCAAAGTATCATCAAACATATAAAATAATAACTTATCTACTAATATTCCATGAGACACAGTGTCAAAGGCCTTGGACATGTCAAAAGACCTAAAGAAGACACTATTATTAGTTTCCAATCCCTCAAAAATACCAGACAACAGAGCCAAAACTGCTTCAATCGTACTATGGTTTGGCCTAAAACCAAACTGACTGTTGGACAGTAAATTACAGGTTTCAAGATATTTAACAATTTGAGTATGAACTAGCCGTTCTAATACCTTCGACACCGTGGGCACAATTGAGATAGGTCGGTAGTTAGAACATATGGTCTTCTTGCCCTTTTTATGTACAGGTATTACTTAATTTTAGTTTGTCAGGAAAAATTCCATGTTTTATACATTCATTAAAGAGAAAGGTTAAAACATCACAAATATATACCGAAGCCAACTTCAGCATGGAAGCATTTATGCCAAACACATCAAGACATTTGCTATTACTGAGACTATTAATTGCCATGAATACTTCTTCCACTTTAAATTCACTCAAAGCAAATTTCTGTTTACGACTAACCTTATTAACAATATAATCTCTTAGCCAATGTTCATTAAGATAAAAAACATGATCATTAATGCTAGAAGGGACACTGCTGCTTATTTCATCTACACAATCAACAAAATAGTTATTAAAGTCATTGCCATTTAAACAGTTAGGAACTGGCAGAGATTTACTACTCCTTTTCTGATTAATAAGACTCCAAACAGCCTTGGTTTTGTTTCTAGAGTTTTCAATAAAGCTATTATTATAGTCACGTTTGGCCTTCCTTATTTCAAACCTATACCGTTTTTTAGCAGCTGAATATTTATATTTAACATAGTCAGAAGAGGTATTCTTCATAAGGTAATACAAGTTATCTAATTCTACCTTCATACTGGTTAGATTATCATTATACCATCTGTTGTTAGGCTTACTGATTTTATTTGACCCTAGCTTTTCTCTCAAAGGAGCTGAGCAATCTAGTGCCCAACAGAACAGATCATGAAAAAGACTAAATTTACCATTTACATCTAGGATAGGACTATATACATCAGACCAATTTACTGTACTTAAATAATATTTTAAAAACTGAGAACTAGCAGAACTCATAGGCCTAAACAAGATTTTTTGGCTGTGTAATGTGTTTTGCAAGGATTTCTCCATGTCACATGTAAAAATAATACAATTATGGTCTGAAACAGGTGTATGAGAAACAGACGCAGCCCATCTGTCAGAGTGCACTGAGGTAAAAACATTATCTATGCATGATCCCCCGTTGTCGTACCCCGTCGTATGCATGATTCAAGATATGTACTCTCCTAACCCTTTGGTCAAAGATATTCTGTGCTCCACGCACAGACTTTGGTGCGTTGGGGTGTCGTTCGGCTTGGTTCCGGGTCACCGGTATGCAGGAAAATATTAAAACAGACCTAGCTGCTAAGGAAGCCACTTCCTTACAGCCTAGCGTGAAATAGAGTAATGACATTTGACTATATATGTCCTCTATGAAACCAGCCTTGTTTAGACAGTGGGAAGAAGAGTGGGTAGCAAAACAATAAATTCCGCCAAATTAAGGATACCGTTTGGTCATGGATATCTTCAAACCACCAAAGCCGTCGAGAGGAAGTGGTGGTTTCTCGTCTAAGCATTGGCCATTCTGGGTTAACCCAAGGGTTTCTGATGCGCCAGGGGGATCCGCCACTTGGTCCTTACTGCTCAAATCTCCTTTCCATCAAACACCTACTTTTAGATTGTGAAAAGTTAAAACATGGGACTCGTAAGAGGTTTTGCCTACCAAATTGCATTTGGAGGTGCTGGGTGATGCACCCAAATCCTTTTAATATGGTGTTAGCATTCCTCCAGAGGTTAAATGTAGCCTAATTGGTAACATGTGAAAACTACTTGTCGTTTTATCCAAACTATAAATTTTATTACATGTTATTTAGTTTTAATTAGAGTTTTATTCATTCTTATGTAACAAGTTGTTATTGTTTAATTGTTTGTTGTTATTTTATCGTTATTGTGTCAGTGGTGTGTGCAAATTAAATGTTTAATTTTATACCTGTGTGTGATCATATGTATCTCAATGACCTATTAAGTCTTTGAGCATTACGTAAATGCTCTCTGACTTCCAGGTGATAATAACCGCTTACGTTTTTATCAACAACAAAAAAAATCAAAGATTTGAAAATGAAACCGAGGCTCAGAACGTCTAGATTAATTTAAAATAAGATAGTAATAGGTACCCTGTAATGGTTGTTGTATGCTTACAAGTTCTATTAAACTTTTGTTGAATGTTTAACCAAATCACATTCAGTATTCAGTCACTACGTTAGATATATATGATAATAATCGTTGATTGATAACATTTCACTGAATCGAGTAGGCTAGGCATGGAATTTTTAGTTGCCCATTGTTTACATTTTTATTATTCTTGCCAGTTCCTTCCTGAATGCTAATTACCATCATTAAGGAAGGCAAGAGGCTATTATTATACACATCCTTTATTGACTGTAGAAACCTATGCCACCCAAAATATGAAGGCCTAGGAATACTTAACCATTTTTATATTTACTTTGAAAAATATGAGAACTAGGCCATGGTTTGATAGATCTTTTGCTAACTGTATGTATTTTAGATAAGCGACGAAGGAGAAATGTTAGAAGTCACTCCACTGGTGGTATAAGTAATAGCCTACCTTCAACATGTCCGTAGAAATAAACCGTATCAGATGCAATTTGTTGCGGGAATTTAATGTGCTTTCAATGTGGTCAGGAAAAATTTAGCAAAGGTATGAAGAGTTGCATGATAGGTTCCCCATTTTGTTTCTAATTAATCCCTTTTAGTGTTTTTTGTAGGCAGTTAAATGAAGCTAACTATATGATTTCATTTTTATTTAGCCTAGTCCTTTTGACAATGTAGGCTGCATTGCATACGACCCGTAATTAGACATTAAACAAGCGATTATAAATAATCTACAGATTTAATTAAAACACATCTAGGCCCTAACTATAAAAACATAAAACAATGGCATTCATTCATAAAGCGGCAGTAATAAATTTCTTTGAAGCAACTGCTTCCGTTTATTTTTTTAATACTTTTCCTTTTATTTGCTCTTTAGAAATTTTAGACTTCAGCCTCAATTTGGCAAGTACTCAAAATCCATATACATGGAAATGTCAGTACACTCCAAGCCTCCCAAAAGCACTTTTACGTGTTCCAGTTTGCTTTAGTCCTGCTATTAGCCGAATGACCTTCTTTTGCAGGACAAAAGGCTATGCATATTCTGAAGTGATGAGTCTCCCCGCAGGAGAAATCCATAGCTGAGATGTGGATGCACAAACCCATAATAAGCAGTTTGAAGAATAGACGAACGACAATACAATTTTTAATTTCTTAGGACGTGGTTTTACTATACGACCCTACGCCAACAGAAATGCAAGAATAATTAAAAAAATAGCCTAACTTATAGTCATTGGTCACAGTATACCTGGATTCAACATTCAATAGTAGAATGTAAAACAAGGTCGTCGCCTGCAAAAATAACAGCCGAGGGTCGTATAGTAAATGTACGCCTTTCTTAGTGCTAAAGTCCCTGAACTAATTTTAGCACTAATAACGTTAATTTGGTCATTCCATGTTAACTTAATAATAAGACCAAGAACTTGACTGAATTTACTTCTTCAAGCAAATTGTCACCCAACATGACAATCAACTTGGTGTCTGATTTTGGCTTTGTTTCAAAGTAGGCTTTAAAACTATATTCCCACGACTCTAAACACTCCTACATGCAAAAACACCCCTTTTATGTCGTCGGAACTAGCTCCAGAATGAGACCACTTGTATTTTTTTGGTCTCTGATCACGAAAATCGGGGTCCCACGGCTCTAAACACTCCTATATGCTAAAACACCCCTTTTATGTCGTCGGAACTCGCTCCAGAATGAGACCACTTGTATTTTGTTGGTCTCTGATCACGAAAATCGGG
>JAGFPH010001463.1:251717-267423 GCA_018207615.1 Philaenus spumarius
GGCCTAAACGTGGTACTTTTCTTGCAAAAAAGATTCGATTTCACCTTTCAATTCAACAAAGCGCTTTAAAATCTTCCCTCGAGTCAGCCAGCGAACTTCCGAGTGAAACAGCAGGTTTTCATTCACCGATTCCATTTCTCGCACAATTTGCGGAAAAATGCGCAAATTTGACGATCTTGATTTTATGAAATTTCTATTTGTACTACATAGTTAAGAACAAACTCAGTTCTGGCTGCAGTCATTGAGAAGCTAGATTCTCTCTGTGCAAAAAGCAATGCACAGTAGTGATTTCTGGATTGTATTTTGTAATCCTTCCAACCAGCCCCGTACGACTTCCCTGCATCCCTGCATCGCCTACAGCAGAACAGTTCTTCCAATAGAGATCACTTGTCCGTCTTAGGGTAGCCGCATGGTGAAGAGGGAGAGGTTGAGGTAGAGATAGAGTTGGAGGTGGAGGTGGAGGTCACGGCACCTCTAGGTAACACAAATACATTGTGTGTAATGGGCGCTCGAATAGTGAAGAGGTCGAGGTAGAGGTGTACCTAGTGGCCCTCCAGGCGGTCTCGCCCGCCCGCTTTTGAAGACAAAATAGTTTGTCTTTTCGAGAGGTGTACAGCGTGGTGTATCACGTGGCTTCTCCGTGATTGGTCCGTTCAAGGTCATGGCCCCCCTCTACTACCCCAAACCATTCTCTGCTGTTCACCTACACTATCACACTGCAGACGTTTGAGGAGTCATCCTCATGTATTCCTGAAATTTGTCTGGGTATTCCTTAAGTTGCAAAAAAGATGGTGATATTCTCCCAGATTTTGTCGCACTTGATATATGGGATGAGCACTAAACTCACGATTACTCAAAGAGCCAATTAGCCACCATTTACACGCTGTTGACATGTTATCACTATCTTCACTACTGTCGCTTAACATTGTAAACAAATTAACTATCCTAACAACATTTCTCCTTGCAACACAATTAAAGACTGACCCTCAAATCATGTGAAACTGGGAAAGCAGCGCGATAACTCTCTTTACTATGCGAGACTCCCTCTACCTATACCTCTACATTGACCCCCACCTCTACCTCGACCTCTACCTCTACCTCTTCACCATGCGACTACCCTTACACCTTCCTTCTCCTACAAAAAGCGTCTGCTACATAGCTGTTGTTTTTTCTATTATTCGAATTTATTAGTATAATCACGAGAGTTATAAATTCTATAATCACGGAAACAGGTCGTGACCCCGTGTGGTAATAAAGCTTTTATTAATTTTTAAAATTATGTAGCAGTTTTACAATTACAAATAATTAATACGTTATCTTTATTGAAAACATCGACGGCAGGAAAACGTCGGTTACTATTTTTGTATGTTAATGTAATACAAATTTAAACATATTCACATTATTTATTTATACTGTCTTACATTCTGAATGTATAAGTAATTCTGAATATACAACTGTAATTATTTTGTAAACTAATTAATAGCATTTAAAACTGTAATTTATATTATAAAAACGAAAAATTCAAGCGTTGACGTTAATAAAACAAGTCGATGTAGAAAACATCGGTCTTAAACCATCGATGTAAAAAAACATTGAAACACCAAAACATATATATTTTGAAAACATCGACTATCGATGCTCATCCATATTATAAAGAAGTATAACTTCAATAAGTTACAAACACAACTTTTACCACTATAATAATATTCTCAACTATCGAAAGATTTCAATAATATTTACCAATATTCAATGTCAATATCTACTGTTAAGTACAATATAATTTAACGACAATATACTGTATATTTATTTGTATAAAATCTACTGAACTACAAAAGAAGAACACAGTCATGTAATTCATACAAATGTGTATTTTCTCGCTGATTGAGTGTATACAAGTACATAATTACGAAACCTAACGAAATTTAAAAATCCCCTATTTTTAGCCTCGAGTCCTGTGCGTAAGCATACATGTGAATTTTGTGTCACCTGTGCACCACAACATATTAAGTCTCTGTCTCTCATTATTTTTTCATAACGCGTCTAAAGAAGTATAACTTCAAAAACATTGTTGCTAAATAAATACGTTTTATTTGATCAGTTTACTTTATCTGTCGTTACCTGTAACATTTATTTATTTAGTGCTTTGTTAAATTTACATTCAACTTCGTTTGTTAAGTGAAATCTTACATTTTTTATACTATTACTGATAATTTCAGCCACGTTTATCAACTCCTACAAAACCGAGTGTGCATACGTACATGAGTAACAATATACAACAGCTTATTTCACCCATCATCTGTTTATACTTAAACAAAACCTATCGTGGATTATACTTTGGGGTTATGTCAACAACTTCATTCAATAATATAATGTCTTGTGAAGTTGATTTTTTTAAATGTGAGTTATAGAACTAATGTAAGCTATAATACGTTAAAAGATTTCCTTTGAGGTTATTGAATTAATATAAATACAAACATTTATCATCAATAGTTATTTATTCATCTATACAAATTTAAAGAAGAGATACCCATTCGTTTAACTTCGGTAACATTCGTACATCTTCGTATAAACATATGCTTTTAATTTCTTCTGTATAATATTAGTAGCTTATAAATCATTTGATATATCAATATGAAATAAAAAGCAATAATTAAAAGATAATAGTGTTATCGTTATTTTGATATATAATAATGTACAGTACGATTTTTTTAACCGTGCCCTCGGATCGGCTAGCGCGCGGTGGGCTAGCGGTGTAGCGGGGAGGGATTGTAAAGGCAGTTCCACAAACTTCGAATAAACAAAAATGATTGAATAACTATTCGAATAAAATTATTGAAATAATATGATATGTATAATATACAATATTTTATAACGTTTATAAAATGAGGACGAACTCGGTCAACGGAAACACGGCCTGGCGGCACGGCCTGGCGGCACGGCCCGGCCAGGTGTAGTTTTAATTGAAACGCACACATTATACCGCTGTACCGAGCAAACCGTAAGTCAAACGAAAAATTTTTTCAAATAAAATATTTAATTTGGACCTTTATCTAAACCTTTCTTGCAAAAACTTTATCTCTGACCAACAAATAAAAAACTTTCCAGCGGTGTGAAAATTTCATGTCATTATTAAAGTACATTGTTGTAATATTGATTTTTAAAATATGAAATAGGTTTTGTAATTAATTTTCTTTTACATCATACGAATCGTATGGTTCTTATCTGCGTATCCGTGAAAGTTTCATAATTTTAAATCGCTGCTAAGTGTATTAAATGACAGTGTTATTGAAGCTCGGTTTTCGCTGTTTCACGCCGCTCGGCTCAGTTTTCGTGGAGAAAACTACTAGAGTAGACAGAGCGATTTCTAACGTTATCATTCAGGTTAGTACAACCGCGGCCGAGGGCACGATTAAAAAAATCGTACTGTATATCAATTTTAAAATTTGAACGAAATGAATAACAGAAATGAAAACAATTGGTTACATCAAGAGAAAAACAGTTTTTCAATTATCAGATGTAAGTAAATATTAAGCTTGACTTGTGAGAAGATATACTTGATCGATTTTAACTTGAACACAGAATCTCACAAATAATACTTTTATTAACTCAAACTCGTTACAACGAATAAGTCGCCATCTTCAGTGAACCACTAGCTACAATATTAAACTCTCAAACTATAACTTATAGTTGCCTTTGCCTCGTGGTTTAGTTTAGTTAGTTTTTTTTTGGGTCAACAGAGAATTGGAATGTTTCTTAATAAACACATTTAAAAACATTTCTGACTCGTCGCCTTCATTCAAAGTACCCTCTCCACACCTAATCATCCTGGCAACGGCTGGAGGTTCGCACTAGAGCCTAAGACCTCGTCTACGATAGAACGGCAGAAGCGGCGCTAGAAAATTTTCTAACCTATGGAGTTTCCTTGCTAACACGTTCACTGCTAAGGACGCACATGTGAACTTGAAACTGAACACTATGAGAAAAGGCCGACCCCCATATTTTGAATATTTTCAATACACAGTGCATTGCGTGCTTCGTACGTCAACCAGCGTATTTTGAGTATTTTCAATATACAGTTCATTGCGTGCTTCGCACGCCAACCCCCTTATTGGCAGTATTTTCAATAGACAGTGCATTGCGTGCTACGAACGCCAACCCCCTTGTTGGCAGTATTTTCAATACACAGTGCATTGCGTGCTTCGCATGCAAACCCCCTTATTGGCAGTATTTTCAATACAGTGCATTGCGTGCTACTCACGCCAACCCCCTTGTTGGCAGTATTTTCAATACACAGTGCATTGCATACTTCGCACGCTAACCCTCGTATTTTGAGTATTTTCAATACACAGTACATTGCGTGCTTCGCATGCCAACCCCCTTATTGGCAGTATTTTCAATACACAGTGCATTGCGTGCTTCTTACGCCAACCCCCGTATTTTGAGTATTTTCAATACACCGTGCTTCGCACGCCAACCCCCCCTATTGGAAGTATTTCCAAAAAGCAAAGCATTGCGTACTTCGCACGCCAACCCCCTTATTGGCAGTATTTTCAATAGACAGTGCATTGCGTGCTTCGCATGCCAACCCCCATATTTTGAGTATTTTCAATACGCAATGCATTGCGTGCTTTTCACGCCAACCCCCGTATTTTGAGTGTTTTCAATACACAGTGCATTGCGTGCTTTTCACGCCAACCCCCGTATTGGCAGAATTTTCAATACACAGCATTGCGGACTAATAATTTTAGGACTATGGGCTACTTAAAATATTAGTGATTAGCCTATTACGTAGAAAGGTTAAATAAAGTAATTTCTAGTCATCATTTATTCTTTAAATATAAAAAATAAAAGGTCAGCTCCTAGCATAGGAAATACAAAATTTGCGTAGCAGTGAACGTGTTATTCACGGATGAGTAGCTACTATACCAGCGGTGGACTACAGTCTGATTTAAATTAGAACCGTTCTTGGTGGCGAGCGGTTGACAGAGTGGAGGGGCTGCACTGTTGCCAAATCCACGCATCGCTGTACTGCCAACGAACAGACTTCTCATAAATGTAAACGCTGCTTTACAACGGTGCATATGGTTACTATGACAACCGCTGGGACGGTAATCGGTGGTTGGCTCTTTGAGTAGGAAGCCCCTTCGCTCACCCTCCCAGCCCGTGTCAGCCAAGACCGTTTTACTTTAAATCAAACTATAATGCTTGCCGCTTTCGATCAAACCCAGTAAGATAATTCTTCGGTTGCCGCTCAACGCTCACCGTTCTCTATTTTTCATATAAAATTTCAAGAAAATCCAATGGAAAATAAAAAGTTGCTAATTTTTGTTTGTATACTTCCGGGATTTTGCATTTTGTTCAAGGGTTTAAATAATATGTTTTGTTGTCAAGGCTTGTTTAAAGATAAATACCGCAACGTTTTTAATGTTTTTTTTTAGTAATGCTTCAGTCAAACATGGAAAACATAGTTCAATGTTGTTAGATTTCGATTATAGACCTTCTACATAAATATTAGTGTGAGTGTGTTAGGCTTATGTTAAAGTTCCTATTACAAATTCGTTCATAGATGTGTTCAATATACATTTCCTGTAAATAATGCTTGACAGTTGAGTAAAATGTGACAGGTAATTAAACTGTTTTACTTTTGAATACAGTTTAGTATTTACTTAATACTAATGTTATGTTTATTTAATACTTAAACTTAATGTTATGACCAGACGCTTCTCGGGTTGCAATTGTTGATATAGTAACCGATGCTTCACTCTATGTACAGTAGGCCCAAGCCAGCTGCGTGCAACCAATGTACTAACCGTCCTGCTGACATTCTACAAGTGTACCGCGTCCAACTATACTGTACATGACTTTATTTACACAACGATTATACTGAATTAATGTTTATAGAAAAATTTGAACTTTTGTATTTCGTTTAAGTAGACCCTAACAGTGCATACAGTATAAATACATTTAATTTATATCAAGTATTTAATTTGTAATACAAAAATAATGTCAAAGTAAAATTTTATCCTACGAATATGACATGAAAAATATGACCTGCGGGGAATTTTTTTGTTTCTTGGTCAGTAAAATTTCATCAGCGACAAAGTTTTAGATTACAAAACAAACTAAAATTTGATTTAAAAAACTTTTTTGTAGGAGCACTGTGTCAGTCACAATCGTGGTTGGAATACAAGTCAAAATATTGTGTGAAACTGCCCAACTGCGTTTGTTGGTCTGCCCGCTCACCGACATTGTCATTTTTTCACATGTAGGCCTACACTATTTAGCAAAAATATCATACCGTACTTAGCTTGTAATAATAAGTTTTACCATATATTACAATTTAACATGATTTTTTTATGCCTGACTTGTAATAAAACGGCCCTTTGGCCGGCGGATGTTTTTAGAAATGTCGCCTCCAAACCCCCGTCCGTTCTGAAGCCCGCGCGCGCAGCTGGCTTAGGCTTACTGTAACAAGTAATCATATGTACATGCAGACATTCTAGTATACTGGAAGAATCACGCTTTTTCTCGTTGCAGTTCTCTAAACATGTGAGGGTATTCCACATACCTTATCCTATTTGGGTTAATTGGGTGCACACCCCCAATCTTAGCTTGCTTAAACGATAAAAAAGGGCCTCTCACTTAATATTTCCGCTAACACTATCTTCTCATCCGACATCATCTCGTTGACTGAGCAGAGTGGTTAAAATTTGGCGGGATACACCAGCGGCTTTTAATGTGGCCGCTTGTATCGTAACCACCTTCGCCATGCCACTTGCACATGCTCGTGCGGCTCACCACTTCTATCGCAGCTGAGGCCTAAAGCTACATCCACAAGGAGACGTCCTCGTCGGGAACCAACATTTGCTACCCACAACTTGGCGCACGTCACACGGTTTCCTTTCGACATCCTAAATGTAGGGCATGAGAATCACTTTATGTGTAACAATATTTGTAATTGGAATATTTATTAAATTATTTTTTAGCCCTATATATTAAAACGAGTTATTTGTTCACAGCATCGGCCGATGATCTACAGGAGGAAGTGAATAAAGGAATCGAAGGAGTGATCAAACACATTCCCCAAGGAGCTCTGGATAAATTACCTCCTGGAGTAAATGCTTCCAACATACCTTCCATAGAAGAAGGAGAGGAATTACTTAGGGAAAAATGTAACAGGAATGGAAACAATGAGTCATTTGAGATTGCAATGGTGAGTGAATATAGAGTTTGTTTTTTGCTGGGTCTGTAGAGATGTATTATCTATTTATATATATAAACAGCTTAGTCCTGACTGACTGATGTACAATCAATATAGAGCAAAAACAACTTAAGCTACAAATACGGAAATTTAAAGGTATATTCTTATGGGTTCGTAGTCGCACACTAAGAAAGGATTTTGCAATTAATTTATTTTAAAATATAAAAATAATGAAAATTTGCATCAAAAGCTTCTTAGCAACAAATGTTAGTTGACATTCATTATCATAGTAACCGACTTAGCAAATTTATAATTAAAGTTCATTATTCTTCACAACCAACAGCTTTTTTAGGTTAGATTAACCCTACAACTGTCCATGTTAATGTTTTGCAACGCCAAATCATTTCGGTGCGTGTGCAAGCATATTTTCAAAAATTCGCCAAATATAGTAATTGTATACCAATCCAAAAGTGTTCTGCACCTCTTTTGTAGAGAAAGGTTCAAAGAATTCATATATGCAATTAAAAGATTTATTGATGTAAAATTGTAAAAGTTATTAGCTCAAGAAACAAAAACTGTTCAATATAGGAAAATGTTCAACTTTAGGCCTACATAACAAGTAGTAAACATTTTTTGTAATTTTTTCGTAAGCATAAAAAAGTTTTATAATTTAGTTCTAAATAGAACTGTATAAAAACATTTTATCAATTTAAAATTTCTTATTTTGAAACACCAGTTTTTATGTTCTATCTACACGACTGCTAACAAAACTAGGCCTAGTTTAAAACGTAATTTAGGAATGTTTGCTTTACCCAAAAATTAAATATTATTATAACAAAGTGTATAAATAAATCAAAGAATTGAACTGTAGGCCTATACTTGTAAATTATATTTTCCTAAAAGTGTTTGACTTAGAATTATTTGAATAACAAAAGCGAGAAAAAATGTAGAAATCTCTCACCCATTCAAGCTATACAAGATGCGCGCGCAAACTTCTATGTCTACCCATGTTATAAAAAGCCGTTAGGGTTCATATTCAAACCTTAGATGAGACCGTATTAGCAGTCACTTTCCCTCGGTCCTACATAATAAACTGTTCAAATATAGCATATTTGGTTTACAGAGAAAGTTAGCTTGAAGCATTATGTTTACAAAGATACCAAAATATCTCTAAAAAACTATTGTGGTCACACAGATATCACGTGTAATAAATAACGCTGTTTATTGGTTGGAAAACTGACCAATTGCAAAACAAAACGCCCCACAACTTTAGAACTATTTGTGCGATTTTTTATTGGATGGCAATATTAGATAGGGGAAATTGTGAAGAATCCAACGATATCTAGGTTTAGTTTAGAAGAAGTACTGGGCGGACTTTAGATAGAGAAGAAAGATGCGTTACTTCGTCGTGTTTTATGACGAAATTCGGTGAATTGATGGGCACCGAGTTTGTTGAAGAAAACTAATAAACTTCAACGATGATTACGTATGTAAATATACGTTTTAGAAAATACTTGTAAATACAAAAATTAAAGTTTAGATCATTACCTTTCCAACGGTTTTTGATTTTTTGCGATTGGATAATTTTTAGTGGGTGAAATATTTATTACAAGTAGAGTTGTCAAAATTGATCGTTTTAACGTGCCTGATTTTCATTGAGTAGTCTGACAGTACAAAGGTAAAAAACTTGTTAGCAACGCAAACAAAATTCAACGAAAAATGCTTACTATATTATAATTCATTTCAAAGATCCATTGTTACATATTATACATGACAGACAACGTCTAAACTAAGCAAGTTAGGGCACATGTTGTATTGTATTATTTTCTAGTTTTGACCTGCTGAATAACATGTTAAAGATTGGTAGAATGGTTGCGAGACACCCTGTATATCCATTGCTACTCCTACTGTTTGATGCTCCATTTAAAACCATGAGTTTTTTTTTTTTTTTTTACTTAATCCTTGCCGTGATTGCTGGTAGTAGTATAGCTTGGACTGTACAATTACCCTAAGAGCGACAGATCTTGTAAACAACTATTTTGATTAATTATTATGTCAATTAAGTTATGTTTATATTTTTTTTTTTTAAACGGGTCTCAAGTCGTCATTTTTCATTCAATCTGAGAGTGTTCTATATGGTTTTGTCAGAAATCGATTACTACAGTATAGTATAAAGTTTAAAATCGATACTTTAAAAAATGTAATTTTGGTAGCATTGTAAAGTCAGCTGTTTTACTGCACACATCTATACCTGTGTTAGACGCTAGACGTTTTTTGCTTCTTGTAATGAACCACAATAATTTGATTGGAAGAGTAAAGTTTTCAGTTTGACATTGTTTTGTTAGCATGAAATTCAGGGTTTTCAAAAGGCTTTAACACGTTTACTGCTAAGGACGCACATATGAGCTCGACACTGAAGACTGTGAGAAACGGCCGACGCATAGTGCATTGCGTGTTTCCCACGCCAACCCGCATATTGGCAGTATTTTCAATACACAATGAATTGTGTGCTTCGCAAGCCAATTTTAAGCTATGTGCTATGGATGCACATGTGAGTCTTCTTTAAAATACTAGCGATTATTACGTAGAAAGGTTAAAAAATAAAGTAATATCTACTCATTTAGACTATAAATATAAAAAATAAAAGGTCAGCTCCTAGCACAGGAAATACAAAATTTGCGTAGGAGTGAAAGTGTTAATTTGATGTACCACAAGCCTTATGTGTCCAACGAATTGTTGTGATAGAAGTGGGGTTGGGTAAACGGAGAGGATTTGGAAACGAGATCAGATTTTACATATTTCTTTCCGTCTTTTTCAGTGGCGTAAATAAGGGGGATGATCAATCACCCCCCAAAGGGGAACGAAAGACTAATAATGATATTTAGAAAAAATACAAATTTAAAACAAAAAAAATCTAAAAGTTTTAAAATACTGCTGTTTTAACATATACCGTTAACACTAAAACCGGCAACGTTAACAAAAATGGATTTTTTGGCGTTTGCAAACATTTTTTCAAAAATTTCGCAAAAATAGTAAATGAGCCCCAATCCAAAAGTTCCGTAGCTTTTTTGTAGAGAAAGTTTCGAAAAATTTATATATGCCAGTTAAAAAATGAAAGATGTAAAATTTACAAAGTTATTAGCTCAATAAACAAAAAATGTTCAGTTACGAAAAATAGAAGTTCAACTTTGGGCCTACATAACAAGTAGTAAAAATTTTTTCTAATTTTTTCATAAGGGTAAAAAAGTTTCGTAATTTAGTTCTAAATAGAACTGTATAAAAACATTTATCAATTTCAAATTTCTTATTTTGAAAACGCCAGTTTTTATGTTCCTACTGCAAGACTGCTATCAAAACTATGTCAAGTTTGAAACGTAATTTTGGAATATATACTTTGCCCGAAAATGAAATATTATTATAACAAAATGTAGAGAATAAAACAAAGAATTGAACTGTATACTTGTAAATTATCTTTTTCTTAAAGTGTTTGACTTAGAATTATTCGAACAACAAAATTGAAAACAAATATAGAAAAATCCCATCCATATGCTATTCTACGCATGTTATAAAAATCCGTTAGGTTTGAATTTCAACAGTCGTATGAGAACGTCAAAACAAACCTTTCTAGCAAAACATATTTGCACGAAATGTTAGTTTGAAGCATTCTCTATGCAGACATATCAAGTGTTATATCAAGTTGGGGGATCCCTCGGTAGTGTCTCCTTCCAGGTTAATCACTCCCCAAGTTAAAATCCTATTTACGCCACTGGTCTTTTTAATAACATAAGATTATATAAATAATTGACAAAATAACTTTTTAAAGCGTAGCGAACGAATGTGTTGCCGATTTAAATTTTCTTACCACAGAAATTCATGATTTTCAAGAGGCTTTAATTTGATGTAGCACAAGCCTTATGTGTCCAATGAATTGTTGACATATTGGGTGATAGAAGTGGGGTTGTACCCCTTTCCATCTTTCAAATAATAGAGGTGGTAAGTTTTCAAAAATCATCATATGGTGAAGAAGATTGACGATATCTAGAAATTATTCTAAAAAACAAAAAAACTATAAAAGAACTTCAAAGAAGGTACTGTGTACCGCCAATGAAAAAAGTTGAAAGAATTAATGTGTTTAAGAACCTACCTATCATTATCAAAATCATTTAAAATATAAAATCTTAAAACAAAGAAAATACAGAAATCATTATCATTTGTCTCAGTTTGAATGAAGTCCAAAGTACAAAGTTGAGTAGAAGGTTGTTCTAGATTCACACATTCATCATCTTTTATCTTGGATCCGTGTCTTCTATGACACATTGCTGAGTGATAAATGAACACTAATCTTTTAATACCAGGAACTAGTCTAGCTTGATCATCAAATCCTGCTAACTGTTTAACGGAATCAACTACAATTGTGATTGAAATGGTCAGAAATTAAACAGCTGACGTGTGTTGAGTGAATTTTCAAAATTAAGTTTATATATTTTAGGGTTTCAACAAACTATTTGGGAAATTGGTCTTACTCACGAAGGCGCTAAATAGCTGCTTGATTATACGAAATAAATTAGTAGAATTTGTTTGCACCTCAGCGTCCAGCACCGAATCACGCGCATCTTCGATCCGCTTTTGCGAGTTTGCACCTCGACCATGCGACCTCAGACTATAGACTCGGACCAAAAGATCCTCTGCTGTAAAATCCCCTAAGTGAATATTAACCAGGTACTTTTATAGTATTTTACGTTTTGATCGATTTTGGGGAAACCGGACGGGCTGTAAGGTCGTGTAAAAAAACAAAATGTGCAGAATATTATCCTACATTTGTTTTTTTTTTTTTAAATAACGCTCCTAAAAAGTTTCATTCTAGTTTAAAAATAGCAAAAAATGTTTACTTCCTGTCAAAAAAAACTTGCTTCGGGTTGATGGAATTTTTCGGCTAATGGATTCGTCCAAGCGAGTTTGAAAACCAAGGTGTGTACAAAATTGGACCTAAAGTTCGCCCGTTAGAGTGCAAACACATCTATATATAAAATCCAAATACCACTCACTCACTCATTGACTCATCACGAAATCTCAAAAACTACCAAACGGATTGCAATGAAATTTGGTATGTAGCTTCCTCTAAGGCCATTGGTGCTCTCTAAGAAAGGTTTTAAAAAAAATCTAAATTTTAGGGGGGTTTGGAGGGGTCAAAGTTACTAAATCACGATTTCTCTAAAACTACTGAATGGATTGGAATTAAATTTGGTATGTAGCTTCCTCTAGGGCCGTAAGTGCTGGCTAAAAAAGGGGTTTAAAAAAATTCGAAATCTTAGGGGGGAGTTTGTTGGGGGGGGGAGGTCAAAGTTACAAAATCACGATTTCTCCAAAGCTACCAAACGGATTGGAATGAAATTTCGCATGTAGCTTTCTCGAGGGCGATAGGTGCTCGCTAAGAAAGGTTATCAAAATATTCGAAATTTTAGGGGGTTTGGGGGGGGTTAAAGTTACTAAATCATGATTTCTCTAAAACTACTGAACGGATTGGAATGAAATTTGGTATGTACCTTCCTCGAGGGTGATAGAGGTGCTCGCTAAAAAAAGTTTTCAAAATATTCGAAATTTTAGGGGGGGTTTTAAGGTCAAAGTTACTAAAAATCCACCAAACGGATTGGAATGAAATTTGGTATGTAGCTTCCTCAAGGGTGATAGGTGCTCGCTAAGAAAGGTTTTCAAAATATTCGGAATTTTAGAGAAGTTTGGGGGGGTTAAAGTTACTAAATCACGATTTCTCTAAAACTCCTGAACGGATTGGAATGAAATTTGGTATGTTGCTTCCTCGAGGGTGATAGAGGTGCTCGCTAAAAAGGGTTTTAAAAATTCGATATCTTAGGGGGAGATTGAGGGGGGAGGTCAAAGTTACTAAATCATGATTTCTCCAAAACTACCAAACGGATTGTAGAGAATGAAATTTGGTATGTAGCTTCCTCGAGGGCGATAGGTGCTCGCTAAGAAAGGTTTTCAAAAAATTCGAAAATTTAGGGGGGTTTGGTGGTGTAAAATTTACAAAAAATTCCCATAAGAAATACATAGTGTATTGATATATATATATTTTTTTTTCCATCCGTGCAAAGCCGGATCGGGTTTGCTGGTATATATATATATGTATGAACATTTTAATAACACCACAAAATGTGTTCTGGTGACCATGATTGTTACTCATTGACCACTCCCAACCTTAGGTCTCACCATTAGAGTCACTGCAATAGTTCAGCTTTCCTTTGGAAATTCATTAATTAATACTTACGTAAATACAACATGCAGTGACCAATATAACAATTAGCAGTGATTAAATTATAAGTCATCTAGTGTTTGTCTGTGACTTCAAAATAAAAAGTTTTTTCTAAGCTCAAATGGTTATTCACACATTAACTAAACCTAACGTGCATTTAAAAAAAAATTATTTCTGTCCGGGCTAATCTACGGAATGGTTGAACCAATGTACTGTTCAAAGACTAATCTAAGCAATTTTTTATGCCGGAAATATTTAGGGTTCATATTTTAAAAAATTAAATTTCGGACAAAATTAGGGGTATTCTATTTCCTTTACTGTGATTCGCCGAGGGGATTGGTGAGATGAATTAATATTGTAGACTTTTTTGAAGTGAAAACTTTTTTAGGCACACCGAGTACTTTTTAGATGAGGTAAAACATAGGAACTCGCGCAGCAAGATGCTGTGCGTTTTCGATTTCGCCGTCGATTGCTTCTTCTTCATTGGTTTACACACGTACTAACATAAATGAGAAGTTTAATGAGAAACAGCTGGTCGTAAAAGAAGAAGAGGTATCGATGAAATAAAATAGGCAGTGGGAAATTCAAAGGCTTAAACTCAATAGCTGGATTTAGTCACGTCTCGCTAATGATGAAGTGGACATTGTGCTTTCTCATTTTATAAATTGTGTTATTTTTTTTATTATTTGACTATGGACAATCATGTTTATGTTAGTTTTTAGATTTCAATTTTAAATGGGACGAGATAAAAATACTGATCAAATTTCGGATTAAACCAATACAACCAACAATTTATATTCATGATAGGGAGAGTTTTCACTTCTGTCGGCAGTCCCAAAACTGTTTTTACTTTCTCCACCCTACACGTAGTATATGGAGAAAGTATTGTTTTCATCCAAATTTTCGAATTTGTATTTTTAGTGGAACTATCTGTTTTGGTGCTCCCTGAACCCCAAACAATTTTTTAGTGGAATTATTTGTTTTGGTGCTCCCTGAACCCAAAAAACAAAAAAGTGTTTTTTTTTTTTTTTTTTTTGTGATATCTGTCTATGTGTCTGTAAGGATGTATATGGAGCTGGAGACCATACCAACGGTCCGATTTTGATGAAATTTGGTATGTAGGTGTAGTTCTGGAATATCTCCAGGCGTTTTTTTTTCTTTCATTCTTTCATTTTTGATTTTTAAGGGGTTTTACCCCCCAAAAATGGAAAAAAACAAGAAAAATCAAAACTTCTCAAAAACGGCTCTAACGATTTTGATAAAATTTGGCTTATTTGTAGCCCTTAATGTACCCTACCATATGCGAAAAACCGCATTTTTCTAAAAATTCTCATTTAGGTAATAATAATAACTGATTTTTGGGGGTTTTGGTCAAACTGGGGGTTGTTTTTCAAAATTTTTCAAAACCTTTTTTCGTGCATCTATGCAGGCCTAATTTTTCATGGTATGTCCTACTTTTGCAATTCTAAATAACCACCTCCTATGCTACTCTTGAGAAGGTATAAAGTTTCAACTGGGAGAAAGTATGTGGCAGTTATATCTGGTACCGTTTATTTTTTTTCTCCTGTTCATAATATCATGTACATCTCCTAACTTTAATAGTAACAAGATTAGTAGTGTTATTTATCTTCCTCAAACAGTTGCCATTTTGTAAGAGTACTAGGGGAATTTTTATTGTTTATTGTTTATGTGATCACATCCTGTGGTTTTAAATTAGTATCAGTTGTTGATTCATCCATCTATAAATAGAACCATATGTTGTCACATAAATCCACAAAAAATAGGGAAAAATAATTATTTTGAAGGACAATAGATAAGAAATGAATGGGAACAAAGATCAGCCTAATGGGATTGTTTACAAGGTGTCCCACGGGGAAAGGTAAAAATTTTAGGAGACTAAAATTTAAAAAAAGTTTCAGAGACTAAAATTTAAAAAAAGTTTCAATAAACATAATGCTTAGTTTTCAAACTATTCATCATTATTTACTAAACACTTAACACGTCTTTGAACCCTGAGCCCGAGTATAGGTTGGGCTGGGTTCTCGGTGCAAGCTACCGATGCCCGAGTATAGGTTGGTTGGGCCGGGTTCTCGGTGCCAGCTAACGATGCTCGAGTATAGGTTGGGCCGGGTTCTCGACGCCAGCTACCGATGCCCGAGTATATGTTGGGCCGGGTTCTTGACGCCAGCTACCGTAGACCGAGTATAGGTTGGGCCGGGTTCTTGGCGCCAGCTACC
>JAGFPH010001463.1:267433-281870 GCA_018207615.1 Philaenus spumarius
GCCGGGTTCTTGGCGCCAGCTACCGTAGACCGAGTATAGGTTGGGCCAGGTTCTTGGCGCTAGCTACCGTAGGCCGAGTATAGGTTGGGCCGGGTTCACGGCGCCAGGTACCGATGCCTGAGTATACCTCGGGCCTCTCTATTTAATTCTACAGCTCAGCTCACTGTTCATATATTTTCGGGTTCAGGCATTCTCGTCATGTTTATTGGTTCGTATGTCTTTGACCTTTGGAATTTTTATAACACTAGCCAACAAACATAGCATATAAATATCAGACGGTTGTACTACAAGCGAATCTGATCAGCTATGTGCATTCTGCAATCGACTTTTGTCTGCTTAGCGATGTAACTGCATGTTTATTGTCATTAGTTCTGATTGTGTTGTAAGTTTTTTCAATTTATCAGTGGTTTATTATTGATGCAAAGTTTATAATTCGTAAGTGTTTTTTTTTAGTGTTTGTAATTATAAAGTGTAAATAATAATGGTGTTCCACGCACTATTGGAGAAAAGACAACTGAAGAAATCGTGAGGTTATCTGTGAATTTTGACTTGTGTTTTTATTGTTTATTTTTTACATTTATTTAACAGTTACACTTTATTTTAGCCGTAGGATTAATTTTTCAAACTTTATTTTTTAGTTTATAAAAACAAACTAAATAGGTATCATGTCGTTAGGCCTACCATTTTGATTTTTTAATAAACCTTTGAAGTATATACATTTTCAAGCTCATTCTTTTGCCTTTAAAATTATATATAATATGTTATACTTTCAAATAAGGTAACAGAGATTTTTTTAAAAATACTACCAAAACCCCTAGGCTAAAATGACACGCATGACAGTGTGTTAAGGGTCAAGGTTCAAAGTGTTAATATCTTTGGAAATGGAAAATATATTCACCTCAAATTTTGTGTACATATTTGTTATTGTAACCTTTTACCTTTGTACTGTCTATAATAACACAGCAACAACAATGACAGTGCAGAAAGAGTTTTTAGCCAATAACTCGGCTAGCTTTTGAGCTACTGGAAAAATACAAAAAACGATTTGTTTGTTATTAAAAAGTTAACGTTTTTTGTTTCCTAAATTTTTTTTCTAAAGTGTGATGTTTTAGAGATATTTGACACCAAACATTTTAAATGGCCGCCATTTTTATAGTATACAAAAGAACGTTCTAGATTTTGGTCAGTGGCGGCTCGTGCTATAGGTTCACTGGTTCAGTGAACCCCCAAGCAAATTGCATTAATAACATAATATTTTATAACAAATATAAATATTTAGTACTTTTTTCATAAATCTAACAATATAGATTATAAAGTTGTTAAAATACGACTTAGAGTAACAACGCGCAGCTCTCCTACGTCGTTTTCAGCTGCTTGGTTCAATTCAAAGAACGAACCTCCTGGCCTAGGCGAGGGGGTACAGAGGAACGGTGGGGGAATAGCCGTTTCAACGTTGTTTTTCGCTGCAATCTAAATGTAGCGACTCCCGACTCCTTCCAAAGATAGCCGAAGCTGCAGTTCACAACAGTCTTTTGTAAAAAAAACCTTACGCCTATTTTTTCCTTTACGCAGTTGGTGTTTGTTTACTTCTTTGATTTATAGGTTATGTCAGTTGTGCATTCTATGAAGTTCATGGATTAAGTTTGTGTTAGTGTGGACATATTATTAAATAATATTATTGCAGTTCAGTGTTGTTATTAGAATGAACAGCGTTACAGCTTTGCTAAGTGTGCTATTAAAGTACACAGGTATTTGTGTCACTTCATTATTTATGAGTCACTTTATGAACTAAAAACCTAAATAAACTAATTAATAAAGTATAGGCTTCTATGTAAGACAATATTGTTCGCAATTTTCCATTTATAATTAATATCTATATTCCAATCTATCATGAAAACTGTAACCCGATTTCATCTCATTGCACGCTTTTCAGAGATGTCTTAAAACAACCAAATTTTAGTAAAAACAGGCCTAAAAGTAGAAATTCTTATGTTTAGTACTAAAAACAAATTTGCAGGACCCCCTTCCCGGTAGATTTGAACCCCCGATGTAATAATTCACCAGCCGCCACTGATTTTGGTACAAGGATAAAAGGTTGCATAGCAAATATTTGCACCGAATTTGAGGCCAACATGTTTTCTATTTCCAAAATTATCAAGTGTTTAGTAAAAAAAAAAAATGGGGGGAAATTGGAAACTTAGCATTTTTGGACCTATGTTTATTGAAACTTTTTTTTCTTATTTTGAAATATAGAATAGCCTGGTTAAATTTGGGACAATACTTCCTAGACACTCTGTATGCGAAAGAGAAGCATTACAGTATACAGTACGCAAATACATTGTGTAAAGGAAGCCATATGGTTCTGTTAATCAATCAGTATGCCTCCTACTTTGTCTGGTTAAATGATTAGAATATAACTCTAGGCCCAAGTAGTTACAATAGTTATTAATGAATTTCCACAGGAAAACTGAGCTATTGCAATGGCCCTTATGGTGAGACCCAAGGTGGTCGGGAGTAGCAAATGAGCACCGATCATGGTCCCCAGAACACTTTTGGGGTGTCATTAAAAATCATATATGTATATATGTGTTCGCACTCTAGTGGCCGCATTTTAAGTCTGATTTGGTTCAAATTTGGTACACACGTAGGTTCTGTTTGGTCGCTCGGACGAGTTCGTTAGCAAAAAAAATCCAACAACCGGAAGTACGTTTTTTGACCGGAAGTAACTAATTTATGAGATTTTTCCTACGATAACTAATTTTTTTTAGAGTTTTTTCTACAAATATAAATGTAGGATGTTATACTGCACATTTTGTTTTTTTATGCGACCTTATAGCTCGCTTGGTTCCCCCAAAATCGATCAAAACGTAAAATACCATAAAAGTACCCGGTTCAAAGTCATGTGGGGGATTCTACCACAGGGTTGGCGTGCGAAGCACGCAATGCATCATGTATTGAAGATACTCTCAATACGGGGATTGTCGGAAATTTATCTTTATATAAATATAATTTATCTTTATAATATATCTTTATATTTATTTATTTATCTTTATAAATATATAATTTAGCGGAATGTGATCTTTATGTTCCAGATGGCGAAAGAAGAACTACAGTTCTGTTTGTACGGCCTGGTGAATGTTACACAAATTAAATTGGAAATTGAAAAAGCCAAACCTACTGGTGATCTTGATACTGTGTTCAGGAAGTACTGCAAGTGAGTGAGGAGGGATTACTACTTGTTTTGTTTTTATAATTATTTAAATCTAGCTGGTTCCTGCTATTAGGTAAATATCGCACCAATTTTACCGTTACGCGCAATTTAAAAAAAGTTTTATATCCAAGTTCCATGACCCAAAAACGCACAGTGAGTTTCACCCAAATAGATCTATGTATCTCTTTTTAAGCCTACTAGTGGACATGGCAATGCTTCGCTATTGCTTGATTTACCTAACCTAAAATTATATTCAGTTTTTGATCCAAATCAGTTGTTGATCAAAATCAGCTGTTGATCAAAATCAGCTGTTTTAAGCTTTTCATACGAACAGCTGTTTTTTGTGCCCCTGATAAAATCAAAAGAAATCTTTCTTCTTCTTCCTTAAGATTGACCTTCCATAAGATTAACATGGCAACTTTGAGGGCCACTGGGGCGAAGCCCTTAACATACATTGAGCTCATTTTAAGGGAAGCACAACTTCAGAGTGAGCTCTGTAAAATGACACCAAAAACATCAAAATCGGTTAAAAACTCTAGGAGGAGTTCTACTCACAAAATAACCCCTAGCAAATTAATTATGTATAGATGTGAATTATTAGCTGTGCACCAATAAACGCTAAAATCCTGTTTTCCACCAGTCTGTTACTCACAACTCCTGAACAAACATACACATTACAAATCAGGTTTTGAGGTCTTTTCAAATAGAACTTGGATTGTTTTCAATGTCGTTTCATACGAGGTATTCATTCTATTAGTTCAAAAAATGCAGTAAACCGAAGAAGTGAAATGAAATCAACCAATATCTGGCGTGATCAGGGTAACTCAGTTGGTAGAGTGTTACCCCCGGATGGTAAAGGTCCTGAGTTCAAATCCCGGTCTGGGTCCATGTTTTTGCACTTGTAATTTAGTTGTTTTTATGTTTTCTTATTTCTATTGCCTATGAAATTTTTTCCCCTAATAATTTGATGAGCTGGCTAATACTTTTACGTTGTCAAATTCTATTGCGTGCGATGTCGTGGTGGAATGGTCGGCTATAGCTGAAATTTCCATTTCAGACCTTTTTGTGCATCTTATGTGTTCCTTTACCCAAGTTGAAATTAATCTCCCTGTTTCCCCTGTGTAACACTACCGCAACTGCATTGGACATGACACTGGCTCCCTCTACACATCTCAGGAGTTTATCATGGGGCCCACTCATACAAATTTGCATAAATAAGCACCCCATGTTTTTTTAGATGCGTATATTACATGTATGTACATTATAAATTATTTTTTACTTTTTTATGAAAAGCATGTTTAAAAAATATATATTTTTAAAAATTATTATTAAAGGTATGTTCCTTTTCAAATGGAAGATATTATATTACAACTTAAAAAATGCTTAATTAAATTTGTTAAAGAAAAACCTAACAAAACAAGTCTAAAATTCTTCAACTAGCAATGATAATGTTTGCACACTAGATTTAAAAAGTATAAAATACTTCAACTTGTTTTCAAAAACATTTACAACTTGCAGGAAAACACCTCAGTTGACTAATTGCATCAACAACTTTACGACCGCTATGGAGCCATGTTTGGATCAGAAGGAAAAGGACACAAAGAAAATTATATCAAATGTTACGGACGCGTTGATCAGCTTTATCTGCTTCAAAGAGGGAGATAGGATAGCCTGTAAGTAGCTTTACGTTTTCTAAACTTGATTGAGAAACTATTACAACATATGAGAGCAAGGCCGTAGGGGGAGGGGGTCAAACCCCCCTGAAATCCCGAAATTTAGTAGTAAAAATTAATACTAGGTTTAAAAAGTGCAAATTATGTTATTATTAAATAGACAACACAACAGAGGATCCAGCAACATATTTTACATCATTGTGCATTGCATGCATACTGATATTTAGATTTGCTAGATTAAACTACAACGTACAATACACAAGGGTGCAGTAGGTTACAGCCTTACTCTCTTGTGAGCTTGATCTGATCTATTAAATAAGAACACTATGGAGGTTCAACAAAAATACTTTACTCTAACAAAACACGCAATGTTTGTGTATTGAAAATACTCCCAATACTGGGGTTGGAGTGCGAAGCACGCAATGCTCTGTGTATTGAAAATTCTCCCAATACGGCGTGCAATGCACTGTGCGTTGGCCGCTTCTCATATTGTTCATTGTCAAGCTCACATGTGCGTCGTTAGCAGTGAACGTGTTAATAGGGTTTAAATTCAAAGTTCTCCCGAAAAGTTTTCCTGGCTACGGCTTTGTACGAGAGTAAGTAAATAATAAAAGTGAAATTGAAAAATCTATATATTTATTGTACTTACATAATTAATAGTAGCATTACTGTTCAACATAGTCCCCTCCTACTTCTATGCACTTAGTCCATCTTGTAACAAGCATTTTAATTCCTTCCTGGAAGAAGGTTTTTGGTCTTGTGTTTAGAGAATTTTGCAGACTGATAATGATTCCCTCGCAACTGTTCTTTTAATGGGCCGAAAAGATGAAAATCGCTTGGTGCCAGGTCCGGACTTTATGGAGGATGGTTCAACAGCTGAAATCGAGATTTTAAAGGCACAAGACTGTTTTTTTGGCCGTATGGGCTTAAGCGTTATCCTGAAGCAAAATCACACCTTTTGAAAGTTTGCCTTGTCTTTTGGATAAGATTTTTGGCTTCAATAAACGCAGTAGCTCACCTAACTATTTATTTTTTAACGTTTAGGTTTGAAGCCAACCAAAATCGTGCCATTTGGAGATCGGCTAATCCCTATTTATAACAATATATTTTTTGTATACGTTTTACCACATCAATTGTCTAATCTTATCAGGAATGATCCAATGTTTTTGAAATGAGAAAATAATCTTTGATTAAAGAAATTAATTTTTGCTCCTTTTAATTTCTTATTTAATTTTATATACACTTATATTATTTAATAAAATATCTATACAAGTTCAAATTGATAAATTAATCTCAAGTTTATAATTTATAATCGCTGACAACCTATTAAAATCTCACTAACCTATTTTAACTTACTCACTACGTATTCCTGTCCACTTTAACTCCACTATTTTAAATCACAATAATTTTGATGATTCACTAGGTTTACTATTGCCACTGTATATCCAATTTCACGTTCACAAAATATTTGCAAAAATATTACTCAATTAGTGAGTTTATGAGGGAATTATCAACACTGATCGAGGGAATTTATGAGGGTTGTAGAATAGTTTAAGTTGGTGATTGTGATTGACCATTGACCACTTTCTGTCTGATTTAGTGTTCATAGCTGAAGGAGGGCCTGAATGTTTGTCAGCTAAAAACGAAAGCATACAGCAATGCATCAACTCCACGTACAGCAAGTATTTGAATAAAGAAACATCCAACGTCAACGATCTTCCTGCGTTTCAGTTGGAAGAGAAACAATGCAGGTAAGACTTTATTATTGACAGAACCTTTTTGTATGTAGGCCAAGTTTACAGCAGCATTGAAATACTGATTACAATTACTTTGATACTAACTGTAATGTACTACAATATCTTGCCGAACAAACCATTCCTTTTGTATATTTTTTTTTTTATGTATTTAAGGCGAAAAACCTGGGTGGTTATCATCGCCTCGGGATAACGAAGAACATTCGCATAATGCTCGTATGATCACACACAGGTATAAAATTAAACTTTTAATTTACACACACTTCAGACACTACACGATAAAATAACAACGATAACAACAATAATTACACAATAACAACTTGTCACAGGGCTGTCCTTTTGTATAGCCAACCTCGTATTGCTCCTGAATATATTATCTATCTTTTAATTTTGAATTATAAACTTGAAGTATTATCGGTGGTTCTCATCAGTCTCTTCTAAAGACAATTACTGTTTGTCGATAGTTTTATCTAATAAAGAATTTTATTTAAACAAAAATAGAGACACTTCTTTTATAATATGTTCTACATAGTATACAGAGTGCCTTGTGATAAAAGTTAAAAACTTGTTGTGGATAAACTAAAGTCTGTATTTGTGCAAATAAAACTGACATTTCTTGTATATGTATGCACGTTTTGTTAATACGCCAGTCAATAGACATTTTGTATGCTAAAAAATTTAACAGCAAACCGATTGCGTTATGAATTGGGAAATAGTTTGTAGATGAAATACCACCTTCGGTAACAATGATTTTTTATTGTGGAATTATTGAAACAACAAAAACCATGAAAGTTTTAACTTCTTTTTTTTTCACTTATATTTTGAAAATCATTGGATGAAACGCTATACTTTAATGGAAAAGTTATAGTAAATTAAAAAACCTTTAAATGAGACTTTGTAAGGATTGATAGGTGAAATTTAGCCTGAGAAAAATTTGAAATTCACGGAAAATCTATAATTGTAACATTTTAAAAATTTAAGCTTTGGAATCGTGTAAAATGAGTTAATAGCATGTAGAATAACTTTGCAGATATATTCATTTTGCATAGTAACTGTTTAACCCTAGAATCATAATCGTTCGTCTGACAGACGACGCAAGTTCACCGAGATTCGTAGTTAGCTATGTTGGAATGCAGTAGGCATGGTCTACCCCCCCTCTAATCCTCCCTCTTGGTCATCTGTCAGTGCCCTGCCTCAATTCAGCGCAGAATAATTTTGTATTTTGAAATTTTGCCGTTTTGTTTTCATGCCGTAGTCTGTGAGACGAATGATTAGGATTAGTGTTTAGTGCACTGTTACATTGTTTTAATATTACACAAAATTTATTTTTTTATAATTTTGAATTAAAACTTTAGTAGAATAAGTGGATATTCATGTACTTCAAACTAAAATTGTAAAAAAATAAAGTAAAAAAAAATACAAATTAAAAGGCAAAACAACACATTTTTGTTGTGGCTTTTAAGGAAAATGGTGTAAAATAAATTTCAAATATAATTTAGGTTAAAAAAACATCTCAAAATGTTAGATTGTTGTATTTACTGCAATGTAACGTCGTAAAAATAAAGTTTTTGACAAAAATATATTTTTTTTAATGTTTTTAACTTTGGTAGTCTTATAGACGAATGATTCTGATTAGTGTCACAACTAACACATGATTATGATTCTAGGGTTAAATAATTTGGAACATTATTTTGAAAAATGCATATACAGTAGAACTTGGATAGTTCGAAGCTGAATATGTAAAAATTCTAATTATCCAAAAATTCGAAATATAAAAGTAAAATTGTTTTTAGATTTTTAGGTTCTCAAAATGATTGAAAGAAAAACTATGATGAATAATATGATTATTATATACGGTTTATTTTCACCAATCAAAAGTAAATGATGCTTTTTTATTATGTACAATATAATAAAAAAAATATATACTGTTCTTTAACAAAGTATTGTGAATTGTCCTTGTAGAATTAATTGTTTTTATGTTTGCAAAATCCTCAAGTACGTTAAGAGAATGAAAAACAGCTTCACTTACAACAGGTCTGTCCTTCAATGTACCGCCGAAATTCACGCAATTGCTTAAGGGCCTCAGACGTTGTAGGGATTGGGGAATCTTCAACTTCTTCTAAATCCGAAAATTCGGCACATTTTTTGTTTTTCACTTCTTCTAAAAAGTTCACTTAGATGCTGGTCAAATTTCTTAACAAATACAGCATTTTTAAACAATTTTCTATTGTTGTTTTAGTAACTTGTGACCCATTCTTGCCGCTTGAAGGATATCGATCTTTAATTTTTTGTTTTCCAATGAATCTGTCAAGCATTTGTACAATAAGTCGCTAATAAAAATGCTTAACATTTTTTATAATGCCCTGATCTATTGGCTGTACAACTGAAGCCATGGTCGGGGGGGGGGACATAACGTTGTTCATAAGTGGGATAGAGTTATTGTTCTGTTCTGTTCTGTTTACATAAGGTTTTGTCGACATTTAACAACATACAGAGATTGGGCAGAGCATCAATCGACAAACTGCAGCATCGGTACCTAGAGAATTCTTGGCCGCCGGTACCGCGCCTAGAATTACAATACGTTTACAAACAATAGCAGTTAGGCTATGTCCTCCCCCCCTATCTACCTGTCAGTGACCTATTTATTCAGCGATCCCCTTCACATCACAAAATTTTATTTTTAGTGTTGATAAAAAAACTTTGAGTTAAAGATGTTGACTTTGAATTATCCATATTTTTTACATTTATATCATATAAAGTTGAAGGGACCGAACCGAAACTTTGAAATAACGGTAATTTTTAATTAAAAACGTTCGAATTAGCCGAGTTCTACTGTACATAAATTGTTAAGACCGATTAAAATTTTCAAACGGATTCTGAAAATAGAGTTCATGTGCTTCAAAACGTATATTTAAGATTTCCGTAAAAATGCTGAGTAGTTGGTTAAAAGTGGTTTAAACACGACTATAAACGCACGAGCAATTGGAGTCTACTGAAGTAAACTTCTCAACTTCTGTAAGTAACTAGCCAGTGAGTGAGACTCTCTCACTCATTCAACACATTGTAATACATGTGAGTTTCAGGGTTTTTAAACATCAAAATAGTAAAATAACGTAAAAAGGGTCATAAGGTAAATTTTGGACATTAGCCTAATTTAAAAGATTTAGTTATTTCATAATATTAATGAACATAGAAATTCAAAGGGAAATGCAGACATTAATTAGTAATTCAGATTAAATCAAAAACAATATTAACTTCATGTTTAAATTCATTTTTGTTTAAATATTTAAATTATGTTTCACGATGTGTCAAATTATGAAAAACAGTTAAAAGGTATTGGAGAGTTTGAAGTTATGGTCCACTAAGTTTTTAGACAGTGATGAATAGATATCGAAAGACGATTCCAGACATTGTAAGAAATAAACTTGATAGATTAAGTTGGAAGCCTGTGTAATCCATCTATGATAGAGACAGAAATTTTGTCCTGAAATGTTGGTACTTGGCGTTACTAGTCGTAGGGGAACATATTTACGGTCCCTTGGAAAACAGCTTCTCATTGGTAGCCTGGAGATAGCTTCTCATTGGTTTTCTGGTTTTGATGACGTCAGATGGTGTGATCGAAAGGATAACGAGGAAGAAGGAGCTTGGAGCGTCCCACTTGCATCAGTATTCGAGTACAGTACAGACGTGTTCTGCGGCTAGTCCAACAAAATGTTTTAACAAGTGCTTTTTTGCGGTAGTTAAAGTAGAACTACCGTTTATAAATGTTTAAGGAGGAGTAAGGACAGTGCTGTGTATTGTTCAATAGCGAGAATGTAAGAATTGCTTGTGAATTGTCTTAAAATCATCAACTTTGAAAGTTAGCGTGCACGAGCGGCATGGCTTCCAACTCTTTTCATAAAGATTTTATAATAAGTGCAACGAAAGTCTAAGTGAATCAGAATCTACGTGGCCAAAGTGCGACGAACTAAAGAATTAATGGGGTTTTTCTATTTTAATTGAATTCATATGTGTTATAAGTTTTTTTTTCTCTTTGTAAATTCATATCTATCTTTTTAAAGTGCACTATAAAACAACACGATCGTAAGTAATAAACTAATTTGGCTAAGTCTGCATTTGAATAATTTATCAATATAAGTTTTTGTATACCTAAGGTAAAATTATTAATAATGAATTTGTGTGTTTGAGTGTGTGATTGGAATAATTAAAACGATGAGTTGCCAACTTGAAATAATAATTAATGTATGTGCTTTTACAATTTAGAATGTTTCAGTAAAACAATAATGTCAATCACTATGAGTTTTTAATTTGAGTATTATCCTTTCCAGAAGTACTTTGTGGTAATGAACCTTGTTTAAATCATAAATTCAGTTTTTTAGTTTTCTTTGTAAGTGTAATTCAAAATGGCGACAATCTTTGGTGAACGGGACAGTTTAGAGGCAAAGTTGTCATGTGACAAACATGGCGGCCATGGTTCTGGACGAGTCCAATTTTAACCGGAGAACTGTTGTCATAGATGAAGATGGTTATATGTGTAACAGATATTTAGTGATCGCCTGTTGTAACCACAGATGCGATCAAAACATAACCTAACTTCAATTTTGGGGTTATGTTTGTTTGTTTTTATTGGGATTAAGGTGTTGCAATATTTTAAAATGGTAATTTAATTAATTAAATAAGTAAATGGATTGAAGGTAGGAAATAATAAATAATTGTTACACAGTAAAGGTATTTTTTTTTATTTGAAAAATAACTTAGAAATATTTTTGTCAAAATTAAATTTTTATTTTTCATTTTTTTTTGTTTTCTATTAATAAATTGTTTGTAAACGGCTTGCACAGAAGAGCACGTTACAAAATGGCGCCCGAACTTCTTTACCACAAACGAAAACACTGGGAAGGATGACTTTGGTGGAATCATAGTGGTTGGCTGTATTTCAATATTTTTGAAAAAGTTTTTAAGGTTAATAAATAAAATTTATAAAAGGGTTCATTAATAAATATACGATGGCAGAACTAAGCAATTCTGGAAATTTAATAATAAATCATTCAATTAATAAAATATAGTCTTAGAAGAATCAAAAAAAAAAAAAATAACAATGGAGAATGCAACTAAAATTAATAATGTGGGTGGGAGTGACAATTTAAAAGAAAATTCAGAAGTTACTCTGGAAATGATATTTCAATGTTTAAAAGATTTTAGAGCAGAAAGAAAACAAGATTTAGATAATAATTTTAAAAAGTTAAGTGAGAAATCTGATGAATTTAGATTAGAGGTAAATGGTAAAATTGACAGTTCTAAAAAAGATTTTGACAATTTCAGATTAGAAGTAAATAATAAATTTGAGAATTCTAAGAAAGATTTTGATAAATTAAATCAGAAATTTGAGGATAAGTTTAGTGAATTTAGACAGGAAATAAAGGAAGAAATAGCGAAATTTGATGAGCCGTTAGAGGTTTCAAATGTTAATGTTGATAACACAGTGAATAATGTTTCAAAAGAAATAGGATTAGATGATAGGCCTAGAAATAATAAAGTGTCAGTAGAGGTTAGGGAAGAAATATATAATAATAAGGTAGTTACGAATATTTTTGAATTTGAGGGTGACCAAAGTGTCACAGATTGCATTAAGGATGCATGTAATGTTGGATTTAATGATAAAGGATTGGAGGTTATGTTAGAAGGAAATAATAAGGAGATAGGGTATGAAAATATAAAAGTTAGATATAGTGAGTTTAGAAAAATTAATAGGCCTAAAATCAATTTTAAAGTCAACTTAGAAGCATTGCTTGGCTTGTATAGTAGTGAAGATACTAGGGAGAGTTGTGTAATAGAAATCTTTGAAAAAATCAAACAAAATTATGATCAAGAAAAATCAAAGTGGGAGTATAGGTTAGGCTATAGAAAACTAACCGTAGGCAAAAAAGTTCCTAATGGAAGTAGACGTAGGTTAGCCCTACATGTATTGCAGTTGCCGAGTAGGAGGAGAAAGAAAGATTATGTACCAGAAAGTGTCATGTAAACATACCGAAGGGTCAACTTAAGTAGATTGCGTAATAGATAGGCTACGCACGGAGGTGGTGCTAATGTACAGTTTAGACAAGTGGTTAAGGATAAATTGTTTGATTTTTTGGTAATAAATAATGAAATAATAAGGAAGTTTAATGCTATAGAGTACTAATTTGAATTTAAATAAATAATTTGTTTTTCAATAATAATAAATGATAATTAAGGCAATTTTAAATTAATAAAATTTGGTTAAAGAAATGAATATGATTTTTTAAGGGAAGTTAATGAGTTTTCAAGTTTAAATAACAAGTTGAAAGGAAGTTAAGATTTTTTAAGTAAGTAAAGGTTTTTTATACAATATAATAAAAGGTTTTCGTCCGAAAGAGGATAGTTATGAGTTTTAAGAGACAGTTGAACTGAAAAAGAGTCTTGTGTCACGTCTTGTAATCAAAGAAAGTTAAATTGAAGCAATATAGGTCTAAAGAAAGATTAATTGGAGGTTATGTTTATGAAGTTATTATTATGTTCGTCAGTTGGAGGAAGTTTATGTTTATTAAGTGGAAGAAATGTTGTTTTTTGTGGAGTTGAAGGTTTTTAAGTTGCCAAAGTGCATCGTCGTCGTTGAATTAAGAAAGTTGAAGGTATTATCTACGTGTTTTTTGAAGAATGGTCGTCGCATAGGAAAATCTCCTATGATTATGTTTTATGAGTTTTTTAAGAGGTGAATCGTCATGTGTTAGTTGAGAAGTTAGGATTAATTTAAAGTTAGACAAAAGATTGCTGAAATGAAATGGATATTTGAAGAAATGTTAGTTAAGATGAAGACAAATACAATCGACAAAGACTCTATCTAAAGTTGGTGTTTAAAGACAAATACAGTTATAAGAGGTTAGGAAAATGTTATTTAAGGAAGAAAATTGATTAAGGAAAGTTTTTAATTTGAATAGTTATTGGTTAGTTAATTTCAAGATGAGTTAATGAAAATTTTGAGATATATAGGCTAGGCCTAAATAAGTTAAAGTTGCCTTATAATACAGATATTAAGAAACTTAAAAGAAATGGAACAAGTTTAACAATTTAAAGAGGATTAGTTAGTTCTTTATATAGACTAAATATTTTGAAAATATAATTGATATTTTATAATTTGCAAGTTAGTTTGAAGTTAAAATAAATGTAAACTTTTAAAGATTTAATAATAATAATAATAGATTTGAGATGAAAGGGTTTCATTTAAACAATAGAAAGGCAAAACACCAGAGGATGATAGGCAATGCTTGAGGGGGTTGATGAGTTGGAGGGGGTGTGTTGGGTCTATGTTGAACTAAGTAGGCATAGATGTCAACTGGCACATTTCCGAAGACGAGTCATCCCCGTAAACAGCATAAGTGTCCTGCCAGTTACTAGAAGAGAACATAATAAAAGGATGCCAGAAGGGTAGTCAAAAGGAGAGTAGTGAATGAAACTGAAATTAATAAGTAAATAGTTTTGAAAGTTATAATGTGGTAGAGTTACGGAAGTACTACATTGCAAACCAAACTTCTACGCCGACGTAATTTATTATTAGGTGTTAGACTTTAATTAATGGCAATGATAGTAGGTTAATACATTATGAGATAAGTACTCTATATAATTATGATATATAAATGGATATTGTAAAATGATAGTTATGATAACTTGATTTATTAAGAATAATGAAATATGGGTGTAGCCAGGTGTGGCTTAGTACGTCATTGTTGTAGGTCATTAGAGATAGCAACATTGAGTCACATCTGGTGATTTAAGGGTAAGAC
>JAGFPH010001464.1:24039-34976 GCA_018207615.1 Philaenus spumarius
TTTTTTTTTTATTCTAATTATATAAAGTGATAATACGACGAAATATTATTTCTCAAATGAGGCAACCTTTACTATCTAGTTACCTTGATTTATACACACCTTAATTAGTACAATAACCTATTGTTCGATTTGGCAACGTTGATTAATTTCCATTTTAAATACGCAGTTAAACGGTACTTTCTATTGTTTGATGCATTTGTTTACGTAATTATGTTTGTTACATTATTTTCACATTTTCTTGCTTCGTGGATACTTTTGGGGTTCATATTGTTTAGTTTATTTAATTCTTACATGTTTGGTGTATGTGAAGTGATTTATTTTGTTATAATTACGTCAAATATCGCGGAAAAGTCGAAACTTAACCTATACAATTTCAAGTTTTATTTCTTTCATAACTCCTACAAATATTATTTCCCGGGAAAATTTTTGTTGTTTCTACAATCAGTTAGATGTGTTCTTTCATGTTATATCAAATTCCCTTAGAAATCGTTTGACAAGGTAAACTACATTTTTACCGAATAATATACTGATTATCAATTTGCTAAATTGGTTGCTATGGTAATGCATGTAAACAAACATAAGCTTTGGATCCGAACAGCTGTTTTATTCAAATCATCACTATTTTTACGCTTTAAAATAGAATTTCTTCAAAATAATTTCTTAATGTGCGTCTATGACCCCATAAGAAGATAGGCTACTGGTACTTTTAAATTGTCATATTTGTATCTTAAGTAGTTTTTATTCTATGTTGATTCTATGTCAATCAGTCAATCATTCAGTTAGGACAAAGGCTTCTATATATTATATAGATACAGTAATAATATATCCTCTTAACCGGCCTCGGATCAACCGGTCCTCGGATTAACCGGCCTATCCCATGGAACAACAGAGTTTTTCTCTCTTACAGATTATATTACTGTAACTGGCCAAAGTCTCAAACATTGATTGTTTGACGGACATTTCCTAGAAAATACTGCTGGGTGACGCAACTTCAGGTGTGCAATGTGTTAGTGTTGTGGCTGACAGAACAGGGGAGGGGGAGCATGAGTTTGATTCCCCTCTTGCTTCCGCGGCGATTGTATTTTTTCTTAGAATCAATTGACAAAGCGGCATCCTTTGTTTCTTTTTCTTCGTCTGTAGCTTTGTCGGAACCTTTACTGAATTTCGTGGGAGCAAAATATGTAATATTTGTAACATATTGCGTAATATGTTGAGCAGCGAAAGATTCAAGCATTAGACGTGACAAATGTACGAAAATGGAGAGACTTGGCTTTACAAATCTTTGAAAGTTATAGAACGGAAAAAATACGGTAACTGATTTTTTTTTAAACAGTGATACAGAAAATTGTAAATTCATTTTTCAAAGTTTATGTAAGTTTAAAATGTTTAATTGGTTGGTGTTTGTTTAGGTATGTATGTACATACAATAAAATGGATTGCAATAATGTCTTATTTGCTTGTATATTTATGATATATGTAGGTTATTTTTGAACAAAAATCTATTTTTTACGGGAACCTCGGACCAACCGGCCAGGGCCTCGGTCACGACCAGACCGGTTAAGAGGGGGTTCTATTGTAATAAGTCTATTATTTTCCAGAGAATGACCTAAAGTACCATTGACTAGCTAGGAAGATTATGGAGGGGGGGGGGGGGGGTCATGACTTCCGTCAAATTCCATTTAACTTGTGTGTTCTTTCAGAATTAATCCTTGAGAAAATATAACCACTATGTATGTTTAGATCGTTGTAGGAAATAAGAAAAATATTGGCCATAATAATATAATAATATAATGTGCACATATTTATGTCTTAGGATTTATTTTTTTTACATAAAAAAACATTTACTCTTATCACAGCAAAAGTACTACCACACTTTGTGGAGCTTTAGAAAATTTTTAAAGGGTAGTCAAACAATAGATCTTGTCATTGTTGAACAAACACAATGTATAAGTGCACGTCCCAAGTAAATAAACTCTATGACAGTAAATCGCAGGTCATGAATCATGATTCTTGCAGGAGCCAGAGTGCATTGCAGCAGGCAATTCATACTTTTATGCCGTAAAGTTCTTAGTGCTTTGAAATAAACTTTATACAAAATTATTATTATTGTTTGCCAGATGCAGTGGTGTTAACTATAGTCAAACTATAGTTTTAGTAGACCAGTTTGTTATTTTTTGTATTTAATAGTTTTATAATTTATTGTTAAATTGGTTTTTATTGTTAATAATAGATACATATTAGTAGATTTAATGTGGCTCCTCCCATTCCCCCACCCCCCCCAGGTCGGTCTTGGATTAACCGGTATGGGGAGGAGTGGGGGGGGAGGGCGTGTACAGTATATATAGGTTGTAATATTTTATGTATACTTTAGTAGTGTTAAAACCCTCTGAGGATGACGACCATGTCATCGAAATGTACATAAGGGTAAGGTATTTAAACTTAACTTACAATTTAGTTGTTTAGTTATAGTTTTTGCTCCTTGTTTTGTGGTTCGGGTTTTTATTTAAATCAGTGTAACCTTAAAATACTGTACTTCTCTATTTAATATAGATTAGACTACACCAAGAGACTACTCATACATATAGTAAATTATATAAACTGTACATGAAACATACCTTTTGTGATCTGTTCAGCTAAATTGTCTTTTGCCTGCTTATCCCTAGCCTGTACTGTGAGAATGATAACTGCTGCGGCCTGGTGGTCAAGACTAGAATTAACAATGACAGCACCGGTTGTAGAGTTGATCCTGTAAATAATAAGATGTAGACATTTATTTCACAGAAAAACACATATGGCTACCGGATGTCGACTGCCTGTCCCTTATCTGTGCGCACTTGGAACTATTATTAGCTTCCTGAATTCTGGCAGCCATGAGGTGTACTACAACCCTCACAATTACTTTACTTTACAATTAAATCTATATTAAAATAAGATGGTCAACAAGGGTTACAATTATAAAACAATCTTTTACTTCTGTATTATTATAGGTAATACATAAAATGATATTTCTTTTCAAAGAACAATATTATTTAAATTGTGAATACTAAGTTTGATGATAAACAGGTTATTAATTGTTGTTCAATAATTTTAAAACACAAGATCTTAACTCGGTGGGTTGGAGCCGTCTTTTTCCCAAAGTATTTAAAAAGAAAACAAATTTGATTATATATAACACAATTAAAATAATATGTACAAAATTAATGAGAGCAAGATTATATGGAATCGTCAAAAAGGTTATTTGGTTAATGGATTTAGTATTATAATGGATCACTGAATTTACGATAGTTTAAAGTTCAAAGGTTCTTGGTAAATCTATATGCATAACATATGTATATATTATTATTCACAGTTTAGTTCAAATAGATAAGTTATCCCTCTAAGGTAACTGGTTTGGTGTTGGATCTTAAAATAGACTAGGCCTAGTTAATTGGAAAGTTCTCACCCAATTGGTTGTTTGTTCTTGTAGATTAGAATTTGATAGTAATTGTTATAAAGGAAAAACACTGAACTTCATAAGCTTCATATTTATTCAAATACCGATTCTTTTCTTTAAATTTCAACAGCCAAAATTATATCAACTGCACTATTTAGTGGCCAACTTAACAATGTTCTTCATTTGGGGCTTCTCTACCTTTCCAGGAAATGGATAATAACGCCTGATGAATCTTCATATCTTCTGGAATTTGGGTTTGTTAATGTAATAGGTGTTTGGGAGTCGTGAAGTGTGATTTATTTTAATTGTGTCTTTGTTTTGATACATAACAATGTTTTACTATGAATTTAATATGATTTTAAACAGTTAAATTATAGAAAACACTTAAATAACTCCTTATTACAATAATTGCTATCTAATTTCTAGAATGTATATATCTTATTCTTTGTATTTTTCCATTTGGTAGCAAGAATTACGTGGACCAATCACAGCGTTTCGTGGGAGGAGTTTACATAAATGAAATCCGCCTACGATTAAATTTTGTCGGTCGAGGCTTCAGTTTTATATATTATAATAGCTTATCGGCGTTTATTTTAGATTTAGACCAAAGACATTTGAGATGTAAAAAATTGGTTCTTTTCATAGGCCTGGTTTAATTTTCTAATAAGAATGTATTTTTCTTGTAATCGGATTTATTCTGCCAACTTCTCTTCGATTTGTAATTAGATAGGCCTAGTTTCTCCTTGCGTTTTAACGTAAATCTTTGTCGATTGACTTGGTTTTATGTTGTTATTTTAGCTTTCCTGGATGCAGAATTTAGTTTTGAATATTTTTGATGTAGGAAATGTAGGTCTACAGATTCGTTTTGTAATTTTATTTTAATGAATTCGAGTTGAAAGTCGTGAATTGATTGTACCTTTCCGTTGTAGTATTTAGTGTTGCGCATAATTGTCGCTAGGTGTCGGGCGTGTATGACGGATTAACTAAATGAATGACATTCCAATTTGACTTCTATCTCTCTCGCTCCAATACGTATTTTTAATCTCGTTCTTATCTTCTTTACAGAGTTAGGGAAATATTTGAATTGTAACAGGTGTACACCTATTAACTATGTTTTTAAATGTGTTGTGTTTCGTACTTAATGTTTTGACTACCTCCATTCAACGAGAGTTCCTGATGATGGGACAGACATCACGAAACGCTTCTTATAAATAAACAAAAAGAAGTCACTGGTGGAACAACATAAGATACTGAACTATTATATTCAAATTCAGAGACCTGGATATTAAAAAAAAAATTTATTATTTTAAATCCTGTTTAGCTCCACCAAAAACTAAAGAGACCAACCAAAAGCAGATTCGAACTATTTAGAATATGGAAAGAAAATTAGTTTTTACTCTTAAAAAGTTACCTTACCCAAAACTTCAATGGGTATATTTCTTAATCCTCTATCTGCTAAATGATACCTCTTTAATATTATAAAGTTTAAAATTAGTGTATTTAAAATTTGCTAAAAGTATATTATATTACATATAATAAATGTAATTTTTTGAAAACTGTTAACTTTTACAATTATTTAACATAATTTTTTGCTACATATTTTGGATTTATCAACTTTTTTTGTGTTATGACAAATGCCCTGGCTACTTTTGAAACTTTTATTTACAAGAAAATAACTTTCCCGTTTGGAACTCAGAAAAGAAAATAGAGACAATTTTCAAAAATATTTTGACTACATAGCAATGTTTTCTGTATTTTTATGAACAAGAAAATATACAATAATCTATATTTTCCTTGAATAAAATACATTCTATAGATTTAAAAAAAGATAATATACCAAGCAGTAAAAACTACCACTTGAGTGGTTTCTATGTACAAGATATAGGGTTGAACAAAATATGTTATATAATCCTTGGGTCAATAGAATGAGGTAAAACAACCTAAACTAACCCTTGGGATTGTTTAAGTAATTCAAAAAAAAAATTTCAAATTAGCTTTCAAAAACTAGATAAAGTTATCAAATTATTAAAATATTATCTTCTTTCTAGTGGCGAAATACTAACCTGAAAGCATGTTTGTAGTCGTAGATCGACGTATCCTTCAATGCTGCCCCAGTTTTATCAGCTGCTCGTATTGGTTCCACCAATGAGTATTCGAGTTCGGCGTTTAAGTCAGGATCTGTTGCATGAACCACTAGCACCGTCTCATCTGAAAGTAATTTGTAATGTAGAATGATAAACTAAATACGCATACGTATTTGAATTATTGATTATAATTCATTCACAACCACAGTCATTAAACATTTTTCACATAATTAATTCATATTTTCATATATTGGTTACATATTTATTGTTAGATTTGAATTAGGGATTCCATCTTCACAAACTTAACCCACCCAATGCCAGACTGCCCAAAGTGACGTTCTCTCAGGGGCAAGATGCAACCAATTCGAACCTATGCGAGAATTTGCATAAATTTGCATATTCGGTTATTTAATACACTTAAAATCATCCAATCGTAATAAAACCGGCACCGTTGGAAAGGCAATCAATTGAACTTTAATTTTTGTATTTAAAACTTTTTCGTAAAACCTATAATTACGTACGTAGATATCGTTTTAAAATATACAGATCGGGTTACAGCTATTTCAAAGCGTGAATTTGCATACAATTGTACTGTTATTTCCCACGCGTCTTCAACGTTCAAGCCCACCTACAGAAGTATTTCTATCAAGATTGTAAAGCTACCATTGGATTCGTCAAGATTTTATCTTTCTAATAGTGCCTTCCAATCGGATGTCACAATTTTACACGATTTATGACGAAGATCTCTGTAAACCCTTGCGATTGGACAGTTTTCGACCAATGAAACAGCCCATTTGTCAACCGATATTGGGTAGGCACTGCCACATGTTTTGACAGATTTCTTTTCACCATTTTGTAGAGAATAGTTTGATCTTTCTAACGGTGGGAAGTACACTAGAAATAATCAGTTTTTGATTGTCTAGACAGCAGTGGAAAGTACATAATTAGGGCATTCTGATGAGAACGTTCTACGTTTGTCGGTCCCACGTAATTCAAATGTCCCTTCCTGCCTTTAGTAATATCGACCGGGGACGTTTCATTACATTGATGTCATTTTGTTATTCAAATAAAGAAAACTCAAACACTTTTGTGAACTAAGCAAAGACAAGTATACCATTCTTTTCTTTGATTTATCCTCTACACTTTGTTATAATAATATTTCATTTCTGCACAAAGCATATATTAGTAAATTATGTTTCAAACTAGGCCTAGTTTTTTTAGCAGTGGTGTATTTCGAACATAAAAACTGGTTTCTCCAAAATAAGAAATTTGAAATTGATAAATGTTTTTATACAGTTCTATTTAGAACTAAATTACAAAACTTTTTTATGCTTACGAAAAAATTACAAAAAATTTTACTACCTGTTATTTAGGCCTAAAGTTGAACTTTTTCCTTTCGTTACTGAACATTTTCTGTTTCTTGAGCTAATAATTTTTACAAATTTACATCAATAAATTTTTTAATTGCATATATGAAGTCTTTAAACCTTTCTCTACAAAAAAGGTACAGAACACTTTTGGATTGGGATAGAATTACTATTTTTGGCGAATTTTTTAAAATATGCTTGCAAAACACTAAAAACGGGCTGGCCAATTTGAGCTATAACCACTTGTAGGGTTAATGAGCGCATAACAGTAAAATCAGGGAGATGCATACTGTGTCCGTATTTTGTTGAAGACGATAACGGTAATTCTGTTACTGTAATGGGAACTGTTATGTTAAAGAAAGGACATCCTTCAACCTATCACAAGAGATCTGACGAGGTTATGTTGTGCTAGCAATCTGGCTTTTTGTTCCCAGAAATTTCAGCAAAAGAGTGCTAACAGTCACACCAGCATTGCTTTACTTCAAAGAAAATTTGAAAACCACCTGATTTCCCGAGGGGCAAACTTTCTATAATAATCTTCATTCCCCGACCTTTCACTCCCTGACGTTCATGTGTGGGGAATGATGAAGAAAGCATCATCCATTGAGAACTCTGAATTTTTATCTCAGGGTCCTAGCCAAAGGCCAAACTTTCATCTCCAGTTACAATTTTAGCCAGAAATTTTGTGTGCTTGAAGATGACTTTCACTTCTGTGCAAAGTGAGACTCGATTTTCTTTCTGTTCTTCAATCAAAAGTTTGTGAAAAATTTTGCACTCACTAGTCTCATTTGCAAATTATAGCTTAAAATGGTTTGCATGGACCCATACAAGATGTTAACATCTTTAGTAAGCTCTCGAATAGTCACTCACCTGTTTGAAAACGACTTAAGTTTGGTTACTTTTTGCCCGTTTTCATCGGTTTTTCAGGTCGAAGGCATTTTGATTGTTCCTCGTCTTTAACCAACTCATTTCAGCTTTTAAATCGCTTATACCACTTGTAAACAGTCTTTAGAGTTACCACATTATCACCATACACTGATTTTAACATTTCACGAGCTTCTTTGGAACTTTTTTTGCAACTTGACCCAAAACTTAATGTTAATGCGTTGTTTGAAATCCATGATGCACGACAGATATGATAAACATATAATTCTAGCTGCTCTAGAAGCTAACTGACAAGTCAGAACATCTTCAAACTTGACACTGCCTGTCTCAATAGATTAGGCTTTCGGACGTATTAGATCACATGGATGTAGTGTCAGCAGTTGCTGTTAAAATAAATGGCACCAGGAACTGGCACACACTTTCTCACAAACAAATTTAAATTATTAAACAGATTCACTGTGACTTGTAGGATGAGGGTAGGAGAGGTAATTTTTTATTAAAGTAAAAGATTAACTAATAAATATTATTATTATCTAGAGAGAAAACTATTCAATCAATTTCGAACAAATTTGCACTACACACGTCAATTAGGCCTGTACAGATTTATGAAGAAAGGTTTTGAAAAATTTTGAAAAACAACCCCCTTTATGGCCGAAAAACCCCCAAAAATCTGTTATTATTATTAGCTAAACGAGAATTTTTAGAAAGATGCGGTATTTTGCATATGGTACATTAAAGGCTACAAATAAGCCAAATTTTATCAAAACCGTTAGAGCCGTTTTTTTATAAAAAAATAATAACTGATTTTTTGGGGTTTTTTTACCAAAAAGGGCATTGTTTTTCAAAATTTTTCAAAACAGTTTTTCGTGCATCTATACAGGCCTACTTTACATGTCTGGTGCAAATTTGTTTGAAATCAATCGAATAGTTTTCGCTCTAGCTTTGTATACATACAGACATACAGACATACATTCAGACATACATACAGACATACTACAGACAGAAATTTTGTACAAACCACTTTTTTGGACTCAGGGGTCTCAAAACGGATATTTCCACAAAAATCTCAACATCTGTTTTTTTTGTGATCACTATACTTTCTCTATAGTATAGTGAGAAAGTAAAAATGAATTTAACATATTTTTCTATCACACCTCAAATGAGGTAGGTTAAGTTTGAGAAAGCAAAATACAAGTTAGAAGTTCAAAGTTGATTTCTATTTTTTTATATTAAGAATGAAAGGTTATTATTTTTATTTATTTTGCAGTATGAGTTATTAAAATTTAAGTTATAATTAATTGCAGCTAGATGTAGTATATAATATTAACAAATGTAAATTAGAAAGATGTTTATAGAGATACTATTTTATAAAGTATTAAATAAAACTACTCAACATTTAATTAATTCAAAGTTTAAATAATATTTTAAAAACAAAAGAACATACCTATAGCAGTCCTTTCAGAAATGTGACGGATGTAGTTGTCAATAACAGAGAAAGTTGGTGGTTTGTTGTTTACATCAGCAATGTTTACAAGGACTGTAGTTTGTGCCGTTTCCCTCAAGGGCGTGCCACTGTCTACAGCTAACACTGTTACTTCGTAGAGTCTCATCGAGGTTATGTCTGGATCTAAGATGGCCGCACTAGATACTGATATAATTCCAGAGCTGAAGACAAATTTAATACAATAGCAATGTCGTGTTAGAAATCAAAAAGTAAAGGATAATTAGAGCTAGACATTTATTCCTGAAATTAAATTTTAAAATATTTTTAAAATTCAAATTTAATAAACCATGTTACACAAACTCTATTAAATGTCAAAAATAATGTTCAGAACGATCAATAGTTCGAGGTGTCTCATAAACCCAAAGAAAAGAAATTCCTCTTTGATAAATATGAAGGAACAGGGATATAAGAGTTTATCTCGCAGTGACTGTCCAAATAAATATATAGGACAGGGAGAAAGGTCGTTCAGAAAAAATATTTAGAGAACATATTCCTTTTGCCAAACTGCACACCTAACAAAACCCGAATCCAAATTTGCCGAACTCCTCATTCAAACAGACCACAGACATTCCTCTACAGATCATTCCCTCAAAATATTATACTATTGTAAAAAAGGCAGGTTCTTGAGCGCATTAGAACAATTAAAAATATACAAGAATTTTAAAAATAACAGCAGTATATTACAAAATTAAAAACTCTAGTTTGATTCTAACTCATTATTTGATAGTTTGATATGTTGCTAAAGATTAGCAACCACCTCCCTCGACTAGTGTATGCGACCATCGTAGTCTGTAGTACTTATCGAGATGTTGGGCCCAACTGGTCAGTTAGTAATACAAACTGACTCTTAGTCTCGAACAATGTAACTTGTTTTTTATATAAATGTTTTATTGTGCTTGTGTTTTAATGTACAGTGATTGAGTGTTTGTCTTTTTAGTAATTGGCAAAGGATTATCTTGATGTGAAACTTGAAAATGGCTGGATAGCCGGAATGGGTGTCTTCCAACGGCAAAATTAGAATATTGGAGATGATAAGCCGTAATAGTTGTTTGTAGTAATAATATAAAAAACCTTTTTCATTCTTTATACACCATTCAATAGAGTTTTTTTGTAAGCAAAAAATGTAACAGCAAACTGATTGCGTTATGACTTGGGGAATAGTTTGTAGATGAAAATACTACCTTCGGAAACAATGATTTTTGTATTGTGGAAATATTGAAACAAAAAAAAAACGAGAAAAAATATGCTTTTTAGTTTTTCACTTACATTTTGTAAATCATTGAATGAAACACTATACTTTCAATAGAAAGTGTGTGGTATATTAAAAATTTTTAAAATGAGGCTTTTAAGTCTTGTTCAGTGCATTTTTGTCCAAGAAAAATTTTAAAAACCAAGGAAAATTTAACGGTTTTTGATAATTTATAATTTTAACATTTTAAAAGGGAAAGCTTTGGAATTGTGTGAAGTGACAGTTAATGGCATGTAGATTAACCATATTGTGCCCGCGCCTATTGCTGTAACGTAAGAGCTTGCGTGGGGCAAATTTAAATTTTAAATCAAGTCATAATGCAATCTTTTCATTTACAAAGTATTTATCAAGTCATAACATAATCTTTTCATCTACAAAGTATTTATCAAGTCATAACGCAATCTTTTCATCTACA
>JAGFPH010001464.1:39227-52472 GCA_018207615.1 Philaenus spumarius
GGGGGTTTGGGGGGTAAAAATTACTAAATCACGATTTCTCCATAATTACCAAACAGATTGGAATGAAATTTGGTAGGCTATGTAGCTTCCTCTAGGGCCATAGGCGCTCGCTAAGAAAGGGTTTGAAAAAATTCAAAATTTTAGAGGGGGTTTGGGGGGATCAAAGTTATTAAAAAACGATTTCTTCAAAACTACCGAACGGATTGGAATAAAATTTGGTATGTAGCTTCCTCTAGGGCCATAGGTGCCTACTAAGAAAGGGTATGAAAAAATTCGAAATTTTAAAGGGGTTTGGGGGATCAAAGTTATTACAAAACGATTTCTTCAAAACTACCGAACGGATTGGAATGAAATTTGGTATGTAGCTTCCTCTAGGGCCATAAGTGTTCACTAAAAAAGGGTTTAAAAAAATTGGAAATTTAAAGGGGGTTTGGGGGATAAAAATTACTAAATCACGATTTCTCCAAAATTACCGAACAGATTAGAATGAAATTTGGTATGTAGCTTCCTCTAGGGCCATAGGCCCTCGCTAAGAAAGGGTTTCAAAAAATTCGAAATTTTAGGGGGGTTTGGGGGGATCAAAGTTATTAAATCACGATTTATTCAAAACTACCAAACGGATTGGAATGAAATTTGGTATGTAGGTTCCTCTAGGGCCATAGGTGCTCACTAAGAAAGGGTGTGAAAAATTTCAAAATTGTAGGAGGGGTTTGGGAAGATCAAAGTTACTAAAATCATAATTTCAGATTTTTTATTATTATGACAATAGTGCTTTTATTATTTAAGATCTATATATATATAAGCCAAATACCACTCACTGACTGAACACTTAAAAAGAATACAATTACGTTAAAAAGACTGAAAATACCACCACCACGGGCAACGCCGTACGGGTCAGCTAGAGTAAGTTATAATAGGAAGAACCCCAGAAAACACATTGTACTTTAATGGGCCCTTTCAAAGTAACGAAAGTGAGGAGGACGATTATCTGCCAAAGACGCATCATTGAACTAAACCAAGACCACAAACAGCCGTCTTGGCTGATTCCAAGACAACAAGACATACTGCTTGAATGAAGTGTGGTAGAAAACCATGAAGAAAAAATTAGAAAATCCCTTAATGACAAAATCTGGGAAATATTGTTGCCGCCTGGGAAATAAATAAAAACAATCTAAGAAGACACTCTATGGCTCTATTTCGTCTTGGTAATGGACGCGACTGCCTTGCATCCCTCCTGAAGAGATGCAACATTTACACCACTGCGCCAGTCATATGCGTTAGGAAGGTATGCATCGGTCTTCCAAATAAAGGCATGCGCTTTCATGCAAAGTACTAGGTTAGAAGAGGTTTTATCAGTTGATAAAAAGAAAATCACACTCCATTCAGACCATCAGTCAGTACTGAAAGTTTTGAAGTTACCCAAATTGACCTCACGGCCATTAGGCGAGTGTAGAGAATCACTGACAGAATTAGCAATGGACACTTTCGAATCCAAAGTAATAAGGAAGAAGACTAGAAGGCGAGGAAAGACTCGTCCACTCGTTTTGTGGACTCTGAACTGGCCATCTTGGTTTCGGAGCAAACAGGTGAATCTGTGATCCGAAACTGGTCTAAGAAGGAGTACATAGATAAGTGGAGACAGTCTGAGGATTGCAAACAATCAAAGATCCTACTGGAGAGACAGGATCACTGCATTTTGTTGCTGTCTACAAAGGATATGGTGGCATAAAACATTAGACATTAGGTAAGAATATTCTGCAGGAAGGAAAGCTGAAGGAGGTGGACTTTTCTGGCCTGATGAGGTTTGTAAAGATGACAGATAGGTTCTGCAGGAAGTAGAAGTGGTAAGGTAGTGGGAAAAGGGGCCCTTGCCTAGGGTACGTATGGCCCACCCTAAAATAGAATAGAGTCACAAAAGTACAATAGTCTATTTTATATCAAATGGTATACATTTGATAAACATATACATGTTTCTACATTTTGGTAAAACTGGTCTTAGAAATAAGTATGAACCAGTTGACAAATTACATCAGTTGCCTGTAGTAGAAAGGAAAGGAGGAATCCCCCAAGAATGAAGAAATAGAGAAGATTGCACTATTGTGAACCAAAACATACTGTCTGTGTCAAGGTTGCAATGAACATATGATGTTATTGTTTTTCGGTAAATGCTATCTACAATGATTTTGATGTAAGAAGCATAAATCTTGACTGTGCAACTCTAGAGTAGTTCATATTATAACTAACTAATGGTATCTTTTATACTTAAAAATAAATAACGTCCATCTTACTTACTGTCAATTATATATAGGTTCCCTTCATGCAAATCTGTGCCGAACTTGTCAGTACCAAAACCACGCAGATAATATGTAATAGTTCCAAACGCATTGCTGTCCAGATCTGTGGCAGAGAGCTTTGCTATTAGAGAGCCTGGAGCTAGGTCCTCTTGGATAGTATAGCTGTACTCGGGTTTGCCAAACACTGGGGAGTTATCATTGGCATCTTGCACACTGACACGTACTTCACTGCTGCTGACCTCTGTTAGCTCTCCCTGTAATTAGTAAATAGTATCCGAATACAGGGTGATTCAATGGTGCAAGCTGATTCTAGAGCTTAAAAACGTTTTTATAAAACTTAAGTTTGCAAATCATTTGTTTTCAATCCGTGGATCATATTGTTAATTTTTTAAATCAACTCCTATAAAAGTGAATGTACGTCCGTGAGTAACATAAAATATAACAGCTGATTTCACCCATCATCTGTAATACTTTAAAAAACTCAGTGTAGATTATACTTTGGGGTTATATTTACAACTTCAACCATTATAATTTCTTATGAAGTTGATTTTTTTTAAATATGAGTTATAGAACTAATGTATGTTATAAATACGTTATAATATTTGTTTTTTGGTTATAAACTGTATATAAATATATCCTATTATCATCAAAATATTCGTTTATACAAATTTAAAGAAGAAATGCCGATTCGTTTAGCTTCGGAAACATTCGTACATCTTCGTACAACAATTAAATATATTCGATTATTAATTTCACTTCACTACAATATTAATAACTTCTAAATCATTTGATCTATCAATATGAAATGAAAAGCAATTTAAAGATAATATTTGTATCTTTCTTTAAATATATAATAGCATATATTATATAACTTATATAATACATAAGTACACAATTTTAACAAATATTCCTACAGTTTTACAATCCTTATAATTGTACACATTTACCGAGTTAAAAATCCCTGTCAGCATAGTCAGGTAGGCCTAGATAAAGTGTGTTGTTTTTAAAAAGTATTTTGTATAAATGATGTATTTCTGATGTGTATCTAATTAATTAGCCTGTGATTTTTCACGGGGGTTTACTAGTCATTAAATATTGTAAAGAAACATTCTCTAGTAGGTATAACAGAAAACAAAGGATTTTTTTTCATTTTCAAAATGATCAAGCCAAAAATACACGATAGGGGTCTACATTTAAAAATGTTGAGCAGTCAATAAAATTTCCAATTTTTTATATGGGGCCAAACTTGCCCCATACATAAAAAAGTATATTTTAATGCCTTATAATAATTTTATGAATTTGGATTTTCTCTACCCACTCTCTAAACAGTCTGGAGTATCTCCAGACTTTTAACTAATTCTGTATAAATAAATATGTATTATTCTAAACTCAAAAACGTATTTATTTAATAACAACAAATGCAGCAATTTATTATGAAATAATTTCATTTTAAATAAAGGCCTAATGTTTGATGTTAGGAAGGTAGGATACCTCCAGAGTTCTTTTTTGTTAAATTACACAACAAATATAGAAATTACAATTCTAAGTCTTCTTCTCAAATATATTTCTTTTACAAAGTATATAAAGTCCATATTTATTCATCAAACCATAAGAAAACAATTTTACAACACATTCAATAACAATGAAGTTTTATTAGTAGGTTACCATAATATACTTACATTTGCATTATTTGTATGCGCTACAACAGTGAATGCCAACTGACGGACGCCCTCGTCATAATCCAATCCGTTGTTATCATTAACACGTATAACCACGGGTGTTTGTCCGTGCGCAGAAACTGGTTCCACTTTGAACCACTGCAGGACACGAGTATCGCTAGACTTCAGAGACAGTGAATAGTGAGCGTTGTCCCCGACATCTCCGTCGCTTACTACCATGTTCAACCCAGGTAACGGAGTGCCTATTCCTGTTCATAAACGAAATAATGTTTAACACTTTCAGTGCTACAGCATATTAGGGTCTTATTACGAATGACTAAAGATGGTGGGTGTTCTTATGAATGACTAGCAAGGTGGCGTCCAATTTAAACGATTGTTAAGTTGCTTTGTAATCATTATTTTCCTAGACTTTAGACTTGGACTCGTAGAAGGGTTGCTACCAACTTCTGAATATAAAACTTACCAGGTAAACTTGTTTACCAGGTAAAACAAATTGGTCTAGATAACGACTTAACTCGCTCTTTTCCAATGTAAAGGTATGGGACAGGTGCGGTTAAAACCGTGCAGAGTCATAGGGAAGGACACGTTTTGCGGGTTTAATCGCTCTCAGCACTGAACGTGTTAGTAAAGAAATTTATATTTATATATTAAAATCAAGCCATAACAAAGCATTGCCGGGTGCAACAATTATTTTATAAAAACTAGAGACATAAGGAAGATTTATCAGTATTACCAGATCATCCGTGAAGCCTCATCAAATCGCCTGTGACCAGGAATCGAATCAGGATACTGATTCTAAGTCGCACAATTTTTCAATAACGACTAAACTGTTTATATTTCAATATCTTTCAAATTGGTAAATTCATTCAACCATAATGACTAATGAACAAAATGTTAAGGTTTGGGCATACATTAAAGTAAAGCCTATAGGCCTATTTTATATTCAAAAGTTTTATTTGTAAGAATAATTTAAATTCAGAATAATAACAATGTCCTGGTCTGTACAGAGAATATTAAGTTATTTTCAGAGAAATGTGTATAGAGCTAAGAATACTGTGTAACATTGTTGAAGGGCGTAGGATATATTACTAACTTTTCATGTAATTCAGTTTCTTCGTACCGACTATGAGGTGTGATGACTAAATTGGTGAATTAATTTTTATAGCAGCAATTGTTGACGCTACATCCGTTGATCAATATGTCCGACAGCCCGATCTGTTGAGACAGGCAGTGTCAAGTTTGAACACGTTCTGACTTGTCAGTCAGCTTCCAGAGCCGTTAGAGTGAGGTCGTGTTTACTGTGTCGGTCGTGCATCATGAATTTCCAACAATGCATTAACATTAAGTTTTGTTTCAAGTTGCCAAAGAAGCTCATGAAATGTTAAAATCAGTGTATAGTGATAATGTGGTAACTCTGAAGACTGCTAACGAGTGGTTTGAGAGATTTAAAAGCGGAAATGAGTCGGTTGAAGACGAGGAACAGGAGACATCCTGTTCTTCGACCTCAAAAATAGATGAAAACATGCAAAAAGTGGCCAAACTTGTTCGTTCAAACAGGCGAACAAGAACGAACAACGAACGGTATTTGAGAGCTTACCGAAGAACTTAACAACTTTTACAGGTCCATGCAAAGCATTTTAACCAATAATTAATTTGCAAATGAAACGAGCGAGTGCAAAATTTGTTCCCAGACGATTGGCTGATGAACAGAAGGAAAATCATGAAGATCCGGACTTTATGGCTAAAATTGTAACTGCAGATGAAAGTTGGGTCTATGGCTATAAACCCTGAGACAAAGTACAGAGTTCTCAATGAAAAAACCGTAACTCCCGTTACCCTAAAAATGCACGTCAGTCAAAATCAAACATCAAGGTCATGTACATTGTTTTTTTTTTTTTTTTATAGTGCGATCAGAGTTTGTTCCAAGGGAAACAACTGTAAACTCCAAATTTTACAAGGGGGTATTGGAACGTTTATGAAACGATGTGCGAAGAAAGAGACCAATAAAGTGTGGCAGTGGCTTCCTTCTTCATCACGACAACGTCTCGTTCAACAAGTCGCTTTTGATTCACAAGTTTTTGGCCGGAAAAAGTGTTCCTCTCTGTCCACATCCACCTTACTCACCGGATTTAGCACCATGCGACTTCTGGCTACCGGATTTAGCACCATGCGACTTCTGGCTCTTCCCAAAAAAAAAAAAACGTGCTAAAAGGAAAATGTTTGACACCTGATATTGAGATGGCCATGAATCAGCAGCTGAAAGGCCTTCCAGAAGTGCTTCCAATCATGGATTCAACGTTGGGACAAGTGCATCACTATCCAAGGACAGTACTTTGAAGGAGATTAATTCAAATTCTATGTAAGCTTATTATTTTATTTATAAAACTATTCACCGTATTTTCTTATCACACCTTGTAGCTAACAAAAATTACAGTAGTTCACAAAATTTAATGATTCCGTAACAGCCTTGCCGATTAACCCTGGTTACAAAGAACTGGTTATTCAAACCAAAATACATGTTACTTTTACTTTTTAAATTAATCGTGATTTCTTAGGATGGAAGTTTGTGCAACAAATTACTATTAATATGACTTTAAACCTTATTCAGTGGGACATCTGTTATCAATATCACTTTATCCTTTTGAATGCAACTGCAATAGCACCAAAAAAGTGTTTCCCAATTCTTACCTATATCTTCGGAAACATTAATTCTGAATATCTTCTGATTGAAGACAGGATTCAGGTCGTCAACGTCCGTTATTACAACAGTCACTTGTTCGTAGCTGAAGTCACCGGGGAGCTCGTTGTTGATTAGCTCAGTAGCCTGGACAATCAAAAAGCAGATAAATACATTGTAAGTCACGTTAGGAAATTAAATAGATTGTGTTTTAGTTTCATGAAGATTAATATAGTCAGAGAATTAAAAAGAGATCCTCCATTTAGAGAAAATACATATTTTATTATTCTGGAACATGGAGAGACAAAATTGTACATTACACTTGCCTTTAACAAAATATTGTATAATTACGAATATTGTTTAACGCTTTTAAAAGGTTACTTATAATGGTAAAATTCTTAAAACTTAATACAGTATCAACACCCTAGGAATTATGTACTATGATTGAATAGAATAATAATTTGTTATTAATTCCTTTTCATGTAGGCCTACAACGTAAAGATATATTTTATTGTCTAGGAATACCTAACCAGTTTTTCCTGTAACCAATGGTTAGTGCATTTAACAGATTATAAACAAAAAATTGTATCACAAAAACTTAAATAAGAAAAAATAAGAACATGGTCTACATTTTATATTTAAACCGACAAACTCTTGCTACTGCAAGAGGACAATCAAGACAAGCAAACAGGCAGAGAAAAAGACTGACAATAAAAGCACACAAACAAATAATTATAAGTAAAAATATAATAAATTAAAAATTACTTGGTTACTAACAAGAATGCAAATAACAATAGAACAACCACTGTACGAAATCAAATAAATTCAAAATTACTTAGTTACACAGATTTAAGTCGTCAATTACTTCGAGTTTCATCACAGGCAACTCTTTACTGAACTTAAAAGTTACAAATCTTTTATTCCGTTCTCAAGCGGATTGGAAGGAAGTTAAAAAAACTTTTGTGCCTAAAAATAAAAAGGATCTTTGGAAACAAGAACGGTTTACTTTTGGTCGTTTTATTTGCAGTGCAGATCTACTTCTGGTTGAACAATAAATTGTATCGGTATTTACATTCCCACTCCTTATAAAAAAAAAACTTTCATAACTTTATACACAAAAAGATGTTTCAGGGAAAGAATACTCAATTGCGCAAACAATGGAAATGAAGGATGGAATTTATTCTTGAATAGCATTATACGAATGAAACTTTTCGGTGTTATATATAACGGTTTAAGGGTCTGCTCCAGTAAGCGAGAAAGCAACCGGAAACGCAACCGCTTCTCACTGTATCACTATCTAAACAGTGCAATTTCTTGCAGCTAAACGCTTTGACATTGCCTCATTTCAAACCATTTTATAAGTCTATTTTGTAATTGAGTGTTGAAAAAAAAAACTGAATATTCTTTATAAAATTTCGGATCCGGCTTGCAAAATTATTTTTCCTTATTAATTTTTTATTGTGTTAGGAAAAAAATTCAAACTTTGTACTTACAAAATGTCAATTACATAACAAATCAAAAGCATTTAAAAAAAAATGTAAATTGCAAGACGGATGCGTATTGTGACTGTGCTTAAAATGAGACCTTGCAAACAATTTTATGATAAAAAGTAAACGAAATAAATGGTTTGAAATTTAACATTGCTCTTATGGGATAAAAATCCAAGATGGCCGCCACTACAGCAGACCCTTAATAGCAGATTTAGAAGCCCCACTCCAACATTCAATCCCATATTGCAACCTTGAATGGAAGAGGCGTGATATAGCCTCCAAAGGACTTTTACGTCACAAACCTTTCTCAAAAAATAAAAAGCTCTTATGTTCATTCTAATTTGGTTATGAAGAAGGCTAACTATGCTTTTTCCAAGACATTTTGCCATCCAGATGGACACCCAAAAATAATTCAACTAATAAAGTTACAACTAGGCCTAATAAGTAATATTAAATCCACTACTTGTCTCTTAGCAATCCTTACCCCGTCAATTGTTTACAGCTGTTTCGCCTATTTATCAGCCGTCATCAGAACTTAAAACTTAACAATTTTCACATTACACTATTAACATAATTTACAAAAACACATTTAACAAATAAATAAAATGTACATTTAGAACACTTAATACAAATTTTTAATGTCACAGTTTGTGGCCGTCCACTCTTGAGCTTTATTCCAACTCGAGTTTATTATAAATAAAACAGCTGATTTCGATCAAAGCTTAACACAATTTTAGATTAGGACTATACTGAACAAAACACATTTCTTGAAAGCATTTTCAGTATTAACAAAGCAATCAACTTAGCAAATTTAGAATTAGTTAATTATTTTTCACAACCAACAACTTTTTTAAGGTAGGTTAATAACACTATTATATAAAAAATATTCCTGTCATTCACACAAAAACTCTGGCATGTGTCAGGAGATCTAGGTTACCGTTACACCCAACAGCCTAAACCGATCCAATAATTATTCCTGTACTAATCAATCGTCATTTCTGTAAAAATATCAGAGTTAAAAATAATTTGTTTGCATTTGCTTTGCCACTGAGTTGGTGAGCAAAGTGGGCCCCTAGTGTTTTATATATAAACTCACCTTAACAGAAAATGTATAAACTCCTCCGTTTTCTAAAATCGTTGGATGCTCTCTGTCTATGGGTGTGTCACTAGTCACTATGGTGCCTTGCCCACTGCTGTTTTGGTTCAAAGTGAAATAATTCAAGTCGTCGCCTTCAAGACTAAGCGCAACAGTCCGAGGCTCGCCTAAGTCTCCATCTTGGGCTCTGACAAATGCTACACTGTAGCCCTGAAAATTATAATTAACTATAATATAAGGTTATTCTGGAGCAATACTAATAAAACGTTTTTATAAATAAATCCTAGATTGACCAAACAAAAAAGAAACTCACGGATAGTCAGAAGAAATGCTTCAAATTATTCTAATAAGACCTCAGATTTACAAATTTAACTTAGTCACACGAACAAAAACTTTCCTAACATCTGTAACAATTCAATATTTCCCTAATTATAAATACAACAACCAAAACTGTAGATACATATTAAAGAGAGAGAGAGAGAAAATCAACTAAGGAATTTCATTCATTCTCGACATCCCAAAGTCAACACGTCCGACATCTAGCGACAACTATGCGCAACACTATAAGACAACAAATATTCACAACTAAATCACGACTTTCAACCCGATTTTATTAAAATAAAAATACTTAGCTAACCTCTTCACCTATACTTCCTATATCAAAACTATTCAAAATTAAATCGTCCATCCAGGAAAATTAGAATAATTACACAATACGGAATCATACGGCGAAGTTTTACTTTAAAAGTCAGTAAGAAACTAGACCGATAGGCCTATAAATCGACCGGAACATGGCAGAATAATTTCGATAACAAGTAATATTCATTCTTATTGGAAAATTCAATAGGACCAGCGAAAAGAACCAACCTTTTTACATCTCAAATGTCTTTGGTCGAAATCTAAAATATACACCGCTACGCCAGTAGAAATATAAAACCTCAGCCAAGAGCGATCAAAATCTAATTTCCGACAGACATATTGCTTACGTAACACACACACACGAACGCTGTCGCGCGTGTGATTGGTCCATGCATTTTGTTACCAAATTGGATTTATGTTAAGAAGAAGAAGTATACATTTTAGAAATTAGCAAATATTTGTAATAAGGAGTTATTTATTTAAGTGTTTTTTTTTCTGTAATTTAACTTTTAAAATCATATTAATTTTAATATGTCACATCGCTATATGTCAAAACAAGCCAATACAGCCAAACAAAGACATTATTCCACAAAATAACACCTCACAACTCCCAAACACATGTTACAAATCCAAATCCAGAAAGATATGTTGATTTACCAGGCCTTAAGATCCATTTCCTGAAAAGGTCAGGAGCAAAAAGAAGCCAAAGTTTAGTTGTTGAGTTAACTTCAGTACAGTACTGAACAGTTGATACAAATTTTGCTGGTGAACTTTTCGACCGAAGAAACCGAATTTGAACTGTTATTTCAATAGTAATTGTCTACGTTACCTTTTTAAACCTAATAAGTATAGTGTAGTGAATTTTATTATTACAATTACTAAAATGTTACCATAATTGAAGATACCGTTAACTGGGTGAGAACTTTCCAATTATAACTGCATTAAGTACCATTCCATTATCAAAGCTTATTACACCCAAGGGATATTCATATCCAATTTTATAGAGAACTTGCTGAGAACTTTAAAGAGAAAACTAATTTAACTTCAGTGTTTCCCTATAACATTGTAACACTCACGTCCATGTCACAGAGAAAATAATAAAATAAGAAATGAATCAGCTGTTTCCTATAGTGACTAAAGGAATAGAGATTTGGTCTAAATGAATAAATGACGCAATACATAAATAATACTAATCATTTAATTTTTTCATATAATTACATTTCTTAATGACGCAAAATAATTACAGTAGAATCATTTTTTTTTATAAACAAATAATAAAACATAAAAGCAGACTGTAAAAGTAGGTAATGTAAAAGCAGACTTAAAAAACATATTAATATATGAGCGTGTGTAAAAAGTGAAAATTATACAGAAACTTTATTTCAACGAGTGGTGAGTTATAAGCGAACAATATGAAGCGGTATTTAAGACTATAAACAGTTCGATAAATAAATAAATAAAAAGAATATAACAACAGTACAGAGCACAATTTAATAAATCGAAAACTTAATATGATAATATGTACAGTGATCATGAAAGCAGTTGGAAGAGAGAGAAGGGATCAATCTATGTATGTGAAAGAGCACAGATGTCACAGAATACAGAACGTAAGAGGAACGTACTTTTTCTTCACGGAATAAGGTGGAAGAAAGGCAAGCAGCGTCTTCTATCAAGATGGCTACATAGCTTATGTTTGTTGAATGAAGCCGGCGTGTGTTATCGCAGGAAAAATGTGATTTTCTTTAAAAAAGTAGTGACAAGTTAGTCAAAATGTAAAGTAAATGTACTTTGGAGGTGACGTGATTAAAAATATTAAACTGATCATGTAAAATTGGTTGTTTATCGACGGATATTTTTTCGATGTGCTTTGTTGGAACTAGCGTGGGGTAGGCCTCGGAAGTGAATTGAATTTATTACAAAAATCCTAGGTAAAAAACAGTGCGACGAATAAAACAAGTGAAACTGTAAGTAGAAATGGCCATTGGACATATTTTTTGTCTGCAGGTATTAAAATTTTTCAATTTATAAAAAAGCTAACTTCATTTAATTTCTATTGCGTCATTACTTAAGATATGGTTCAGGAGACTTTGTAAAATTGTAAATAATTTCTTGACTTGTTTGTATATATGTATCACTATGTTTATGTTTCTTAATTGCTGTAAAAATCCATTTTTGATCATGTTCGAGTAAATAATTGTTGTCTTGCCGCAATGCCTTGAATTTCTTTATATAGCCACGTGTGTCCATTTAGCCACTACTTTAATTAGCCAGGTTCCCACCCCTAAGAAAATAGAGTTAATTAACAAGTATCTTTCAGTGATTAGTAATTATAAATAAATATATGCAAACAGAGCATAAGTGGGGTTATATGTGGATTATCGCAAATTATCATGATTATTTTTTTTTATTATTGAGATTATGGGAGTCAAGTGAAGGTGATTTTTAAGGTGAGTTTAAGTAAGGTGAGTTTTAAGGTTATAATAATAAGATGAGTTGAAGTAAGGTGAAATATTAATATTGTTCTACGTTGAAGTTGAAAGAAAGATGTTATGAAGAGTTAAGGTGGACGATGATTATTATTGTAGTGAGGCAATAGGCCTAGGAGATGCATAAGCAATTTTAAATGGTACATGAGCGACGATTTTTGTTTTTTAAGGTAAATAGGTAAAGGAGGTGTTGAAGAGATATCAGTAGTTATTAGATAATCCACATATAGCGTTTTTATTTTTGATTTAAAACATATTTTTTTTTAATTTTTGAACTTTTTACCGAACCCCATTTTTTTTACACAGTTTAACTTTATTATTATATTATTTTTATTTTTGTAACCATAAGTTACAAAATGGCTTTCCCAACGTGGGGCTGAATAACAAAAGCAGCTATATTTTTATTTTTGTAACCAAAAGTTACAACATACACCTTACCTATCAGTATTCACACTAAACAATTTTTTATCATTATTGCTTTTAATTTCTATTCTTATGTATATTCATTTTAATATTGTGTGTAAATAATTTGTTTCATTATAATTGGGAAAAAATCGGCACTAACCCTCCCGAGAAAGACTCTTGTGTCTCTAAAGACTTAGATAATAAAATCTTTTATGTTATTAATATTTCTTATTCTGATTTACTAATATCACAAATAAAATTGTAAAATAATATCATTTCAAAATATAAGTTGTATCTATCAATCAATTAAAACTATTATTATTAAATTGTAACCTTTGTCGACAATTTATTTCTCTATTGTTCCCCGAGTTAATAAGATATTAATATCAACCATATTCAAACCATCCATAGAGAGGCAATTAATAGTAATTGTTTTCTTGATAATATCAATTCAAGAACTAAATTTAAAGATCTCAAGT
>JAGFPH010001464.1:62472-77093 GCA_018207615.1 Philaenus spumarius
TAAAACGACCAAAAGTAAACCGTTCTTGTTTCCAAAGATCCTTTTTATTTTTAGGCACAAAAGTTTTTTTTAACTTCCTTCCAATCCGCTTGAGAACGGAATAAAAGATTTGTAACTTTTTAAGTTCAGTTAAGTGTTGTTTGATGAAACTCGAAGTAATTGACGACTTAAATCTGTGTAATTAAGTAATTTTGAATTTATTTGATTTTGTACAGTGGTGTTCTATTGTTTGTACAGTTGTTATAATTATTTGTATCTGTGCTTTTATTGTTAGTCTTTTTCTCTGCCTGTTTGCTTGTCTTGATTGTCCTCTTGCATTAGCAAGAGTTTGTCGGTTTAAATATAAAATGTAGACCATTTTCTTATTTTTTCTTATTAAAGTTTTTGTGATACAATTTTTTGTTTATAATCTGTTAAATGCACTAATCATCGGTTACAGGAAAAACTGGTTAGGTATCCCTAGACAATAAAATACATGTTTACGTTGTACATAAAAAGGAATTAATAACAAATTATTATTTTATTCAATCATAGTACATAATTCCTAGGGTGTGGATACTGTTTTAAGTTTTAAGAATTTTAGCATTATAAGTAACCTTTTAAAAACGTTAAACAATATTTGTAATTATACAATATTTTGTTAAAGGCAAGTGTAATGTACAATTTTGTCTCTCTATGTTCCAGAATAATAAAATTTGTATTTTCTCTAAGTGGAAAATCTCTTTTTTAATTCTCTGACTATATTAATCTTCATGAAACTAATTCGCAATCTATTTAATTTCCAAACGTGACTTACAATGTATTTACCTGCTTTTTGATTGTCCAGGCTACCGAGCTAATTAACAACGAGCTCCCCGGTGACTTCAGCTACGAGCAAGTGACTGTTGTAATAACGGACGTTGACGACCTGAATCCTGTCTTCAATCAGAAGATATTCAGAATCAATGTTTCCGAAGATATAGGTAAGAATTGGGAAACACTTTTCTCGTGCTATTGTAGTTGCATTCAAATAGATAAAGTGATATTGATAACAGATGTCCCACTGAATCAGGTTTGAAATCATATTAATAATAATTTTGTATCTCAACCTACCCACCTGGAAACCATATTAAGAAATCACGTATTTAAAAGGTAAAAATAAAATGTACTTTGGTTAATCGGCAAGGCTGTTACAGGATTATTAATTTTGTAAACTATTGGAATTTTTGTTGGTTACGATTTGTGATTAAAAAAATAATTTAATTACAAAGTTTAAGTTCTTCGGTAAGCTCTCGAATAGTCATTCGCCTGTTTGAACGAACAATTTTGGCCATTTTTTGTGTGCATTTTTTTCATCTATTTTTGAAGTCGAACGATGGGACGTCTTCCTTTCCTCATCTTGAACAGACTCATTTCCGCTTTTAAATCTCTCATTCCATTTGTAATTAGTCTTCAGAGTTACCACATTATCTTCCCTGATTTTAACTTTATTGCAACTTGAAACAAAACTGAATGTTAGTGCCTTATTTGAAATCCATGATGCACAACAGATATGGTAAACACAACCTCAGTTGTGACAAGTCAGTCAAACTTGACACTTCCTGTCTAAACAGATCAGGCTATCGGACATATTATATCAAATGGGAGAAGCGTCAGCAGTTACTGCTATAAAAATTCATTCACCTTATTTTTTTTACCATGCCTCGTAGTTGGTATGAAGAAACTGAATTACATGAAAGGATAGTAATATCTTAGATTATGAATAATAAAATAGATCATGTATGCATACAGCCGCTGTGTGGCGAAAATAAGGTTGTCGGGAAAATATTGCATGATCGCGCCGCAAGGGAGAAATTGGTGCTACGCACGGCTTCCGTCGTTTCCCCCATAGATCGTCGACTTTCCTGCGTTATTGAAATATTGCATTGGATCGGAGTTCTATTAGGTTATCCAAATACATTGGTAATATATCATACGCCCTTCAATATTGTTAACACAGTACGCTTGGTTCTATACACTTTTCTCTGAAAATACCATAATATTCTCTGTACAGATCAGGTTATTATTATTATTCTGAATTTAAATTATTCTTACAAATCTAATTATGCAATATCAAATATAGGCTTTACTATAATTTAGAGTATGCTCAAACCTCAACATTTTAATTATAATATCCACCATTAATCATTATAATTGTATGAATTTACCAATTTGGAAGATATTTAAATAGAAACAGTTTAATTAAATTACAAGTGAAAAAACGTAGACCAAGAACGAGAGTTGAACCCGGGACCTTCACGTTTCCGTCGTGATGCTCTACCATCTGAGCTACCCTGATCGCTCCAGATATTGGTCGATGTTATCTCACTTGTACGGTTTTACTGCAATTATTTAATTAACAGATTGAATACCTCGTGTATACGACATTGAAAACAATCTCAATTCTTATTTTGCTGCTTACAGTGGTGTTATTATTAATATTTTATTTCATCACGTTGGAAACGTGAATGTCCCGGGTTCAACTCTCGGTCTTGGTCTATGTTTTTTTACTTGTAATTTAATTAAATATCCCTTGCTGAGGAAGTGTGTAAGCAGAAAAAATAAATTTGGAAAACGGTTGACCCTAAAGGCCATCCCTGTAACTTCCCGCTAACTTTAATTACAAAGCAGTTGAAATTTTTTATTATATTAAAATATTACTTATAATTTATATTTTTATAATAATATATAAAAAGTTTTCAATTTTAATAGTAGAAACCGATCGGTAATGTTCGGGATTATATAATGCAATTTATACTATATCCCAACGACACTATAACACCTTGTATCTGATACAAGGTTTGATGACGGATGTTAAACATATATACTTCACAAGATAGTTTCTTCTTAACAGAGTCGACATAGCCTAACCGCTAACGTTGTGAACTCGGGTCATGGTGATACCCGGTTCGACTCTCGGAGACACCCAAACGTTTTTTAAAGCAAATAATTAAATTAAATTTAATATTAATTATTACAAAACAAGATGGCTGCCAAAAAAAAAGATGGCGGCCCAAAAATCCCCCAAATTAAAAATAAAAAATTCCCAAAATCTTAAAAAATTCCCAAAAATCAAAAATCTTAAAAAATCCGAAAATCAAAAATCTTCAAAAATAAAAAATCCAAAAAATGTTAAGTTAGGTTAAGACCCCCAAAAAAAATCCAAAATCCCCCAAAAAAGGGAAAAAATCAACAACAAAAATTTTTCTGATGAAAAATTTCGGAGAAATTGAGAAAAAACACTTTTTTTTATTTTCTTTCGTTCACGATATCTCACGAACGAATTAACCGATTTTGACTGGACTGGTAGCGATTGACGTCGCTTTTCAAGGTTAAAAGCTGATTAGATTTTGGAATGGATCGGTAAAGCCGTTTAAAAGTTATTCCAAAAAAACCTGATTTGAAAAAAAATTTATTTCTTAGTTTTTTTGAAATTTCTCAGAACCTACCGGTCCGAATTAGTTGAAATTTTCAGGAAATCTAAGTTTGATGGAACTCTTTAGAACGCCATTTGGTAGGATCCAATCGGTTAAGCCGTTCAAAAGTTATAAGCGGGTCACATACTTACATACAGACAGGGTGACACCCTCTCGGGAGTGGTCAGGGAAGATTCCTAGGACCTCAAAACGTCGAGATCTGATGAATACTCGATTTTCGAAAAACGGGGTGAAACCAATAACTTCCCGATTTTAGAAAATTTTCAATTACTTAGCGGGAAGTTAAAAAAATAGAAACAGTTTAGTCGTTACTCACAAGTTATGCGACTAAGATGCTGCATTATGGATGAACTGGCAATACTAATGAATCTTCCGTGTGTGTCTAGTTTTTATAAAATACTATTGGACCCGGCAATGCTTCCCTATGGCTTTATTTCAGTATATAAATATATACTTAGATTAAATTAACAAACACGGTTTAGTAGTGAGTGTATTGAAAAATTAATTTTGAAGTGACTTGTGGTTAAAATAAGATCCTTATGATCAGGGTAGGTGGTAGAGTTGAACATATGGGTGTTTAATGTTAATGTAATTTATTTTATACAGGTATTCCCTTTTAATTATTATTTAATTTTAAGGGTAGTTATAATATTTCATTACTTTGACTTAAGTAATCGAATTGCAAATTGTTTCTTATATCACTTAAGAATATATTTACACAATTTTAGTTCTATAGCTTGTAGGAAGATAGTTAAATTTATATTTATTGTATAGGGGCAGCGACCCAGTTTCAACCCCTTAGACTGCAGTAATTGTAATGTCAAAATATTCCGGGCATTGATATGGATAAAATGTGAAATTTGTAGTGAAATTAGTTGAATAATTTTTGAGTTTGTAGAGGACAAAGAGATAAACATTAATTTTTATATATGGTGATAGGGATCCGCCCTATGACATAAAGAGCCTCGAACTACGGTTGGCTATTTCCTATAAATTGCACTCAGTACCGATGTCTCTTATTTACGTAAATGTGAAAGTCATTGCCTTTAGTAATGGGAAATTCTAAATGTTAAGTCTGTGATATTCCTTATGTAGACATTTCATATTTTAGAAAATTATTGTTAGTTTAGAAGGTTTGTGCGTGACACTCAGTCTTGAAGGATAAAAAAAATGTATTTGATAAAAATAAAAGGGAGTGTTCCAGTTTTGATAGACATTAGTTTTGTTTGTCCCTGCAAAGACTCATCAGCTCAAAAGTCTAAACAATTATCTGAATTTGAAGTCTGACTTTTTCAAATTGTTTTGTATGGTAGTGATAAACTAGCAATTGAGCGATAAATGACTTATGCAAGATATTTCTTTACTTAGACATTATTTTGTTTACGAACAGGAATAGGCACTCCGTTGCCCGGGTTGAACATGGTAGTAAGCGACGGAGATGTCGGCGACAACGCTCACTATTCACTGTCTCTGAAGTCCAGCGATACTCGTGTCCTGCAGTGGTTCAAAGTGGAACCAGTTTCTGCGCACGGACAAACACCCGTGGTTATACGTGTTAATGATAACAAAGGATTGGATTATGACGAGGGCGTTCGTCAGTTGGCATTTACTGTTGTAGCGCATACAAATAATGCAAATGTAAGTATATTATGGTAACCTACTAATAAAACTTCATTGTTATTGAATGTGTTGTAAAATTGTTTTCTTATGGTTTGATGAATAAAGATGGACTTTATATACTTCGTAAAAGAAATATATTTGAGAAGAAGACTTAGAATTGTGATTTCTATATTTGTTGTGTAATTTAACAAAAAAGAACTCTGGAGGTATCCTAACTTCCTAACATCAAACATTAGGCCTTTATTTAAAATGAAATTATTTCATAATAAATTGCTACATGTGTTGTTATTAAATAAATACGTTTTTGAGTTTAGAATAATACATATTTATTTATACAGGATTAGTTAAAAGTCTGGAGATACTCCAGACTGTTTAGAGAGTGGATAGAGAAAATCCAAATTCATAAAATTTTTAAAAGGCATTAAAATATACTTTTTTACTTTCTCCACCCTATACGTAGTATATGGAGAAAGTATTGTTTTCGTAAAAATGTTCGAATTTGAATTTTCAGTTGAAATATCTGTTTTGGTGCTCCCAGAACCCCAAAAAATTGTTTAGTGCAATTATCTGTGTTGGTGCTCCCTGAACCCAAAAATATTTTTAGTGGAATTTTTTGTTTTGGTGCTCCCTGAACCCAAAAAAGTGTTTTTAACGTGGTGTCTGTCTGTCAGTGTGTCAGTATGTATACACGACCAGAGAGGACACTATTGGTCCGATTTTCATGAAATTTGGTATGTAGGTACTAAACCCTAATATCTCCAGGCGTTTTTTTCATTTTTTGGAATTTTTAATTTTTAAGGGTAATTTACCCCTAAAAACCCATAAAAAATGACAAAAATGCAAATTTCTCAAAAACGGCTCTAACGATTTTGATCAAATTTTCAGTATTTATAGTGCTTAAGATGCCAAACAAAATGACACCACCCGCTTTTATCAAAACTTCGGCGTTTTATAATTATGGGGAAATGTTTAAAAATAAACAAGTTTGTGTTGTCAATCTAGCATCGCGGCAGCGGCCGCACGGGGTAGCACCACGGTAGCGAGCACGGCCAGTAATTCAAAGGTCGCGCGATCGAATCCCGCCTGGGACAATAATTTTTTTATACGATTGACGTAGGTAGAATATTTTTTTTTGTTTTGTTCTAAAAAGTTGTAAATAAAATGATTAAAAACAATATTATTTTGACTACAGTAAGTTGGGAGAAAGTTTGTGTCAGTTAACTGATACCGTTTTTTATGTATGGGTCAAGTTTGGCCCCATATAAAAAATTGGAAATTTTAGGGACTGCTCAACATTTTTAAATGTAGACCCCTATCGTGTATTTTTGGCTTGATCATTTTGAAAATGAAAAAAAAAAAAATTGGAAAACGGTTGACCCTAAAGGCCATCCATGTAACTTCCCGCTAAGTTTAATTACAACAAACACTATTTTTGGGAATTTTGAACTGCCATAACTTTTGAATGAATCAACAGATTTTTATGCGATTTGCGGCAATCGATGCAGTTTTTTAAGTCCATTGAAAGAATCAACAACAAAAATTTTTCAGATGAAAAGTTTCGGAGAAATTGAGGAAAAACACTTTTTTTGATTTTCTTTCGTTCACGATATCTCGCGAATGAATCAACTGATTTTTATGCGATTTGCGGCAATCGATGCATTTTTTCGAGTCCATTGAAAGAATCAACAACAAAAATTTTTCTGATGAAAAATTTTGGAGAAATTGAGAAAAAACACTTTTTTTGATTTTCTTTCGTTCACGATATCTCACGAACGAATTAACCGATTTTGACCAGACTGGTAGCGATCGACGTCGCTTTTCAAGGTTAAAAGCTGATTAGATTTTGGAATTGATCGGTAAAGCCGTTTAAAAGTTATTCCAAAAAACCTGATTTAAAAAAAATTATTTTTTAGTTTTTTCGAAATTTCTCAGAACCTACCGGTCTGAATTAGTTGAAATTTTCAAGAAATCTAAGTTTGATGGAAATCTTTAGAACGCCGTTTGGTAGGATCCAATCGGTTAAGCCGTTCAAAAGTTATAAGCAGGTCACATACTTACATACACACACACATACATACAGACAGGGTGACACCCTCTCGGGAGTGGTCAGGGAAGATTCCTAGGACCTCAAAACGTCAAGATCTGATGAATACTCGATTTTCGAAAAACGGGGTGAAACCAATAACTGCCCGATTTTAGAAAATTTTCAATTTTCTTAGCGGGAAGTTAAAAATCCTTTGTTTTCTGTTATACCTACTAGAGAATGTTTCTTTAGAATATTTAATGACTAGTAAACCCCCGTGAAAAATCACTGGCGAATTAATTAGATACACATCAGAAGTACATCATTTATACAAAATACTTTTTAAAAACAACACACTTTGTCTAGGCCTACCTAACTATGCTGACAGGGATTTTTAACTCGGTAAATGTGTACAATTATAAGGATTGTAAAACTGTAGGAATATTTGTTAAAATTGTGTACTTATGTATTATATAAGTTATGTAATATATGTTATTATATATTTAAAGAAAGACACAAATATTATCTTTAAATTGTTTTTTATTTCATATTGATAGAGCAAATGATTTAGAAGTTATTAATATTGTAGCGAAGAAATTAATAATCGAATATGTTTAAATGTTATACGAAGATGTACGAATGTTTCCAAAGCTAAACGAATAGGTATGTCTTCTTTAAATTTGTATAAACGAATATTTTGATGATAATAGGATATATTTATATACAGTTTATAACCTCAAAGCAAATATTATATCGTATTTATAACGTACATTAGTTCTATAACTCATATTTAAAAAAATCAACTTCATAAGAAATTATAATGATTGAAGTTGTAAACATAGCCCCAATGTATAATCTACACTGAGTTTGTTTAAGTATTACAGATGATGGGTGAAATCAGCGGTAATATTTTATGTTACTCATGCACGTACATTCGCTTTTATAGGAGTTGATTTAAAAAAATGCACAGTATGATCTACAGACGGAAAACAAATGATTTCCAGACTTAAGTTTTATAAAAACATTTTAACCTCTAGCATCAGCAATTTCGAATCACCCTGTATTCTGATACTTTTTACTAATTCCAGGGAGAGCTAACAGAGGTCAGCAGCAGTGAAGTACGTGTCAGTGTGCAAGATGCCAATGATAACTCCCCAGTGTTTGGCAAACCCGAGTACAGCTATACTATCCAAGAGGACCTAGCTCCAGGCTCTCTAATAGCAAAACTCTCTGCCACAGATCTGGACAGCAATGCGTTTGGAACTATTACATATTATCTGCGCGGTTTTGGTACTGACAAGTTCGGCACAGATTTGCATGAAGGGAACCTATATATAATTGACAGTAAGTAAGATGGACGTTATTTATTTTTAAGTATAAAAGATACCATTAGTTAGTTATAATATGAACTACTCTAGAGTTGCACAGTCAAGATTTATGCTTCTTACATCAAAATCATCGTACATAGCATTTACCGAAAAACAATAACATCATATGTTCATTGCAACCTTGACACAGACAGTATGTTTTGGTTCACAATAGTGCAATCTTCTCTATTTCTTCATTCTTGGGGGATTCCTCCTTTCCTTTCTACTACAGGCAACTGATGTAATTTGTCAACTGGTTCATACTTATTTCTAAGACCAGTTTTACCAAAATGTAGAAACATGCATATGTTTATCAAATGTATATCCTTTGATATAAAATAGACTATTGTACTTTTGTGATTCTATTCTATTTTAGGGTGGGCCATACGTACCCTAGGCAAGGGTCCCTTTTCCCACTACCTTACCACTTCTACTTCCTGCAGAACCTATCTGTCATCTTTACAAACCTCATCAGGCCAGGAAAGTCCACCTCCTTCAGCTTTCCCAACCGCAGAATATCCTTACCTAAAGTCTAATGTCTTATGCGACCACATCCTGTGTAGAAAGCAACAAAGTGCAGTGATCCTGTCTCTCCAGTAGGATCTTTGATTGTTTGCAATCCTCAGACTGTCTCCACTTATCTATGTACTCCTTCTTAGACCAGTTTCGGATCACAGATTCACCTGTTTGCTCCGAAACCAAGATGGCCAGTTCAGAGTCCACAAAACGAGTGGATGATCTTTCCTCGCCTTCTAGTCACTTCTTCCTTATTACTTTGGATTCGAAAGTGTCCATTGCTAATTCTGTCAGTGATTCTCTACACTCGCCTACTGGTCGTGAGGTCACTGTGGGTAACTTCAAAACTTTCAGTACTGACTGATGGTCTGAATGGAGTGTGATTTTCTTTTTATCTACTGATAAAACCTCTTCTAACCTAGTACTTTGCATGATAGCGTATGCCTTTATTTGGAAGACCGATGCATACCTTCCTAACGCATATGACTGGCGCAGTGGTGTAAATGTTGCATCTCTTCAGGAGGGATGCAAGGCAGTCGCGTCCATTATCAAGACGAAATAGAGCCATAGAGTGTCTTCTTAGATTGTTTTTATTTATTTCCCAGGCGGCAACAATATTTCCCAGATTTTGTCATTAAGGGATTTTCTAATTTTTTCTTAATGGTTTTCTACCACACTTCATTCAAGCAGTATGTCTTGTTGTCTTGGAATCAGCCAAGACGGCTGTTTGTTGTCTTGGTTTAGTACAATGATGCGTCTTTGGCAGATAATTGTCCTCCTCACTTTCGTTACTTTGAAAGGGCCCATTAAAGTACAATGTGTTTTCTGGGGTTCTTCCTATTATAACTTACTCTAGCTGACCCGTACGGCGTTGCCCGTGGTGGTTGGTGTTTTCAGTATTTTTAACGTAATTGTATTCTTTTTAAGTGTTCAGTCAGTGAGTGGTATTTGGCTTATATATATATATAGATCTTAAATAATAAAAGCACTATTGTCATAATAATAAAAAATCTGAAATTATGATTTTAGTAACTTTGATCTCCCCAAACCCCTCCTAAAATTTTGAAATTTTTCACACCCTTTCTTAGTGAGCACCTATGGCCCTAGAGGAACCTACATATCAAATTTCATTCCAATCCGTTTGGTAGTTTTGAATAAATCGTGATTTAATAACTTTGATCCCCCCAAACCCCCCTAAAATTTCGAATTTTTTGAAACCCTTTCTTAGCGAGGGCCTATGGCCCTAGAGGAAGCTACATACCAAATTTCATTCTAATCTGTTCGGTAATTTTGGAGAAATCGTGATTTAGTAATTTTTATCCCCCAAACCCCCTTTAAATTTCCAATTTTTTAAAACCCTTTTTTAGTGAACACTTATGGCCCTAGAGGGAGCTACATACCAAATTTCATTCCAATCCGTTCGGTAGTTTTGAAGAAATCGTTTTGTAATAACTTTGATCCCCCAAACCCCTTTAAAATTTCGAATTTTTTCATACCCTTTCTTAGTAGGCACCTATGGCCCTAGAGGAAGCTACATACCAAATTTTAATCCAATCCGTTCGGTAGTTTTGAAGAAATCGTTTTTTAATAACTTTGATCCCCCCCAAACCCCCTCTAAAATTTTGAATTTTTTCAAACCCTTTCTTAGCGAGCGCCTATGGCCCTAGAGGAAGCTACATAGCCTACCAAATTTCATTCCAATCTGTTTGGTAATTATGGAGAAATCGTGATTTAGTAATTTTTACCCCCCAAACCCCCCTAAAATTTCCAATTTTTTAAAACCCTTTTTTAGTGAACACTTATGGCCCTAGAGGAAGCTACATACCAAATTTCATTCCAATCCGTTTGGTAGTTTTGAAGAAATCATGATTTAATAACTTTGATCCCCCCAAACCCCCCCTAAAATTTCGATTTTTTTTAAACCCTTTCTTAGCGAGCGCCTATGGCCCTAGAGGAAGCTACATACCAAATTTCATTTCAATCCGTTCGGTAGTTTTTGAAAAATCGTGATGAGTGAGTGAGTGGTATTTCGCTTTTATATATATAGATTTGAAACTAAAAACCATTAATGTTAGAACAAACAAATGAAATAACTAAAGTGAACAGTATTAGCATTTTAGATAACTGTCTATTTTAATGTCTTATTCAAATCCAGTGGTTGTAGGCTATTTATGTAGTGAATAAAAATTAATCTTGTGAATTTTTAGATGTATTATCATTAGTTTCAAGTTGAATTAATATTAATTGTTTCCTGTAAAATCATTTTTAATTCAAATAGGTTATACAGATCCATTATTAAAATTGATAACAAATCTCTCAGACTTAATTGCTTATAAAAAATAGAGTCTAGATTTAGATTCCTAATTCCAAACCATTTAACATTACTATTAATTTTAAAAAAACAAAAAAGTTACTAAAACAAGTAAAAATATTTAATGAAATTGTATTTATTTACAGAGGTTGATTATGAGAAGCAACGATCATACTCCTTGACTCTTGAAGCAAAAGACGGCGGAGGTAGAGTAGCGAGTGTAAACATTCTTGTACATTTGTCAGACGTCAACGATAACGCTCCGATTTTCGAAGTATCTGAATACCGACGTACGGTTAGAGAAGGAGCTACGACATTCCAACCACAGTTTTTTGTCAGAGTTAGTATACACTAAATAACATAGCAAATAATGAGAGATGTCATAATTCTCTTGATTAAAATTATATATTTTAATGAGTTCGTGCATTTACTTTTTCAGGATCATGTGTGTTACTTTGTTAAATGTAAACAAACGTAGTCAGACTTTTGTTCGTGGTAGTTTTAACTTAGTTAAACTTGGTCAAACTTGGTTTTAACGACCAAACTTGGTTTTAACAGCCTCAAAATTGGTTTTGACGGCCTCAAACTTGGTTTTAACGGCCTCAAACTTGGTTTTAACGGCCTCAAACTTGGTTTTAACGGCCTCGGATAATACATCAACTCGAGCATAGCATCATTTTTTGCGTCCGGTCAAATTTGTTATCTATAACATTATAATAAACCCCTGTTTTAGCGTAAATACATATTTTAACCACTCGGTTGTAGCGTCATAAATCTACAAAATATTTATATTTAATAATATTTTATGTAAACTGATGGGAAACGGTAAGTATAGTGTGAATCAACCTTTATTGTCTCTATTATGGTCATCTTTCATCTCATCAAAATTACACAAAAGCATTACAGTGGAATGTGTACTAAGAATGAACAGTATGTTCCCATGTGTAAATTGTTTTTAGTTTCAGTAAAACTAAACCAAAGTTAAGATAAATACTCGATATTAAAAAAACAAAAAATTATTGAAATTATATTCGAATTACTAAATTGTTTGGAAGTCAAATAGATCTGTATAGTTATAAACTAAACCATTACAGTGAAACCCCTCTTTGCGGACCCCTCTTTAACGGACACCCCCTTAAATGGACAGTTTTTTAAAATCCCTAGAAAAAATCAAAGAAATCAAGCTATTTTTACCCCTCTATAACGGACCCCCCCCATACCGGACACGGACAAGGCATTTGTCCCCCATCACCAAGTCTAACCCCTCGGTACGGACAAATATCAGTCGAATTGTATAAAAACCCTCACTGTTATAAACCATACAAGTGTTTATTGAAACAGTGCCATATGCACGTATTGTTAAACCTCTCGCCGATGGATTGTATACAACTTAAAACAGAACCAGAACAATAATAATTGAAACAACTCACAAGAATAAGCGACTATTATAAAGAAAAAAATGATGAAAATGGATTTATATTATCTAACGATCTGATTATTCACCAAGAACATAAAATGACCCGGGGTATTTACAGTATAAAGCACAAACCTTAAACAGGTTTTTTTTAACAGATGCGTAAATAATGTTTATAGTAAACAATTAAGTTATTTAAATGTGTATACACTTTCATATTTACATATTTTTTTTTTTTGTTTGCCTAATAAATAAGTACATAATTTATGTAAAACCTTGTTATGGCGTTTTTTTTATACATAACCTGCTTTTTTTAAAACCCCTCTCCAACGGGACACCCCTCTATAGCGGACAATTTTCTTTGTCCCACGAGTGTCCATTATACAGGGGTTTCACTGTATTATGTATTACAAAATTTTTTATAATATCTTGCGTCTATTAGTTTTATTGTTTTTGTTCTATACTTCAGTGCAATTTCCATTATAAGCTTGGTCTTATTTAGAAAATAGAAAAAATTGTAGTACACCAAAAAATTGCTCGGTCCTAAAAGAGTTAAATAAAGATTTTAAAGAATTTATTTGATCTCAAACAGAAACCTTCTAACGCATTTAATTTAGAATTCTGTGCTGTCTAAACTATTATTAATAAGAATTGTCTGTATATTGTACTTATGACAAAAAGTTAATAGTTAAAAAACTTATTTAAAGGCTATAGACGCTGACAAAGATGGGAACACACATTTAACCTATCGCATCATCTCGACCAATTCTGATGTCCTTACGGTGGATTCGCAAACTGGTGAAATTAAAATGGTGGTGCCGGTAAGCTCTAGTCATACTTCGAGAGGACAGTACGAACTGACTATCCGTGCTGCTGATGATGGTATGTTTATGCAAGAGTAATTTTAGTAGGAAAATAGGTTTAGTGTTATTACCATTACTATATTCCATATCGACAAATGTTTTGTATCTGTTGAGAGATATTTCTGAAAATGTTTATGTTCCCATTGCTTGACTTTAGTATACAAATATATACTTAGACTAGCTGACCCGTACGGCGTTTCCCGTGGTTGTTGATATTTTCAGTCTTTTTGACGTAATTGTAATTCTTTTTAAGTGTTCGTTGAATATCTGTGCGTATCCTACTGTGGCCATGAAAAAAAGTCTACGCTATTTAGGAAAGTACTGAAAATTGTATTCCTGTAAACTACTATCTAACATGAAAAATCTTTAAATATATCGTTTTAATTTATAGTTTTTACTAAGTTTGACTTTCACTTAATTTCATTGACAATGTTGCGAGCACCTACGGCCTTAGAGGAAGCTACGTACCAAATTTCATTTCAATTCGTTCTTATAGGGATTTTTAGTAACTTTGACCCCCCTCCCCAAACCACCCTAAAATTTCGAATTTCTTTTAACTCTTTCTTAGCGAGGGTTTAAATTAGCTGGGGGTCGTAGAAATGATATTTGAATCACTTTGTAACATCCGCGTTAATTTAGGATGTAACAAACTGGTTCAAATAGAGTTTGTAATTTTAAATGTATAAGCCTAATTAGTATAAGGTATATTGTTTAGTATTTAAATATACAATATACAGTATATATCAAAATAAAGCTACGAATGTGATATTTTAATGGCATTTAGTTTAATTCAGATGGTTTGTTTAGTTTTCAATAAAATATGTTTAAACTTGTGTATGTTTATGGTTATGCATGGTGTTAAATAATTGGTTTGTTATTATTATTATTGATAGCGAAAATATGTTTTGAAAAGTATTAAAAACTTCATAGTTATGATATATTTTATATAAACAATATTTTAAGCAGCATATCTCTAAGTAGGCCTATATAGATATTTAATAACCAATGTTTGAGTTGAATTATAATTCTGTAAGCATTTTTATTTGTGTTTG
>JAGFPH010001464.1:77103-126543 GCA_018207615.1 Philaenus spumarius
AAAAAAGCCAAATCAGTCCAGCTGTTCTCGAGTTTTAGCGAGACTAATGAACAGCAATTCATTTTTATATATAGAGATTATATTAACAAACACAATTTAGTGAGTGGATTGAAAAATTATTTTTTAAGTGACTTTTGGTTAAAATAAGATTTTTATAATCAGGGAAGGTGGTAAAGTGTGTATTAAACATATATATATGGGTTAAAATTTAATTAAATTACAAGTGAAAAAACATGGACCAAGTGTAGGATTTGATCCCTGTACTTTTACCATTCTGTGGTAACGCTCTACCAACTGACTAACCCTGATCACTCCAGATATTGGTCGATGTTATCTCACTTGTAAGGTTTTACTGCATTTATTGAACCAAAACAAATACAAAATACTTTATTGGGTATTTTTATTGCAGGCGTACCTCCACTGAACGGTGATGTACCGGTGTTTGTAAGAGTGGGCGTACCAGGGAACCAAAGGCCTGTATTCAGAGGTGCTCCGTACAATGTGACAATACCAGAGAACACTTTACCCAACACAGAAGTCGTAACAGTGCGTGCAACAGATCCCGATGGCGCTGATAGTTTGGTGGAGTACAGAATAGCTACGGGAGCTGATAACTTCTACATTGGCAATAGGTACTCCTGATGGGTTGATTGTTTACCAAATATAAAAGGTTTTATGTATTTCTAGGTAAAAAATAAAATCATTGGCAACTCCACTTTTTGCTTGCACTAGTCGTTTAAAGTGGTTACTAATCTTTAGTAACGTATCAATAATGTGTTAGAATCAAAATTAAACTTTAAATTTGTTGATATACTGCTGTTAATTTTTAAATTCCTTTATATTTTGAATTGTTCTAGTATGCTCATGAATCGGTCTTTTTTACAATAGCATAATATTTTGAGGGAATCATCTATACTGGAATGTCTGTGGTCGGTTTGAATGAGGTGTTCGGCAAATTTGGATTCGGGTTTTTTTAGGTGTGCAGTTTGGCAAATGGAATATGTTCTCTGAATCTTTTTCTGAACGACCTTGCAGTCTGTCCTATATATTTCTTTGGACAGTTACTGCGAGATAATTCTTATATTTCCGTTTCTTCATATTTATCAATGCGGAACTTCTTTTCTTTGGGTTTATGAGACACCTAAACTATTGGTAGTTCTGAACATTATTTTTAACATTTAATAGAGTTTGTGTAACATGGTTTATTAAATTTTGACTTTAACCCTGGAACCGTACACCTCAATTTTAAACTGAACGTACACAGGGGTACTGGGTGCCCCAAAAATAAAAAATAATTTTTAATGGATTTTTTTTGGTTTTATTCAAGAAACATTATAAACATGTTCTTTAGGCCTTAAATTATGGCAAAAACATACTTTTAATTACTTTTTTAAGATTTTAGTAAATATAATAAGAGAATTGCGAAAACTTAAATTTTTTAAGTTTTTGAGTTTTGTATCTAGTTTTATTCACTACAACAGGCACAAACACTTTTTACATGATTTTTGCAAGTGAACTAGTTGCACTCAGCACACAAAATTGAAGAAAAACTTAAAACACACAATTGTACACTTAAAGAAAAACTTACACTAACCGTACATCGGGGCACTGAGTGCCCCAACAACGTTCTACAAAAGGAATGTGATTTGTCACAGCCGCAGCAAACAAAGCAACTGACAGCTCGTCAATGTCAAGTTAAAGTCACAGGAGCTGGCTGCGGTCAGTGTTGCCAATTCAAATTTACAGCAAAACTAAAATTCTCAGGGGCACTGAGTGCCCCGGTGTACGGTTCCAGGGTTAAATATGTTTTAAAATTTAATTTCAGGAATAAATTTAATGTATAGCTCTAATTTTCCTCTACTTTTTGATTTCTAACACATTGCTATTATATTAAATTTGTCTTCAGCTCTGGAATTATATCAGTATCTAGTGCGGCCATCTTAGATCCAGACATAACCTCGATGAGACTCTACGAAGTAACAGTGTTAGCTGTAGACAGTGGCACACCCTTGAGGGAAACGGCACAAACTACAGTCCTTGTAAACATTGCTGATGTAAACAACAAACCACCAACTTTCTCTGTTATTGACAACTACATCCGTCACATTTCTGAAAGAACCGCTATAGGTAAGTCCTTATATCTTTTAAGTATTATTTAAACTTTGAATTGTAATTAAATGTTGAGTAATGTTTCATTTAATACTTTATAAAATAGTATCTCTATAAAAAACTTTTTAATTTAAATTTGTATATATTACGTACTCCATGTAGCTGCAAAATTAATTATAACTTAAATTTTACTAACTCATACTGTAAAATAAATAAAAATAACCTTACATTCTTAATATGAAAAATAGAAATGAACTTTAACTTCAAACTTGTATTTTTCTTTCTCAAACATAACCTACAAGGTGTGATAAAAAAATATGGTAAATTAATTTAACTGCTGAAACTACATCCATTTTATCTACACGTCCAATAGCCTGATCTGTTGAGACAGCCAGTGTCAAGTTTGAACATGTTCTGACTTGTCAGTCAGCTTCCAGAGCCACTAGAATCGTGTTTACCATATGTGTCGTGCATCATGGATTTCGAACAACGCATTAACATTAAGTTTTCTTAAAGTTGTAAAAAAGTTAAAAAGAAGCTCATGAAATGTAAAATCAGTGTATGACGATAATGTGGCAACTCTGAAGATTCTTAACAAGTGGTACGAGCTATTTAAAACCGAAAATAAGTTGGTTGAAGACGAGGAACGGTCACATTTAAAAATGTGCAAAAATACCCAAACGTACCTTAAGTAGATTTCAAACTGGTGAATGACTATTCGAAAGCTTATCGAAGAACTTAACATCTCGTACGAGTCCATGCAGCGATAATTTGCAAATGAGACAAGTGAGTGCAAAAATTTTTCCCAGACTTTTGATTGATGAACAGATGGAAAATTGTGTCTCAGTTTGCACGAAATTAAATGATTGCCTTCATGCAGATCCGAACTTCTGGCCAAAACTATAAATGGCGATGAAACTGTTCTCTGTTTGAAGTTGTTATTTATTAATGATGGAGGTTCAATTTTATTATTATTTATTTGGACATTTGCCATCATTTGCAATTGGGAAGAGGCAAAAATCATATACCGGTAAAATAACTTATATAAAAGAAAGATAATTGAAGCCTCAAACATAAAGCTAGCAGGCAATCCTGTCAGTCAAACAAGCATAGAAGTAAGGCCATTATGGCTTCCATTATTAAAAAAAGAACTAAGACTATAATATCCATAGTACTAAAAAACAAGCTGAACTTTTACCTGTTGATTCTCCTAGTAGGATCTTAACTTGGTCGAGGGCTACGAAAATAAACTTTATGAACAATAGGACACTCCCTCGGACAGTTTTTGTTCAGATTTGGGTCTGAAAACACGTGGTTTGCCTTCAGGTGTGTGTGCTTTTCTGTATTTGTATTATTGTTTTTTTTTTTTTTACTCCTCAGTTTCAGCTCTGAGATGTACTATGTAGATGGTTAAGGTTAGTGGTATATTTTAGCTTTACTTGTTTTCTTTACATAGGCCTAGATCAGGTTTATGTTCCCTTACTTGTTAGTCACTTGATAACGGGAGTTGATTTTGTATTCCCGAAACATCGTGTATTGATTTTTTAACACACAAATGATGGCAAATGTCCGAATAACTAATAATAAAATGGACATGAAAGTTGGGTATATTGCTAAGATGCTGAGAACGAAAATTCATAGTTCTCAATAGAAGATGCTTTTCTTTATCATTCCCCACACATAAACTTCAGGTGTTGAAAGGTTGGGGGATTAGGATGAGTTTGGAAAGTTTGTTCCTCGGGAAATCAAGTGGTTGCCAAGTTTTCTTTGAAGTAAATCAATAGTGGCTATAGTGGTGTGATTGGTGGCGCCATCTTGCTGAAGCCCCTGGGAACAAAAAGCCAAATTGCTAACGTGACAGAACCTCTTCAGATCTCTTGCGATAGTTTAAAGGACGTTCTCTCTGTAAAGTACAGTACAATCTTCATAATCTGACGGTTGGTTAGTCCTCACGTTCAGTAATCAGGCGCTCTCGGAAACACGTTAACAAACACCTGCATTTCTCTCCCTCTCCTCTTCCCTAACAACCCATTCAATCTGCCACTTGTCCTTCATTACAGTACAGTGTAGTTCTTTCGTGTATAACGTTTTGTAGTTTATAACCTTGTTTATTTTATTAGAGTACATAGTGTGTTTATAGTGTTTGTACTTTTTGTGTGTTTATACACTGTACATAGTTGATATATGTACGTAATGTCGATTAAACAAAAGCACGTGACTTTAAATTTAAGTAAAAAATATGAGATAATTAATAAACTGGACAAAGGAGAAACCACGGCAAACCTGGCACGGACTTACGGCGTTGGAAGATCCACCATATGACATCAAAGTTAACCGTGATAAAATCATAGAGTACGTTAGGTCTGCTGAGGGAGACTTGAAGGGAAGAAAGACAGTTAAAACAGGTGAGTTTCCTGAAATGGAAAACGCTTTATTCACTTGGTTTATGCAAGAGCGTGCCAGGCACACGCCATTATCGGGTGACATTCTTTGTGAAAAGGCAAGATATTTTTACAAAAAAAATAACGAAAAAGGACGATTTTCGGGCTAGCGATGGCTGGCTTGATAATTTTAAAAAACGATTTGGGATTCGTTTTTTAACTGTCACGGGCAAAAAATTATCTAGTGATGTTTCGGCCGTTGAATCTTTTCAGAATAAATTTGAATTAAATTAATTTGAATTAAATTATCTTCTGTAATATGTGTAAAATAGTTTTTTCCTATCAGTCCTGATAATTCAGAATTTTTCGGTAATCCGGCGGTCGTCTGATCCCATATATGTTGGATTATCAAGATTGTACTGTACTTGGTTTACAGTAACAGCATATCCGTTATCGTCTTCAACAAAATATGGACCCAGTATGCGCACCGTACTGTTGTGCGCTCGCTATGTTTGTAAAAATGGAATCCCTAATTCAAATCTAACGGTAGGCCTAAATATGTATTCAATATAGGAAAATATGAATACACAGCATGAATTAACACATGTGGAAAATGTTCAATGATTGTGGTTGTGAATGAATTATAATAAATAATTCAAATACGAATGCGTATTTAGTTTATCATTCTACAAATTACTTTCAGATGAGACGGTGCTAGTGGTTCATGCAACAGATCCTGACTTAAATGCCGAACTCGAATACTCATTGGTGGAACCAATACGAGCAGCTGATAAAACTGGGGCAGCATTGAAGGATACGTCGATCTACGACTACAAACATGCTTTCAGGTTAGTATTTTGCCACTAGAAAGTAGATAATATTTTAATAATTTGATACTTTTATGTAGTTTTTGAAAGCTAATTTGAAATTTTTTTTTCTGAATTACTAAAACAATTACAAGGGTTAGTTAGGTTGTTTTATCTCATTCTATTGACCCAAGGATTATATAACATATTTTCTTCAACACTATATCTTGTACATAGAAACCACACAAGTGGTAGTTTTTACTATTTGGTATATTATCTTTTTTTAAATCTATAGAATGTATTTAATTCAAGGAAAGTATAGATTATTGTATATTTTCTTGTTTGTAAGATCCTCTACTTAAAAAAAATATATATATATATATATAATTAAATTTGATTTGATGTAGTTGCTGCAAGACTCTACTTTAATTTTATTTTATCTCGGGTTGTGAATTCTATGACCTGATTGAAAAATTGTGAAGAGGATTAGATTAGGCCAAACAAAGTAGACAATCTAGAAATGGCCTTTGACATTTATTAATATCTTATATATAGCCAAGAACAATTTAAATACAGACAAATATAATACAAGTTATAGGCTACAAAATTTCAACGAGAGCTGGTGGCTAATAAATGAAAAAGATTTTAAGTGCACTGTACATACTTATGAAAAGGCAGACACACAAACTTATTAGTTTTAAAAAAGAAAAAGAAAAAAACCACTCGCATGCGCAACACTGTTGTAGTCTATTTCATTGTCCGATTTACAGTTACATTATTTAAAAAACTTGAAAAGTTCGCCGATCGCAATACACACCATTGTCGATGATAATTATTAACTTTCGTAAAAATTTAAATCAGTTCTTCTATACATCACTGTCTTGTAAAATATTAACATTTTAAGACAAATTTACTCACTGGGTAAAACACACGTCTTACTAACTTGACGCCTCGATGAGAAGTGATGCCAGCATTATTCTCCCACCGTTACCTTAATTTGGCATCTCTTTTCTCTCCACCAATCAGGAACGTCTCCCGACACATAGATGTTCGACGTTGCATCAGATTCGTTTGGTTGCTAACCCAAGCATTCCTTCTGGATCTTGCATGTGGAAAATCACGTAGACCATTTTTCCTGGAACTCGCCTGCAGGTGTTTGCTTCTTATCTCATCTAGACGTTAAGACGCTTGTTTGTCTAACTGCGTCTCAAAACTCGTATAGTTTCCGCGTCTTGAAGTCAGTGCATAAACTGTCCATTTTCTCAAACTCCACATTTAAATTAAATATAATAATTGATTTTAATAATTGTCTGCCTTTTACATTTATGCAAATTAATACTGAAATTGACTTTAAATTTTGTCTGCCCTTTTAGTCTATTTCCTTTACGTTAAAAATGCTTCAAATTATTAAGCTCTCTTTCTAAAACCATTTGCAATGTAAATTAAATTAAATGTAAAAAAAAATGCTCTCTCGAATTAAAATTGACTTATGGTCTTATCCTATATTATTATTGTACTTTGAGAAGCTAGAGATGTTACATGTTCACAAAAATACAGAAAACATTGCTATGTAGTCAAAATATTTTTGAAAAATTGTCTCCATTTTCTTTTCCGAGTTCCAAACGGGAAAGTTATTTTCTTGTAAATAAAAGTTTCAAAAGTAGCCAGGGCATTTGTCATAACACACAAAAAAAAATGTTGATAAATCCAAAATATGTAGCAAAAAATTATGTAAAATAATTGTAAAAGTGAACAGTTTTCAAAAAATTACATATAACTTATTATATGTAATATAATATACTTTTAGCAAATTTTAAATTACAAAATTAGTTTTTGTAAACTTTATAATATTAAAGAGGTGTCATTTAGCAGATAGAGGATTAAGAAATATATCACCCATTGAAGTTTTGGGTAAGATAAGTTTTTAAGAGTAAAAACTAATTTTCTTTCCATATTCTAAATAGTTAGAACCTGCTTTTGGTTGGTCACTTTAGTTTTTGGTGGAGAAAACCCGAGAACTGGCATCGTTAAAGCTAAAATTGAAAAACCCATTTATAGCGTTTTGCAAGCATATTTTTAAAATTCGCCAAAAATGAACCCAAATCCAAAAGTGTTCAATAGCTTTTTTGTAGAAGAAACTTCAAAGAATTCAAATTTGCTTCTAAAAATTAGTTTCTTTTGAAATTGTAAAAGTTATTAGCTCAAGAAACAAAAAATGTTCAGTAACGAAAGGAAAAAGTTCAACTTCAGGCCTACATAACAAGTAGTAAACATTTTTTTGTATTTTTTTTCGTAAGCGTAAAAAAGTTTTGTAATTTAGTTCTAAATCGGACGGCATAAAAACATTTATCAATTTCAAATTTCTTATTTTGAAAAAAACAGTTTTTATGTTCCAAATACACGACTGCTAACAAACCTAGGCCTAGATTGAAACGTAATCTACTAATATATGCTTTGCCCAAAAATGAAATATCATTACAACAAAGTGTAGAGGATAAATCAAAGAAAAGAACGGTACAATTGTCTTTCCTTAGTTCACAAAAGTGTTTGAGTTATCTTTATTTGAATAACAAAATGATATGAATCAAATGACATTTTGCCATCAGTAAAGGTCTTACAAGAAGGGTGCTTTGAATTACGTGGGAACGAGACGGAGCAATCGGTCACAACAGATCGATCTAATCATTTACTTTTCACTACTGTCAAGACAAAACAAAAAATCTGGTTTATTCTAGTTCAATTCCCACCGTTAGAAAGGTCAGTCTTTTCTCTACAAAATGGTGTAAAACAATCTGTCAAAACATTTGATATAGTAGGCGTATTATCTGTTGACAAATGGGCTGTTTCATTGGTTGAAAATCTGTCCAATCGCAAGGGTTTACAGACATCGTATGAATAAATCCTGTAAAATAGTGACATCTGATTGGAAGGCACCATTAGAAAGATAAAATTCTTGAAAATCCAATGGTAGATTTAAAATCTCGATATAAATACTTCAGGAGGGGGGCTTCAACGTTGAAGAAGTGGGAAATAACAGTACAATTGTATGCAGATTCGCCCGCGGAAATAGCTGTAGCACGATATACATATTTTAAAACGATGATTACGTATGTAAATATACGTTTTACGAAAAAGTTGTAAATACAAAAATTAAGGTTTAATTCATTTCCTTTCCAATGGTGCCAGTTTTATTACGATTGGATGATTTTAAGTGGATTAAATTAATTATCAATTATGCAAATTCTCGCTAAGGTTCGAGCGGGTTGCATTTGCGCCCGAGAGACTGCAGTCTGCCACTTAAACAGGATAACAGGGTTAAACAGGATTTAAAATAGTAAATTATTTTTTCAATATCCTGGTCTCTCAATTGGAATATAATAGTACAGTATCTTATATTGTTCCGTCAGTGACTTCTTTTTATTTATTTATAAGAAGCGTTTCGTGACATCTATACCATCATCCGAAACTCTCGTTGAACGGAGGTAGTCAAAACATCAAGTACGAAACGTGTAAAACAATAACACATTTAAAACAAAGTTAATAGGTGTACATCTCACGGCTGCCAGAATTCCAGGAAGCAAATAATAGTTCCGAGTGCGCACAGATAAGGGACAGGCAGTCGACATTCGGTAGCCATGTGTGTTTTTCTGTGAAATAAATGTCTACATATTATTAATATCTTTTACAGGATCAACGCCACAACTGGTGCTATCATTGTTAATTCTAGCCTTGACCACCAGGCTGCAGCAGTTATCATTCTCACGGTACAGGCTAGGGATAAGCAGGCAAAAGACAATTTAGCTGAACAGATTACAAAAGGTATGTTTAATGTACAGTTTATATAATTTACTATACCAGGTGCCTTAAAAGTCCCCCCCCCCCACTTTAACTTTTGTGTTTGTTAAAACAAACAAATATCCTTTGGGGAATAATACTAACTTAGCCCAAAGTATCTTTTGAAGCAATCGGAAATTTTGATTGTCCCCTAAAAATGGGGGATTTTGGGGGCAACTCAACATTTTTAAATGGGAAGAATGGTCATGTGATACCTCATTTTAAAGGTCTATTTAAAACTAGGAAAATGACATAAATAAAATAAAAATCGGACCACCCAAAACGAAATGGTGGCTCTAAATGTGTTGAAATAAATCGACATAAAGTTGCTAATATCTTAAAAAAGAAGTTTTTAGAAAAAATGTCAAGAGACAAAAAATGTTTATTTCAAAGTGCTTGACCTAAAAAATTGCTTTTAAATCGATTCCGTAAATTTTTTTTTTTTTTAAATTTTCTAAGATTTAGGAGTTGCTACCGAGGTTGATGAGCGAAGCGAGCATGAATGGCCTCTAGTTTAAAAACATTTTGTTAAAAAAATTAAATCTAACAGTAATTAAATGAAATCTAACAGTATAAAATGATTCTTTTCAGTTGAAGTGACGCTGTACATTCAGGCCTACAATGAATTAAATCCAAAGTTCAGCGTAGCATCATGGTCACCAACAGATCCGACAATCCGTGTCAATGTTCCGGAAGAGAAACCAGTCGGCTCTATTTTAGTACGGCTAACCGCAATCGATTCTCCGACCAATCTACCCATCTCGTACTTTACGCCGATAACGCCGCTTCCGAAGGGACTCGCTCTTCATACGAACGGTGACATTGAATTAACTCATCGACTGGATTATGAAAGTCTTGAAAATAAGGTAATTATTGTGTGAATCATTAATTAACTGTACCGATATGTAAATTGGTTTTTATTAACCCTTTAGTGGACAAGATAATGATGTATCATTACCCAGTAGACCTTGCTAAAACAGGCAGAGTAAAATTTTGTCGGTACTTTTAAAAACTGCTCTTAGGTCCACTTTTGCCATTTTGACCAGTGACCAGTGAGGATACCTACAATCCGAATAAATTGTTTCAGCCCATCAATAGAAGCTTTCGACGTAAAGAGGCAGATAAACGTTTTTGTCTGCCTAAGCCCAGGAGCATTGTTCCAATGTGAGGACAACTTTTCTCTGTCCAGATTTCAACAACATGTCTTTGGTGGCCCTTGGGCCTTCCACAGAATGGATCTGCACCAATGAAGGGCTTTTTGCCCCAACTCTTGCTAGGCGATCAACCGCCTCATTACCCTTGATGCCACATGGCCAGGCACCCATTTAAGAATAACTTCTTTAACTCTAGCCATTTCATTCACTACTTTGAAACAGTCCCAAACTCAGTTATAGTTTAGTTACTGTAGCCCGTGCATCACTGAGGATGGCGACATTGTCGTTGAAACGCGTTTGAGGTTAGTAAACATATTTATTGTGAGATTTTGTGTTCAGGTTTTATTTTATCTCAGTGATTTTTGTTTAAAATTGATGGAAATTGATCAGACTATAAATACATACACAGAAATTTGAGCAAAAATATAAATTTATTCTGTTACATTAGTTCAGAAATAAATTTTGTGAATTTTTTTATAAATGGTTTTATAAAAACGTAAATCACCATTATAGTTAAAAAACTTAACCACTATCCAAATTTACAGGATTTACTTAGTAAGTGATATTTTTTCATAATATTTTATGCAAAATTTAAATTTTGACATATCTATACTTAATATTATAAAGAAGTAAAATTTGTTTGTATGTAGGCGGTAATCTTTGAAACTAATGAACCGATTGAAAAAATAGTTTTACTAATAAAAAGCTACACTAACCCTGAGTAACATAGGTTATAATTAATTTTGATAAAAATATTTGTTCAAAATATTTGTAAATTTAGTCGGGAAAAATTCTTAGGTTAGGCCTAGACTGATGAACCAACACATATTTCTTAAATGTATTTACCTTTTATTACCATAGCAACCAATTGAATAAAATAACAGATTAAACAGCTGTTTGCTCTAATATTTCCATTAACAGCTGATTTCAAACTTTGAAACAATTATTTGTATTTCTAACTTTTAGGTTAGGTTTTTATTAAAGTGTAGACCTGAGCCTTGCTGGTTCTTTTAACGTTTATTATAACTGCTGTTATAAAATATACAAAATAATTTGATTTGAACACTTAACATTATTTACCATCTTAGCTTTGGTGTTATTATTAATAGTACTCCTTTATTATAAAGAAAACATAACATGATCATGTGTATAGATGATTCCAATGGAGTTGGGGTGTGGAAAATGCAGGGGTTTCCCCTAGTTAGTTGTATTATAAAGGTAGGTCATTTTGTAAAAAAACATTCTTGCCTGGTTTTTCATAAACAGTGGAAATTGCCTTGCCTGCGAAAGGGTTTGGAAAACACATTTAAAGGTGTTAAGAACTCTCTAATCTATTCACTTTATTTTAAAGTTTGTTTTATTTGTTTCAGACTTTAAGTTTTCGAGTTCAGGCCGTTTCAGACGACAACCAACGTAAAAGTGAAGCTTTGGTGCTTCTTATGGTTAAAGACATAAATGACCATACGCCGATGTTCACGGAACAAGTAAGAATGAACTCTTTTCTTTTTATTATTTGAAGATTCAATAGTTGCCGGTAAACACTGTAAAATGTGATGGGCCAAAGTCAAGTTTTATAGAAACTTGTGTACTTAAGGCTAAACATCCCAGGATTAGTTCCAAATTCTGCCACCACGGCGCAGCACCAAAATGGAGCCATTTTGTATTGGTGTTTATTGGTGGAATTTTCGTCCGATGGTCATTTGCAAAACTGATTTGTGAACGGAATAAGATTAGAATTCACGCCAATGAAGCTAAATTTTAATTAAGTTGCTGGTTTAAAAAATAATAATAAAATAATTGTGTTACAAAACGAAAAATGCAAATCGCAGGTAGTCATTTTGAAGACAATAATTTTTAATTAATTTTACACTTTTAATTTTTAAAATCGCCTAGCTGGTTTAGTCGGTATCGTTGTTTATACATTTACAGTAATGAGAACAAACGCGAGAGTGACACGAAGCAGGTGCAGTGCCGCTATGACTCACTCGCGCCACCTATCCCCCCACCACGCGTCTCAGATGTTGCTTGTATACAGTTGGATGACGGTTTCCCGCGTTTCCATCCATGTGCTTTCCCGAGATTCTTATTTGTTGTACTATTGCGTCGTCTTGTAATTATTGTTATTGAGAACGTTATTTCGTTTAACATTTGTTTTCTCAATGGATCGCCGAGGAACAACAAAATCTAAAAAGCAACTTCGGCTTTCAACGAAGGCTAACTATATCTTAGTTAGCCTAAAATATAGAAAAAAGGAGTGTAACGGGTGTTACTGAAAATGGATAGTGAAGTTGAACTTCATGTAAATGTTCTTAAAACTCTGTGAATTTTAAAACTGTAAAATTTTGGAAAAAAATATGAGTTATTCCACAGTAAATGTACTATGTAATGGAACTGTAATTCAAATTGATATTGGCATTAAATTTTTTTTTAAACATAAAATTAATTAAATCTTGTGTAACGGGTGTTACATTAAAATGTAACGGGTGTTACGCTGTTGCTAAAATTAAGATTTTTAACATATATTATATAATAATAAGGTGTCAAATAACAACAAGAAGTATAATTGAGGTTTCTTTCATCACTATAAGAAATAAAAACTTATATTTCATAAAAAAAACTTATATTTAACAAATATATATACTTAATACGTTACATGGATATAGTTCAGTACTTTTTATACCATGCCTTAGGGCCTATTATGAATTAGACTTACTAAAGATCAGTCTTATATATGCCCCTATCAAGAATTAATAGAATAGGCCTAAAACTTTAAATAAAAACAAAATAATCGTTAAATCAAATTCTAGAATTAACAATTTGGAACTTCATAAGCTCATTCATTTTTCAAAAATATCAACTGCTAGTGGAAACTCGTAAACAATTGTAAAATGTCCTTTGGGCTACTGTAGGTTGTTGTAATTTGCCAAAAATATTCTTAAATTTGTCATCTCTCAGAATATAATATTTAATATCCCAGCGAAATCTGATATATTGATGATAGTTGCGCTTCTTATTTTTCTCCCTACATTTTTTTACTCTGCTTTGGATCTTTTCAAGTTGTTCTTCTTTTAGTGTATTATTCTCTTCTCTTCTTTTTTTATCTCACTCTCTGGCTTTTAGCAAATGCTGCTGACAATTTACAACGTCACTCATCATTTTATCGTGAGGAAAAAAATTTATGAGGTGTAATAGTAATAGAATTAAAACTTTAAAGATAAATAAAATCATTTGATACGCCTAACATTCATTGCCCAGTAAATATGTTAAAAGATTGATTCTGGAATTACAAATAGGAGATTCGCAGTATGAAATTTGAAGGTGTTATCGTGTTTAATTTTATTTAAAATAACATATCATTCTTAACTTTTTAAGTGTTGCTACCAAAATTAATAAACTCTCAATAGGGCTATGTATTTAAATTCTACTTAAAATGAATATAAATATACTAAACACTGAATGGTTGTGAGTTGTGTTGAATTGTAACACCCGATACATTAAATTATGTAACACCCGTTACGCGAATTACTCATTAAATTATAAAACTAAAATTAAAACAATAATACCAAAACATTAGGGAAACAAAACCTCTTACTTTTACAGTAAAAGTAATTTCCTAAGGTGTTTGTTCATTTTGTAATACTAACTTTTGTAAACAAAATGAAACGGGTGTCACATCACGTTTAGGCAAATTTAAGTTTAAAGGCAAATTACAAATGAAAAGACAATATATTATCTTAAATTATGGCATTAATAGTTAGAGAAGTCTTTCAGCTATCTTCTGCAGCAACTTCAATCACTAGATCAGCTGTTTCATATTTATTGCAGTGCTGCTAAGTTCACAGAAAAAACATTTCCGGAGGATAGCTGTTGATACTCACAGAACAAAGAACTTAAACTAATTACAAATAAATATCAAAATTTGCTAAAAATGTTAAACATATTATTAAAGTAGAACTTTTCACCTTGACATGCAACATATTGAATTATATTATATTTTATTTTTATTTTTTACACTTCAGGCTTACTTTAAATAAATGGTATTTTGGACTATTAATTTTTTATTTATTTCTCGTTTTCATGTATTAAAATATAAGTTTTATTTGAAACAAATAACTAACGGTATAGGGTAATATTATTCATACCCTGGTGTTATTGAATAATGTATGGCCAAAGAACCTGTATATAGGCCTACTTTCATAAATCCTTTAATTTGAGCTACTGTATATTTTTCTATATTTATTCTAGATGTCTCTTTTCGACTTACAGAAAATACTTTTTAACAGATAACAAACACCTGTCGTAATCAGTAGTCTAGTCTAGTAAGTGTGTCCGGCCAGAGTATGAATGCGAGTAGTGAGTGAGTTGACGAACGCTACAATTGCAGGGCCGGGCAGAGCGGCTGGCTGGGCTGTGCTGGGGGGGGGGGATGGTGCGCTACGCGGCGGGAGCGTGAGAGAAATAATGATAATATCTTTAAAAAACGATTCCGATACGACCATTTGACCGAGTTAATATCTGAAAACGGCAAAATTCTTTTAAAATTTGTATTTACAAAATGACTACCTGCGATTTAAACAAAATATTACAGCAAAAAAAAATCTGTATAAAACTTTTTTATAAATAAATTTAAAAAAAAAACATTACAATAGCGTGAATTTTTTATTCATATCATTTACAAAATAACTTACAAAACAAAAATCGGTTAATAATTACGGAAATTATTCGTAGTACAAATTTGCCGCAGAGGTGCTGCCATCTATCGGGCCAAAAACACTACTTTTTCAGGGATGTTTAGCCTTAAAATTGCATACTAATATAAAGTTTTTATCATAATATACCATTTTTAACAACTAGTTCACAATATGTGATAAATCGCATGGCACACAATATGTGATAAATTTCATATAATATATTCATTAATGAGTGAAATGCCATACCCTTAACCATTTCCACTCCAATTACTGGGAACCTAGAGTTGCTATCAGGTCAATTTAATTTTGAGCGAATATTGTACTTTAATTTATTTACTCCAAAAAAATTATTTCTGTCAGTTCTAAAAGGCTGATTTTTTTGTAGTTTCTTCTATGACTAAAGTATAGATTGGTATAAAAAAAAAACATATATTTTTATTTTCAAGTACATGTAACAAATAAATTTGTAACAAACAAACCGGAATAAACAATAATTTTGGAAAAATTTTCAATGGGAAGACCTTTATTTGTTGCTTGTTTTTGGTTGTCTATATCATTATAAACAAAATTAAGTGGTTTACACATGTTTTAGACACAATAATAAATTATAAAAATTTTATAATTTAAAACCAAGTTTTTTGTAAAAAATGAGTTTTTATCGAAAAAATTAGTTTTGACACCAACTTGTACAAAATTGCCTCAACTATTTATTTTATTGCTTAACAACAGTAGATCAAAACTAGTAAGAAAAGCTTTTTTCAAAACTGATTGGTAATATTGGAATCACTCAGGTTCGAAAAAAAAGTTCCGTTGCCACTCCTGCCATTTTTTAACTGCCGTCGTCTTCGTTCATTTTATTTCACAACACTCATTATTGTAAAAAGAACAATATTAAAAAATAAACTGTGAAATTAGGAAATTACACACGATAAACTAGTACAACAAAACTAAGTAACGCGTAAGCTCACTAAAACACTGCGTGTAAGTAGGAACCAAACAACGGCAAGAGCCTAAGGCTGTTTACAGAGCGGCCAAAGATGGCAAAAATTACATTTTCTAAGATTTATTTACCACAGAAACTGAACTCAAATGGTCCTAAAAAAATTCCGCGGATAGCAGCACATCTCAAACTTCTACAATAGCGGTCATCAAAGTAACTACGTCTGTTCAAATGCAATCAAAGAACGTTATCATAGCGAGTTTGAGGCTCGCCCGACTTAGGAGTTTGTGCGGATTAGTAGGGTACGGGGCTGCTCCGACAATCGAGTGGAAAGGGTTAATCAAGTTTGAAACAATATTTTTAATGTGTTTTCTGACATCTCTTTAACTTTTAATGGCAATTTATTGGATAATTTTATCTATTTTGCTGACATTTAAAACTGTTACAAGATTTACTCAATCTAGCGTAAGGAGTAACAAGGTCTTGTTTATTAAACTCATCAATATGTCTTTCATAAATTAAATTACAGTAAATATACAGAGTCATTATTTTAAGCGTAATGAAGCTTTCTTTACAAGATTGCCTTTCTTTTAGATTTTCTATAATTCTGAACATCCTTATACTTAAAGGCACTCAATAAGCTGAGATGCCATTGCCCCAGAGCCTAATACCATATAATGCTAAAGACTGACACAGTACCTATATAAAGGTACCTGATTTTGTTTTATATGTCCTTGACTTGATTGATTAGATTTTAGTCGAAGGAAGTTTAGTTAACCCTTTCCCTGGTACCTCATAGTAACTCGTAGCGATTTATTTTGTCCACTCCCTGGCTTTCCGTATTAATCCATAGTAGAACTTTCAATGAGTATAACTTCATTATCTGTTGGGATATTTTAAAACTAACTTCAGAAACATGTACAGAGAACATTTTACAGTACAGTTGTATTTGATTTGTAATTTCTTCCAGCTGTTTACGATTGTAGATCTGTGTTTATAAACATCTGCAGCACAACTTTTGTAAACCAAAAGTCACGTAAAACATGGCTAGACTGAATTTAAAATACATGGTTAATTTTTTGATTTATTAAATGTAGTTTTGTAGTAATTGAACACAAATAAAACAAACAGTTTATGGCCTAACAAATATAAAGTGTCTCCTAACATTTTTGTAAAAGTTATAACTGTGAGTGAACTTATTTTTCAATTTGTTTTTTATTTTGACTTTTTTTAAAAAACTTCAGTGTGCATTAGGTAAGTAAATATACAAATTTTGTATAATATACCAATATAATATTAAGATATGGTAAAAATTTCATGCATATTGAATAAGTAGTTAATTAGTTATCATAGTTTGAATATAAGTGACAAATTTCACCATTTAAGAGGTCTGGTATGAGACACTTGGTGTTAATTATGAATACCAGGGAAAGGGTTAAAGAACAATGTAAGCAACACATTTACTAAAACATCGTACTATTTATTATTTTATTTTGTTACTTATAAATAACATAATAATTGAGAATTTATTTCAATAATTGTTCTCTTGTTTCCGCCCAGAGCTATCGCGGGACAGTCTTGGAGTCAGCTGCCAAAGATACTGTTGTAATGAAAGTGAAAGCTACAGATGGTGATATGGCAAAAGGTTCTGAAGGCTACGGAGACATCAGATATTCTCTAGCAGGAGAGAACGCTCATTTGTTTTCTATAGATTCTATTACTGGAGAAATTAAGGTACCTAATATAATTTTACATCACCTTGTAAATGACAATTATCTGGTAACTACCAGCATGACTGGCTAACCAACTTACTATCGTACATTTCATTAGATTTAAAATTTTCATCGTATTCCGTATTTAGTTGTGTGAAACGATAATGTCTATTTGTTAATAAATTTGAAACAAATTTTAATGAATTTGTGGTCGCCGTAACTTTTTGTCTTGTAGACAAATTATATTAGTTCTTAAAAATCTTTAAAATCGTACCACATGTAAATGAATGCAACAGATATAAGTTGTATATTGTAAGTTGTAACTTGTTATTGCAGTACTGTATTATGTATGCTAGGCTATACAGTATGTGAACATAAAATAAATAAGTAAGAATACTTAAACATATGCTCTGTTGTACGCTACTGTAGTAATTCTTTTTCCTTAAACAAACAAAAATGAGCCCTAAATGCATGACATACACTATACTTCGTACTGTCGACAGATGTAAAGAATACTAGACAGTTTAAGTGTCTTCACTACTACAATCCTGTCAGAAAACATCAGTTTTCCAGCCCATATAGAATAAATACAAATACTGTATAGTATTAATGATATTTTAACTTCACGTAACAATTAAGTTATTTTATGAATGATATTTGAACTTTATTCATTCAATTTTACGTCTTAATTAAAATTTGACTTATTCTATATAGGCCTACTGTATGTTAATAAGCCCTGGCTAATTATAACAGATTAAGTCATACAAATGTTTAAATTTGTTTATTAATGTCTGTCAAGAGTTCTTAGAAATGGATAAAAAAGTAAATAAATATGAATAACACATAACATAAACAGGTGTTTTATTACTACATAATATATAGGCTATATATTGTTAAGTTACTGTATTACAATGATAATTTGCCTTGTTTCACTATGAATTGTCTGTCATTTTTTACATGCTGAAGCCATTTGAAATTTGTATAATTAGAGTACGTGTGTGCCGTAAATCCATAAACCAAAGCTGATAAATCAAAATTCGAGTTTGCCGTAATTCCGTAAAGCAAGTATTCCGTAAACCAATAAACCAAAGCTGATATATCAAAGTCCGTGTATGCCGTAAATAAAAAAATAAATTGTAATAAAAGTAGCGATAACAAACCTAATCCCAACGAATGAGAAAACTCAACTGTCCGCTTGGCTCTTAAAATGGCAAGAGCGAATGCGAAAAGGGTAATTTAGTTGGAACCATTTCCTGTCGGTTTCCGCCTCGCATTCTTTACATCGGTGGACTGTAGTAGCCTGCACTATTTTAGGAGATTACAGTACATTACAGGAATAAATAATATGTCATATGAATACACAAGTTAGACACTGTACACATTTTTTTTTAAACACAACATTTGTATTTTTTCAACTTTTAAAAGATTATAGTGTTCCTGTGTACGATATTTTTTATTGTTTTTACAACCAAAAACTCTTGTAACATGAAATTTGAGAAATGTACATATACAGTAAAGTCCGGTTTATCCGGCCTCGTTTTATCCGACCCCTCGGATTATCCGGCCCAGCATCCAAAGAATATAATGAAATAAATGAAGCACTATCTAAGCGATCCGAAAACATCTTACAACACGTAAGAACACCTGCAATGTAGTGACGATTAACAAATGTAAAATCTTTAGTTAAATACATTTTAACAAGTTAAATTATATTTAAGTTCAATAATTTACCATAAGATATTTATAAAAAAATTGTCAATTCACTTCATATTCTTCATTAATTCATTAAATTTTAATTTGCCCCATCATTTTTATACAACTTTTAATGCAAAATTTGTTTGAGGTTTTTATACAATATTGTACGTACAGTACTCTAGTTAAAATATGTTACACTTGTAGCAATGGTTGTATCTACTATAATAAACCCCAAGATTTGGTCCATATATTTGTTGTTTTATTGAATGATTAAAATTTAAATTACAGTAGTACTGTAAAGTTTTCTCATGTACGTTTATTGGCATATTTTAACCCTATACCGGATTATCCGGCTTTTATGGTATCCGGCCTGGTACTCCGCCATATTAGGCCGGATAAAGCGGACTCTACTGTACTAGAAAACACACGAACACTGCAAATGTTACCGAAAAACTGAAGGCCAACAGTCAGTTGAGGCCAGAAATAATTCTTGAAAGCTCAACCCGTATTGTTTGTTTAAGTGACAGCACTCAACCTCCGACTAGACAGGATTCTTAGAATACGACCGGAAGCCGAGCAGAGCTACACATAAACTTTATAAATACTCGATAATACACATTATCCTTCCATAATATTTTTTTTAACCTACTGCACCTTGTTCCATAGCATAGGGATAAGCATTGTTAAACTTCTATTCTTTGAACTTTGTTATTAGAAGTCTAAATTTTGTTAAACGGAAGCAGCTATTCATACTCTTAAATGTTAAGTGTTCAGAAAAAAATTGTATTTGGAAATTTTTGTTAGTCGGATGTTCCACTATATTTTCTTAAATAAATCTTCAACCCATACTTATATCAATAATAAATTTGTACAAATTAGACGTTGTTAAACATTTTTAAGACACATTTCGATAAAAGCTGTTTCTAAATAATAGTCTGTATTGTAATTATTGACTCTTTATATACTATTAAAGAGATTAGAAATTTTGAAATAATGTTAAGAACAATACTGGTACAAACTGCTCGAAAATAAGCATTTTTGCCTTGACTGGGTTTTACTCAATTAAGAAAATTTACTTTTTACTCCATTTATTTCAATCAGAATCTTCACTCAAAGAGGTTGTAAAAATTAAAACACTAAGAAAATTAAAAACACACATCACAAACATAATATGATTTCTCTAGACAGGTGTCTTTTGAACGAAGACTAAGGATCAGTGTTGTTTATTCCCGCTTGTTATCGTGTATTGTAATTGCTGTGTCATACAATGAATTTTACTGGAAATTAAGTTTATCAATTAACAGTTCATATTTGTTCATCTTAAATGCTATTGTATACCGGTATATCTCAAACTTCTCAATAGAGTCAATGTATTTGCCCTTGTTGCATATAATATTATGTAATAGTAAAAAATTTGTTTCAAAAATTGACATATTGGTGGGTACTGTAAAAATGAATTTGTTCTTTGAATTGATTGTTATTATAAAATAAATTTAATAATTTTAAATGTGTTGCTATTATTATTTTTAAATACTTCAATAGATCAGCATAAGATACTCAAAAGAGCAGTTGTAAACTGTCCTATGTATCACATCCTTAATATGGTTTAGTCTTTCATTGCATTTCTACAATGTAATAGGTATGATTCAATGAGTTTATGTAAAACTCTGGTTTTCAGGTGTCAACTTCCAGCTCGATAGACCGAGAGAAACAGTCTGTTTTACGTCTGATTGCCACGGCTGCAGATATGCCAGAAGGCGGTGCCAACCAAAGGAAGACTTCTGTTCCTGTAAGATGAAATTGTATTTACATAATGCTCATAATAACATAACATTATATGAAATTCCAGAGCCATTGGCAGAGTATATAAGCTAACTAAGTACATATGCTTTTATCTGCAAGTTTAATGGAACTATTACGTAGTCATGTTTAGTAGATGTATGAGAACACTGTAATGTGTTTTGGAACTGAACTCTTTTAGGAAGTTTTACACAACATGTCGACCAATAAGTTTCAAAATTTGTTTAAATTTGTTCACTATGTATAGCAATAACAACCGATCAGTTTTAGTGGAATAATTGAGTGTCATTAAAAGAAAAACAGTGTTGTTGGAATGATTTAAAAAAATTATTTTATGCCTCTCCTATAATTTCAAGTTTAATATTCTGAAGTTCATTTAAAAGACAAGGAATGGTGAGACATTTCAGAAAGTTACGGGTGAAATAATTTTAAAAAAATGTACATTTTAAGTAAAAACTTTGTATTTTTCAATTCTCTTGTACAACCTGCCTTGAATGAATCCTTGGAGTAAAATATCACTAAAGACATTTTTATTTAAGTATTTCTCCCAAGGTTAAAAGCAGTTAGGATTTAATATTTTTTAAGGGAATGAAGAGAGTCACTGATTGTTTCATACATGTACATTTGCCTCCACTCAGCCTACCCTAACAGTCGTATCAGTAGGCTACTTAAAACTTGTCATCTTCACTCTTAATATAACTTTGTTCTTCTACATTTAAAATTTTCAGAGTAATAATGATATATGCAAATGGGAGATAGAGATCATATTAAGTGTGACCATAGTTGGTACTTGGTAAAATTCGATAATAACTTAAAACTTGCACGTAAATTTCACAAAAAACAACATTTGCTACAGCTGTTTCACTGTTAACCCTACAACTGTGAGACCACTCAAGTTTAGTGGTCTTAGCGTAAGACTGCTCAAATTAAGAAGTCTGTGACAACTCAACTTGTATTGAATATTTCTTCCACTAAAAATCATCTAATCATAATAAAACAGAAACCATTGGAAAGGAAATGATTTAAACTTTAATTTTTATATTTACAAATTTGTTCTAAAACGTATATTTACATACATAATCATCGTTTTAAAATTGTAGTTTTCTGAAGAGTTAATGCCGCGTGAGAAAACACAAAGAAATTACTCCACTTTGTTACTTCTCAAAGGCTCAATATCGTTCGACAGAATTGTTTTGAAAATAATATAAAGATACCTTTGGATTCGTCAAGATTTGAACTTCCTAAAACTGCCTTCCAATCTGACGTCACACTTATAGTTTCGAAAATATAAAATTTTCTGTAAGCGCTTGCAATTGGACAGTTTCCAACCAGTGAGAAAGCACATTTTGCAACCAAAGTTTTCGGGGTATTTACTCATCAACCAGGATAATTAAAAACACATTTTAGGTCATTAATAGTTCAAAACATGACTTAAAGTATGTGTTTATTTTAAGATCTGCATGTTTGAACAATGAATCGACACTGGGGCTTGCTCCATCCTTTTATGTCTTGGTTATTTAATATTATAAAATTACATTTTGGTTCCTTATAAATCTTGAAATTCTTCCTAGCATTCACAAATGTATAATTTTTAAGTTTAGGTTGACATTCGAGTTTGTGTAAATGTTCAAACTAGAGTTTGTAGCATCCAGTTCTTTTTATGGTAGGTGCTCCTTAAATCTTACATGGCAGGGATGTTCGTCATAGTAACTAGAACAATCACTGCATGTAAGCTTGTAAATACCAGTTTAAAAATGCAAGTTTACACTATTTTTTAGCAAATTTATATTGGAAAGTTGAGCTATTGCAGTGACCATTATGGTGAGACCTAAGGTCGGGAGTAGTAAATGAGCTCCAATCATAGTCCCAGAACTTGTTTTTGAGTGTCGTTAGAAACTTTATGTATATATGTGTTCGCACTTTAAGGGCCGCATGTTAGGTCCGATTTGGTACAAACTTTGGTTGTCTACGTGGCTCGGACGAGTTCGTTAGCCAAAAAAATCCAACAAGCGAAAACACTTTTTTCACCGGAAGTAAAATATGTTTTTGATATTTTCGTACTAAAATGAAACTGTTTTGATGTTTTATGTACAATTATAGGAGATTATTCTACACATTTTGTTTTTTTTACACGACCTTATAGCTCGTTTGGTTTCCCCAAAATCGATAAAAATGTAAAATATCATAAAAGTACTTGCTTCAAATCCACTAGGGGGATTTTATCGTTGGTCTGCCTTTTGTTACAAGGCCGACGGCCAGGATACAAATCACTGTGAGTGAAACAAAAGAAAATATTCCGAGGACACAATGTCGAGAGGCAAACTCACAAAGCGAACAAAGACGCGCTTGAGCCAGTCACAAACAAATTCTACTAATATATTTCATACATGCAGACAGTTATTCAACGTTTTCATGAGTAGACCAGTATCCCAAATAATTGGTTGAAACACTAAAATTATATAAACTTAATTTTGGAAATTCGCTCAACTAACGTTAGCTGTTCAGCTGCGTGGTTGAATTATTAGCTTTCTATTCATTTATACATGAATCCAATGTGATATAAATATTGAAACATTGCAGGTTATTGTTGAAGTCATCGATGTCAACGACAACGCCCCCGTCTTCAGTGCAACTCAATATACGGCTGTGGTCTTGGAGAACGTAGCCCCTTACACCAGTGTAGTCAACCTTACAGCAACCGATATGGACAAAGGACCTGGAGGAGAGATCACTTACGAGATTATAAATGAGGGAGAAGCAAGTGGTAAGTACATTTTTACAAGGGTTAATCCATTCATGTTGTTTGGTGCATTTACAATGTGACGTCATGCAACTTCTCTCACCAGAGTCCCTTGTGCTCCCTGGGTAGCTTTCGGACATGTCTGGATGGTCCAGAAATGGCAGGCTGTGTGAATCATTCCGGTAAGATAGTGGGTAGATGACACCCCCACCCCCAGAGTGGTCTGGGAATGTTCCAGACCAAGGTTGCTAAAGGACTGCATTATCCTACAGGCCAAACTGTCATCCTATTCCCTTGAATATATAAACTCTGACTTCAGCATAGTTTTTATCTGCAAGCCATGTAGCGTGTTCACCGTAAATGTGAATCCATGAAGTGGCGGTTTCAGGTACGGGCGACCGGCCAGGGCCCCACCTCCCAGGGGGGCCCCCGCATCAATGATTTGCACTTACCGAACATTTTGGATTTTTTTAACGCCAATGAAACTTAAAATATCTCTTTAAAGTGACAGTCTGTAACTCAACACAACTGTTTTTTTGTGTTTTCATGTTTTTCTCCTTACTTTATTGTTTTTTTTACATAATATTATCTGTACTATTTATCGCTACAAGATTGGTTTTTATGTAGTGCTCCTTACTAGTTGTTTTTAATAATACAACAATATTTTTTTTAAATTTTGTATGTGTTGAGTTTGTATTGAGCCTGATAAAGGAAGTATTTTCCTAAAAAATTATGGTAATTGTGTACATTTGATATGAGCTGAAAGAGCGTAATAGGTTAGTTAAGAGCATATAATTTTCAAAAATTTCCTATCCTGGGAAGTACGGAATACCCTCCAGACCCTCCCGCCATATCTCATCGCCCAGGGTCCCGCAAAGTCTGTAACCGCCTCTGAATTCATGATTATTATTACTAGTCTATTTATTTATAGACTGCCTGTCTCATGGTGTGTTATTAACCTCGTAAAGGCTACCGTAGTTGTTAAAAACTATAGTTTATAATGAACCAAATCCCATCAAAAATGTTAAACTTGAATAGCCTAAGTTGGTAACTTTAAATTACTGAAAAGACTAAGGAACCAACCAATGTTAAGAAATAAGCCTAATCAATGGTAAAGAAAATAGCAGACTAAATTTATATGTAGAATCATATTTAGAAATAATTCGATTAGAGCCTACATGTCAAAACACTGTGTGAAACTGATTAATTAAAAGAATGTAAAATTAAATTAACCTAGGCTAGTAAACAAATGAACTAACCTAAGTCACATTTAGCACACAAAACACTTGATCTATGTACTAATCTTACACCATTAATCACAATAAAGCACACACAAGGAATAATTATATTCATTAGTTATTTATTCATCGAAGTCATATCAGATGTATAAAATCAGTAGAATCCATTCAAAAACGATGTTGTACAAAAAAACAACAATTATTGTCAAAATAGACACCGTAACATGTTCCGTTTCCAAATTCCTACGTTAAATGAACTTGGTCAAATTTTAAAGACATAAATATATAGTAAAACCAAATAGAATACGGTGACAACCGATAAAATTGTAAGAATTAGAAATAATTAGGACGTAAATGAATATTAGTTTATATCAAATGTATTGGAAACTAATTATAGTAATGGTTACAAACTGATGTAATGTAAGAGAACACGGCCATGTTAGATGCAATAAGGAAGTCAAGTTGATTTTAAATGTAACAAGATTTAATTAATAAATTTTGATAAATAATGTCTTAGCATCAAAATAATAAGAAAAATGCAAATAAGAAATAGACTACAAATAATTATGTACAAGTAACGAACATGTTTCGCAGTTTAAAGACACAAATTTAAAACACAAGAAGGAATGTAGAACAGACTAATGAGATTAGAGAACCCGTGACCGCAGCGCTAGGAAGGTGTAGCGAGCACAATACAAACCACAAAAGGGACGCGCAAAATTTCAATTAGAAGAGAGAGTACAAACCGAAGCCTGGAAGTAAGAACATGTAAAACAAAGTTTCTGTGAATTTCAAAAGTTTTAAACAGTTTTCAAAATAATAGAATCAGTGCTATTAGTGCAAAAACAGACGTGGTATAATCTGTTATAATACATATCAGTGACAATTTATTCATTTGTTAAATATGTTGTATTGAACTCTGAACTTTAAAGACAAACTTTTATCAATGATGCTAACATTAAAATGATGCTATATTAATAATTTAACTGATTTTTCATATCATTGCGTTGCTATAAAAAGTGTATTCAAATCCAGGCTTTTAACTAACCCGAGATGAATAAAATAATAGACTTATTTTAACTTCAGAGTTAAATAAATCTAATTGAACTTTTAAAGATAACTGAGCTAATGCTAATGGCATATTTCTATGTAACCCTCAAAATAACTCAATTAAAATTAATAGACAATACGTCAAGAAGTAATTTATTATAATTTTGTATTAAAATTTTGTTTTCAATTTAATTAATAAATCAAATCATATTATATTTGTTAAACTATTTGAGTGTTTAATTTAATAGTAATTAGAAGAAACAATTCTATTAGAAGAATTCTATTTATAAAGAGTTCGAAGGAGGGTTATTTTATAAGTTTCATCTTCAGGCCGTTCATTCTGTCAATTCCCTTGATAGAGGTCGTCATAAAGATATATAAAAACAGTTGAACACAACACAATAACATTTACACGGTCGATCATAGTTTATTTTTGACCAAAATATTGCGGTGCGACATGTGCAGACGTGTAGGACAAGTCTAGACTGCGGCGGTGCTAACAGTGTAGGCCTAAATTAAAATATCCAGTTATTAACGAATTTCCATAGGAAAGAAGATGAGTTATTTCAGTGACTCTTATGGTGAAACCTAATGTCTCGAGTGGGTGGTCAATGAGCATTGACCATGATACCCTGAACAGGTTTTAGGATATCATTAAAAATGTTATTTGTATTCACCATCCGATTTGGTACACAGGTTAATTTTCCAAGTCGCTCGGACGAATTCGTTAGCCAAAAAATTCCAACAACCAGAAGCACATTTTTTGACCGGAAGTAACACTTTTTGAGATTTTTCGTGCTACTTTTTTGGAGTTTTATCTAAAAAATAAATAAAGATTTGTTTTTTACACTACCTCTTTTTTTATAGCCCCTCTGGTTCCCCCAAAACTGATCCGAGCCCAACGGCCAGGATGCAAACGTGCGAAGCACAATCCATAATTTTATGAATATATGCGTCACCCAGGTAAAAAGAAGTTTAACTGACTTTTTTTGCAGGTATACCTAAGTTGAATGTAACGATGTACTCAAAATATTGTTCTCCTATAAGATTCGAACGTGTTTGAACGGTATTTCGACAACTGTATTTATTTCCAGGATTATTTTCACTCGGCATGAAATCTGGTGAACTCAAAACGGCCAAAGCGCTCACTGGGAAAGGCAGAAAAGAGCCTTATAGCCTGGCAGTACGAGCACAGGATAGTGGTGATCCCAGCTTGTTTATGGACGCTCCGTTGAAGATATTCATAGGTGATGTGGTTACTAACGACGGTATACCATCGTTCCTGCATCCTACGTTGGAAGAAATGGCTTACATATCTGAGGTAAGTTTTAATGTATATTCAACTGTCATGACTTCTCTAACCCGACTCCACAAGGAAAGCGCGTGTAAAAATATTTCTCAACTGTTTGTACGTAGGGCGTGCGTTGAATTGTGTACACATTTACGGTACTCTTCCTTTCAATGATAAAGAATCAATGATCTACCTATACATAATTAATTTGCTAGGGGTTATTTTGTGATTAGAACTCCTCCTAGAGTTTTTAACCGATTTTGATGTTTTTGGTGCCATTTTACAGAGCTCACTCTGAAGTTGTGCTTCCCTTAAAATGAGCTCAATGTATGTTAAGGTCTTCGCCCCAGTGGCCCTCAAAGTTGCCATGTTAATCTTATGGAAGGTCAATCTTAAGGAAGAAGAAGAAAGATTTCTTTTGATTTTATCAGGGGCACAAAAAACAGCTGTTCATATGAAAAGCTTAAAACAGCTGATTATTTTGATCAACAACTGATTTGGATCAAAAACTGAATATAATTTTAGGTTAGGTAAATCAAGCAATAGCGAAGCATTGCCGTGTCCACTAGTAAAGAATAAATTTCTTAAACTTTAAACAAAAATTCACAGTCCACAGACAGAATTATTGTATATTAACCCTTTATGGAACACCGCTAAATATTGCTAAAAGAGTACTGCCGTTCCAGAACTTTTTATATAAGATTTTCAAAAAAAATACTACTTCACAGTTTTTGTATTTTTGTGAGCCACAAGATAAGTTATGCAATAGTTAGGCAGCGTTATTGTGGTGGGCAGTTTAAGGGAGTGAGGGGCAGTTTTCACTTTTTCGTTTGGTACTAACGACTAGACACCTCGCCTACAAAACTTCTGCAAGAGTACTTCATGCTAGTGGTTGTTTTATTCATTTGAGATTGTGTTTTCTCCATATAAGAAATGAGAATTTGCATGCTATTACCCAAATATTTTTAATTTTCTTAGTGCTTGATGCTTAGCGTTTATGTTATTTTTTACCAATTTTTAAGAATTTTTGCTTAATTTTTTTATTTTTATGAATGATTTGATTTTGTAATATTTGAAAATCTTTTTTACTTACTCCTTTTGACTACAGTGGAGTCCCCAGGGCTATTCCAAACCCCACTATTCCAAATATCCGCCTATTCCGAATAGAGTTCAGAAAAAAAGAATGATTTTTTAACATAAAAACAGAAGAAATCAAAAAGACGTTCGTGAGAAAACGTTTATTTATTGTTATACAAATAAGTTAAACAGAGACACACATAGAGCCTAAGCTTGATGAAAACGTCTAAAACCAAATTGGAATGAAAGCTGATTTTGTTTCCTTTACGTTTTTCGGGAAGGAAGCTATGGCAACAAGCGTCCGGTGAAACGGATACAGGGTCCGTCAGAAATAAGGAAGGATTATATACAACAGATACTGTTGTTGTAGGGCACTAGTAGTGTTGTGGTCACCTACCAATTTCGTTCATCCGTTTTTTTTTTTCTTCCGCTTTTGTTATCTCGAAGGAATTTTATTTTTTTCTCAATCTTTTTTTAAGACGATACGGTATTAACGGACAGACTGTGGGATGACAAAACGGACAGTTCGAACAACCCATCCCTTCTCTTCCGATTTTAGAAGAAAACAGAATCGTAACGCAACGGTAGGAAAAAACCGGATGGTGTAAACCTACACTAAGGCGAGGTCAAGAGCATTTGCCGCGTCTACGTGTGATATGAGTTCAGTTTGAGCTCCTCCTCGCCGATCAACACTGTAAGGGGCTGACACTAGCAGACGACCCCGCACTTAATTTACGCCTTAACAAGTCAATACGTTGATATTATTCATGAAATCCGCCTATTCCGAATTCCCTCTAAACCGAACAGTGTTCGGTCCCAATTAGTTCGGAATAGTGGGACCCTATTGTACTTTCAGTGTCATAATAGTCACTCCTATCGACACAGCATATCCCGATGTTTTGAAACTGCGATATTCCTTACAGGATTAATTTAGGAGATTGTTCATACCTTTTTCTAAGTAATAGCCAAATAAAGAAGACAAAAGCCACATATTGGTACCATTTGAAAGTATTTGAACCTTATGGAGGAAAAATTCTTTAGGCGCACCAAACACTTTTTGGACGAGGTAAAATATACGAACTCGCAATATGTGAGTCGCTTTATATTATTTTATTTTGACGATGATTTCTTCTTCTTCATTGGTTTACACACGCGCTAAAATATAAACCAGAAGTTTAATGTATCAGCTGATCATCAAAGAAGAAGAAATCGATGAGATAAAATAGGCAGTGGCAAATTCAAAGGCTTAAACTCAGTAGCTGTATGGGGTTTAGGGTAAGCGCACAGTGAACGCTGGTCGTAGGTCGTTGGTTGCAGGTTGCTGACAAGCAAGAATATGCCTGCAGAAATACGAAGTTGTCTTTAAATCAGACCTCTCACAGTAGACGCCCGACGGATTTGTTTGGAGTATTCCTGTGCGCAGGTTATGCTACTATTGACTACTGGCAGTGTTGTTTTGTATTAAGTTAGCACCGTATTTACAAGTTTTGCATACGCTTCTTTATACATTCATAAGCATTCATACATTCTAATTATTTAATAGACAATATGAAATTAAACGTTTCCATTCTCTTGTATTTATGAAAATGTTCTCTATCTTTTTTTAATTGCGGAAAGAGATGATGATAATCGGCATATAATTTTCTCCCTTTATTTATTTCATTAATACTGTCGTTTTTAAAACATAACACCTTTGTATATAGGGTTTCCATAAGAAAATCATCCTCGCTGCTCTTACTGAACTCATTTTCACTTATAAAAAAGTCAGGTAGATATAACCGTGTTACCATGTTTTCACTATGCGCACTCACTAGACTGAACCAGTCACCTGCGAACAGAGCCATTCTGCTACCTGCAACCAATGACCTGCGACCAGCGTTCACTGTGTATATCCAGTTGAAATTTGATTTAGAACACTTGCTTCTATAACGCTTACCAACCTCGTTCTATCCACTCTCCACCTTATTTTTCTTTTTCTCAAAAAGAAAGAACTATTTCACTTTATTCACTGGCAATCTTATGCCGAAACACCTTCTCATCCACAAATACAATTCTTCATATTCAACATAACGCACAAAAAGATTTACTTTCAATATATAGCCAACTTAGCAAAAGACATCTTTCCTCCATAACGATCGACTCAGAAGTAGCGTACCCACGCCAAAAACCGACTGTTCCATGCACCGGACACGCTCGTTACTGCACATTTTCTTTAATAGTGTTAATATTGAATTTATTTGTTTCATGCACCATGTTTTATTAAAAATAGTTTTACTATTGCTTTTTATTGTAATATTTTGATTTAAATTGTTCTTTTCTTTATTTTTTTATCTTTATAGACATCACAACTTTGGGTGTGCTCACTCACTGGAACTGTTCTATTTCGTTGTAGGCCTCTGCCATTCCATTAAATTGAATTATGTTGTATAAACCAATTATTCATCTCTCTTTACAAAAAACAAAAAAAAAATGTCTTATTAGTTGTTATCAAATCAAAACCAAAGTTTATAATACATTAATTATGCAGTTTTTTAGTTATTTCACTGTTATTACTGTTGAATATTTATAATTAAAACATATCAATTTACAATATGACTCTAATTATAATTTTCAAAAATCTACTGTAGGCCTACATCTCTCTTGTTATTTTCCGATCTCAGGGAGAGCTCATGTTACAAATGTGGGACTTTGCACTACCAATATTTTGAAGAGTACCTTACAAAAATGACTTTTTAGGCCTACTTGTAAAAAACTTAATATTGGTAGCATTTCATAATATTGTAATGTGTTTACAATCCTTAAAGGGTTTAGGACAAGATTAAAATAATGATGAAATTTCTAACTAAACCGATATAACCAACAATTTATTTGCATAACAGTTTTCACTTCTGTCGGCAGGCCCATGACTGCTTTCTTTCTTTTTTTAATACACTAATTTAGTTACAGTTTAGTTAATTATGTTTTTTCTATTAATTTCAGTGTTGTTAAGGTGCAATGCTACCTCAGTTGATTACAGTACTACGGTTTAGACTGTCACAGGTTTGAACAAAAAAAAACTGACATTGACTTTGGTGTGTTGCCCCAAAATAACGACATAACCAAAAAAAAAACTTTATAAAGTAAATTTAGATTTACATGAGGTATAAAAAGCAGATTCAGTAGGTTGAATACAGATATTAGTCATGATTTAGTTGCAGTTAAAACAACTTTACTGTAATACTTTCAGAACGCTTCTATAGGATCCCCAGTGTTTCGAGTAGTGGCTGCAGATCCAGACGATCCCAACTCTCCCGAAGGTCAACTCAGGTACAGCTTCCTTCAAGATGTGTCCGATTCTGTAGCTTTTAAAATTGGTAAGTATACGGTTTTTCAAAGATTAATCTTACTGGTGTTGTCAGACTTGAATAACTACGTCAAGTTTCATTTCATTTTAAAATTTTTGTCCTATAAACAAAGTTATAAAATTACACCAGACAAATCTGTTACAATAATGAGCAGATTGCACATAATTTAATAAGTAAAATTACACAATAACAATACTCAATTATGACATTAACAAACAATGAATTATAATACGGTAGTCACCACTTACTGTGTTCACAACGGGCCAAACCCAAACTGATAAAAATATCCGATTGAAAACAATAACCAGATGTATCAGTATCATTTTACTGTCAATATAATATGTATATTTGTGCTGTCGCACTCTAATGGTTTCATATTACCACCGATTCAGTCCAAATTTGGTACACTCGTTGGTTTTCTTAAGCTGTTCGGACTAGTTCGTTAGCCAAAAAATCCAACAACCGGAAGCACATTTTTTTTACTAGAAAATTTTTGAGATTTTTCGCACTAGAATATAATTCTATGCATGCCTAATATACGTTAAATATGCGAATACAGTAATCCCTCGACATTCGCGGACTTGGTATTCGTGGTTTTGATTATTCGCTGTCGATAGAAAAAGAAAAAATTCTGTATAAATAGCAATAAAGTACATGCAAAATTTGTAAATTATTATAATGTAGCACTGTAATTATTATTGTACGAATTTAATAACATTGTATAAATACCACGTCGGTGAAACACTCGCAAATACAACAAATAGGCCTACAAGATAAGATTTCCCTACAATACACCTCTGCGTGAATACAAGTGGCCTTGTGCAAATGAAGATCAATGGCATACTGTCATTTAGTTGGAGACATCAATTTAGTGTGCAGCAAGTCAAATTAATTTTAAAGATATAATTAAAATTACAGTAAAATATTTTGAAAGAAATTAAGTTTTTACTACGTTTTGTCACTCGTAACAGTTGTAACCAATATTTTCGCTACTGACAGCGAACTATAGTTTGATGCCTTGACATGACTAAGTTCTAAAAATAGACAATGAAAGAGCAAGTAGGGATGGGTAAAGGTACCATTATGAGAGCACTGATCTTGAGGGGAGAGTGAGATGACAAACAATGCTCCAATAACTTATAAAATTATCAACCGCAGTCTACAGCTCAAATACTAAACCTTTCAAGGACTTTTTTTACCGCGTAAAAGCGAAATCGCCGGACAGCGTCTAACAATGACTGTCTATTTCTTATGTAAATAAATAAATTATAGGTATTAGTACACATAATGTTTTAAAATTTTCTATATGTCAAGAACATAATCCTTCTTTTCCTATACAGATTTAGTTTTTGCTATTCGCGGTTTTGTTATTCGTGGAAATTTGTCTGATTACTGTATGTGAAAAGCTTTAAATTTTCATTCTATACTTTAAACAAAACAAAATGTTGCCTTAATTCTAGAGAAGCAAAACAGTCAAACTTTTTAGGAGGATCGATTTATGGATTAAATTAAGTGTTTATAATGGTTAAAGCAGTTCTAGAAGGCAAAAGTTTCAATAATTTTGTTTGGTTTTCAGATCCTGAAACTGGCCTAATTACCATTCGTCAGACTTTAGATAGAGAAAAGAAGGACCGTTACGCTTTGATTTTGGTGGCGCAAGACTCCGGCATGGTGCCTCAGCAAGCTACTAGAGAACTACATGTTATAGTTACTGATATTGACGATCACAAGCCTTACTTTAAAAGATCACTGGTAATATTTTAATACAGTCATTAGATTAGCTGAAAAGGTGAATAAGTTTAAGGGGGTAGGGACCTTTTGTGTATCGACCGTGTTAAATTTACCAAATTTATGTACACACTACTCCCAAAGTATAAATCACAGAACATTGAAACGAATTAAAATATAGTCTTTTTATGGTAGAGTAATTTGTTTTTATTTTAATGTTTTATACTTTCTATTTATTTTTCTACTTATTTAACCTATTTTTAAGATACATATAAAGCTGTTAACACAAAAAATATTAGTTTGCATACATTCTATTTATTTACTATAGCTTGGGCGTCTGCCTAGTGGTGAAATTTTAGATTTTTAACTTTGAAAATAACGGAGCATTGTTTATCTAAAGAATAAAATGTGTGTTTTCTACAGATAAATTTTGTAGTAAATTGAATTAAAATTGGGAATTTTTATGCTCTAAGCTTTAAAAGTTTACTTAAAAATGTTTTGTTTTAAAAAATTATATAATATACATAAATAAAAGTAGGCAAAACATCCCAACATTTATTTGGAACTGGATTCAACGATTTCAAGCGTTTTTATCATCCAATTCTTGGTTTTGCCCTGGACCTGGACAGATGTTATATTTTTCTCATGAAAGTTTTTTTTTTAACACCTCACTTTGCAGATGATGCTGCTCTTAATGCTTTTGTTAATTTCTCACATTTCACAAGATCTTCAATATCAAGTCATTCTCTGTATGCTACAGAAAATTCTGAATCTCAGACCGCGTACACGAGCACGCCTACTGTTTTCACGTGATGTGAGAAAATTATATTTGCTTTGAAGTTTTTCATTTAACAAAAACTTTCTTTTCGGGCCCATTTGTACCAACCGTCAAATAGCATAAACAAAATGATGCAAGTGATATAATACAACTACAGTATTAATCCTAAAATGCACAAAATCAACAGCTTGTTAATGATTACAGACAAATAAGTGATCATTTAAGGGCTGTGATTTCCTTTTTATGATTCGGAACCCTTGGAAAGCGAGGCTAATGTTATTTGCTTCAACCGGCCAGCGTAGCCAACCTCTAGACCAAATAAAGCAAAATTTCTTGTCTTTCTATCTAACCTACATATTTTTGAAGGTCTGCTAAATAGGATATATACACAATTTTAATTTCCTTCAGACTTTCCATAGTATCAACCATAAGCAACACTTGAAAGCCATTGCTGCAATTATTTGCAGCTTGCATTTAGAACAATTTTTTTGTACTACATAAGAAAGACGCCCTGACATGGATTATATTCTCATCTGGGACACTTGGTTTCCATGCACTTTTCATTAATATCTAAGGCTAACAACAGACGAGACACCTGCGTACTGTACACTGGTAGCGGTCGGTGTCCATGACCGGCTCAGACACTGCAAAGACACCAGGGTCTCTGACGTCACAGCCACCTTTTATTTATTTTTGAAACATTTAGAATGTTCATAGTTCCTGTCAGTAGGCTATGTAGTTTTATTAGAATACTTTGGGAGACCCCTGCGTGCTCCGCACGCCAATCCCGTTGGAACCTTCTATACACATAATTATGTTATGTTTTCTTTAAGATAAGATGGTAAATAATGTTAAATGTCCAAATCAAATTATTTCGAATGTTTTATACAGCAGTTATAATAAAGGTTAAAATAAACAGCAAGGCTCGGGTCTACACTTTAATAAACACCTAAAATAAAAGTTAAAAATACAAATAATAGCTTCAAAGTTTGAAGTTAGCTGTTAATGGAAATATTAGAGCAAACAGCTGATTGATGTATCAACAATAAACATATGTATTTATCATTTAGTATGTGTGTAATGTGTGTAGTGTAGTAGTAATGTGCATTCTTTACAAGACGCAACACGCTTAAAGAATACAAACCGCGACTGCTTATAGAGAACCGTGAACTGAGGGTGAATGAATGCCCAAAGCTCCTGGGAGTACACCTTGATCCAAAGCTACTATGGAACAAACATACTGACGAGGTAAGAAATCAATGCAGCAAAAGAGTAAACACCATCAAAGCAGTTGCAAACAGAAATTGGGGAGCGGACACATCAACACTCAGGATGCTTTACTCCTCCTATGTGCGGCCTAAGATGTTGTACTGTAGCGAAGTTTGGGGCTCTGCGGCATGCACGCACTTAAAAAAGATCCAGCAAATCCAATCAGCCACCCTCAGAATAATACTGGGCTGCCCAAGTACGTCTCCAATAGCGGCAATGGAAATTGAAGCACACCTTGAGCCTATTGACCTCCTTATAGAAAAAAACATTTTGACCAAATGGATCAAGACACAGACTCTCCCAAATGATCACCCCTTGGTTACACTGGCACCGACAACAACCAGACAGTCTTTCACGTGTCGGGTGGATGCCATGAAAATGTTTGCAGAATCAATTATACCGGAACCTATACCAATGGTACACAGCTGGCCACCATGGAGGGAAGCGGAGGTCACAGCATACACCGAACTACCATCTGGAAACTCCAAAAGTACCTCCGAAGATCTTAATTTACTAAAAGCAGAGACACTGGAAATGATAGAGGAGAGATACCGAGACCATACGAGGATCTACACGGATGGATCCGTCGATCTGAAGCGGACTAAATCTGGTGCAGGTTATTTTATTATAACGACAAAACAAAAGAACGCTTCTACGCACCGGCAAACTCGGCATCGAGCATGGATGCAGAATTGTTGGCCCTCAATGCGGCGCTGGTGGGCTGTGGGCAGGTGCCGGACTCAAGGATATGTATTCTTACGGACTCTAAGTCGGCCATTGAGGCAATTCAAAAAAACACACCTGACGACTACTACTTCCGGACGAGTGAAATAAAGAGCCTTTTAGGAGCCCTACAGGAGACTGGAAAAACCATAGTCTTCCAGTGGATTCCATCGCACTGTGGATTGCAGGGAAATGAACTGGCGGACCAAATAGCTAAAAGTGCGGCTGAGATGCACCCGGTCCCACCCACAAAATTCTCTCTCAGCAAATGCAAAAGGAAGATTGAAAGATTTGTAATGGAGAAATGGACTGAGAGATGGAAGCAAGAAACTGTTGGACGGTCTTTGTTTAAAATCCAGGAAACACCTACCGTACCAAACTGGTATAGAGGGGTCTCCCGCAGCGTTGCTACGTTTATGGCAAGAGCTCGAATGGGACACGCGGTAACAAACAGCTACCTAAGAAAATTTCGACTGAAGGAAACCGACAGATGCGAGAGGTGCGGCGTCGAAGAGGAGACCATAGGCCACATACTGCTGGAGTGCACCTCGGAGAACAGAATGAGAGATTCTCTCAGAGAAGCTTTAAAGGACAGCCAAAACAAATTGGAAGACACACTGCGGAACAAGAGGTATTGGGCATTGGCGGCTGCGGCATATCATGGTTATCGAGTCGTCGGCATTACCTGAGGCCGGAAGCTCGTATGAAGAAGTAATGTGAAGAAGTAATCATTTAGTATGGCGCTTCCATTGCCAGGCCCGTTTTACCGAATAGGCACGGTAGGCACGTGCCTAGGGCGCTAGGCAATTGGCACTTTTGGAGGGGCGCAAAGAATGGAAAAACAAACAAAAAATTTACGTTTTTTTATTAGAACGATATTGATGGGCAAGACTTTGCCCAGGAATGTAACCAATTAAAACAATACATGGTTTTGGAGAACCTTTCTAAGATCAAAGAAATGTACGCCTACATAAAATCAAACAGATTAGAGAGCACTTTCCCCAATTTGGAGGTCTCTCTCAGGATATATCTAACCTTACCTGTGACGAACTGCACAGCTGAACGTAGCTTTTCAGCTTTGAAAAGAGTGAAGTCAGAAATTAGATCGTCGATGGTTGATGAAAAGCTTAATGGCTTATTGTTGCTGTGCACCCAAAACGACATTACTTTAAAATTAGACTACAAAAACATTATTGACGACTTTGCAACACGGAAAACCAAAAAAAATGCTATTGTATGAATCTGTAGTCAGTCTAGTGGTAAGCCAACAAACCAAAAATAATCCAAAGAAAATGTCAAAATGTGATTAAATGAATACTGTAAATACTTCAAATGTAAAGAAGGGAGAGTGGGTGGTCCGTGATGCCGTGAGGTATGTTACACGCATTCCCACCGGAGGCCAGTAGATACCTCACAGCTACCGGTTGCCAGTCCGGGACACTGGATAATGGGAACGCTCTCGAAAAAAATCAGGATAATTTGTAAAGGAGAGTTAAGGGATATTAAGTCTAAAGTCCCTCCCGAACCAAAACTGGCATTTCAGACTAAATCTAAATTTACGGGGTATAGGCGTTATGGTAGGGCTGGTGGGGGAGGGCGTAATCAGCTGGCAGGGGTATGAAAAGGGGCGCTACTCTTCGTTGTGCCTAGGGCGCTGGCAAGGTGTAAAACGGGCCTGTCCATTGCTGTAAAATATTTAGTATAGTTTTTATGTCTAACAATGGCGTTGTTTTTCAAACAAGCGTGAATGAAACTTTGTATCAAAATTTCAAAGCAATTGGTGAAGAACTTACAGAGATTTAAGATTTTGAACAAACGAACGTTTTGATTTTTATTTATATAGATTCATCGCTTGTTACGTTCCACAAACAAGGTGGATTGCGAATAATTTCTATAAATGACTTGGTGTCCCAATTTTCTGCAGATATTTTTATATTAAATACCAATTAATAATTGTTGTAAATTTGTAAAAAAATATAAATGAAAATTAAAATAAATACTGTAAGGCTTGAACAATTTAATAAAACGAAAAGTAAATTACCTTTCACACTTAACAATTTACTAATTTTTGAACCGTGGTGCGCTATTAGCGTCTTGTCTGATAGTCACAATTCAAATGAATGCCCTTGCGGAATCCCATACACTGTCCGTGGGAGATACATCGTAGAGCCACAGAATCTGGTAGCGCGCTACTCAGTGTCCCGTCTGTTGACAAACATTTAATTGGTAGTACATTTAGTGTCCCTTACACCGGTGTCTCGTCTGTTGTTAGCCTAATTGTTTTTGAACTGTTATACCAATGACTTTATCACATTGCAGTTTCTTCAGAACGCATTTAAAATGGGATCTAGATGCTCCATGTTTGCCCTGCTCAGAAGTGTAATAAAATAGATTCCAAGTAATCAAACATACTACTACCATTGACATGTGTCAAAATTAAGAAATAATTTGCACATATACTTTACTAAAACTTGTATTTTATACATTGTACTTTGAATCATTGTTGTATATTTCAGCTAAGAAATAATAATAGTCAACCAACTTTTTATCTCCGACACTGTATGTTGTATGCATGAAACATAAGATAAATAATTATCAAGATATATAAAAGCGCTTGTATTTATGTTCCCTAGGATGATGCACCTCTTGAGATGGCCGTGAACGAAGAACTTGAGATTGGTTCTCCAATTGGCACATTTCAAGCGTTTGACCAAGACATGGGGGAAAACGCAGACATTGGATATCTTATTACATGTATGTCTTTACTATGTATTAGCTAGAGCTGTGAGAATAAATTCACATTTTTATCAATTGTTATAAACAAACATTAATCAAATATTTACAAAAAATAATCTACTGTGTATACAATGACGAGAAAATTATAACCTTGAAATGTTTCAAGAAACTGTGTGGCATTTCAGAAACTTTAACTCAGGTCCTTATCTGTAATAGATTTTGGATGTAATTTAGACCTACATATTTATTAACGTTTTGATTTTAATTTTTAGTTAAAGTATATTTTCAATTGCATCTGAAACCATTGTCTCTTGTTTTTTGTACTGGTTACCGATGAAAAAAATCAAATATATTAATTCTTTAACTTAAATAAAAACTAAATTAAAAAGCTATGCACTTAATCAAACATTTAAGAGAAGAATGAATTATAAATAATAATAACTTCAGTCAACTTCACAACTTATCTAATTTTTCAAGGAATTAATCAGTTTGTTTACTTCTTAACCCTACAACTGTCAATGTTAATGTTTTGCAACGCCAAGTAATTTCGGTGCGTGTGCAAGTATATTTTCAAAAATTCGCCAAATATAGTAATTGTATACCAATCCAAAAGTGTTCTATACCTTTTTTGTAGAGAAAGGTTAAAAAAATCCATATATGTAATTCAAAAATTTATTGATGTAAAATTGTAAAAGTTATTAGCTCAAGAAGCAAAAAATGTTCAGTAACGAAAGGAAAAAGTTCAACTTTAGGCCTACATAATAAGTAGTAAACATTTTTTGTAATTTTTTCGTAAATGTAAAAATGTTTTGCAATTTAGTTCTAAATAGAACTGTATAAAAACATTTATCGATTTCAAATGTCTTATTTTGAAAACACTAGTTTTTATGTTCCAAATACACGATTGCTAACAAAACCGCCTAATTTGAAACGTAATTTACTTATATATGCTTTGCCCAAAAATGAAGCATTATTATAACAAAGTGTAGAGAATAAATCAAAGAATTGAACTGTATACTTGTATATTATTACCTCATCATAAAAGTGTTTTACTTAGAATCAATTGAATTACAAAAGTGAGATGAAACAAATGAAACCTCGTGCGGACAAAGGAAATTCAAAATATGACCGTTGAAGACAATGGAAACAGCCTTGTTTTGCAAACTCAAGCGGTAGTATGAATTCTGTGCAAATATGAACTTTCAACTGCTGTTTGAATAACATCTACAAAGTCAAATATAGTTTGCTTTACACCAAATGAAAGATTGAACTTTAGTCTATAAATACATATCAAAAAGTCTATTGAAATAATTCGAATTATAAAAGATATCTCGAACGCAAAATGTGTTGTTTTATTGGTTGAAATCTGCTCAATTTCAAAGGTTTACAGACAATTCCATATCTTTGGAACTATTTGTCCGATTTTTGATTGGATGGCAGTTTCAAATAGGTAAAAGTGTGATGGATCCTTCAGTATACAGATATAACTCAGAAATAATAACGGGCGAGCTGTAAGGAGAGACATAGAAACGGGAATTAAAGGTAGTTTCGGCGCATTAAAATTCGCGCGACATTGGCTTTTAGAAAACTCAAATACTGCAACGATGATTACGTATGTAAATATACGTTTTAGAAAAAACTTGTAAATGCAAAAATTAAAGTTTAGATGATTCCCTTTCCAACGGTTTTTGATTTATTGCGATTGGATAATTTTTAGTGGGTGAAATATTCAAGTCAAGTTGAGTTGTCACAGACAACACAATTCACTACGGCAGGGCGTTGAGACCACTCAATTTGAGTGGTCTGACAGTTAGAGGGTTAAATAACAATATTATATAACAACATGAAGAACCAAAAAGAGCTGGTATTTCTCAGCAGTTGGATACAAAACTCATTTGGTATTTTTTTGCTCCGATGCTTAAAGGGTTAACTAAAAACAATAGTTGTTAGTTTTACTTCATTCCTTCATAACAAATAGACAGTTTAAAGCTGTGTCACATTATTTTCATCTTTTCCTTTTCACTATAGCCTTGATAAACTATAAATACCATACTCTTGTGTGTTTTTAGACGGAAATGAAGATGGCATTTTCCTACTCAACCGCACGGACGACAACAAAGCCGTTCTTATAGTTGGAAGCAGGCTGGATAGGGAGTCCGTGTCTGAATATGTAATTACTGTGAAATGTTTCAAGTTGTCGGTTCTACCTTCAAGCTTGAGAAAGCAGTATAATAGACAGGTTTGTATGTTATCTTTATTCATATAATATGAAGGCATAATTTATATTCGCCACAAAAAAACATCCTAAATTAATTAATTTGGTTATTTTAGACATAATAAATATCGTCCAATATGTATTAGCCTCCTAGATTGCGTATTCAATGAATATAATAAAAACGGTGTATTACCTTAGTTTTTCCTTCGTCAGACAATCCAAATATTCTCTCCTATCGGATGACTAGTTTCGACGGTTATTCCGTCATCGTCGGATCCTTGACATCAGGTTATCAGCTGTTAAAAGGCACGATGTCAACGATCCGACATGACGGTACAACCGTCGAACCCGGTGCACAACTTTTGTGCAGGAGTCAAGCTTACGCTTCTCAAGTTTATGTGCTGTAACAATTATTTATATGTTTAAAAATAAAACAAGTTAATAATTTTGTTTCAGGACCCAAGCGAGCGTCAAATTAAAATTAGAATTCTGGATATTGATGACAACCTACCTCAGTTTGAAGAAAACAATATAACTATTGGTGAGTAGAACTATTGGTGGGTATGAGATCAATTTAACCTTTACGGCTCCTAGAGTGGGGGAACCCCAACAGCTGGAGAGCTTCCGTTCCTATCTAGTGTCGGGTGACGCCCAGTTAACACTCTCTTAATTTTATCAAAGTTTTATCGACCATCCAATAATGCTGTACTCCCTTGAATTTTTAAGAATCCTTTTGGAACTACATAGAAATAAGACAGATGATCGGTTCTTATTTTCTGATATTTAACAATAGGGCCATCTGCTTATCAGCTGGTCAGCAGTGAAATACATACAGGAAATTACTATAGTATTTTACCTGGTTGTTAGTCCGTCTTGCGACTTCTTGAGTTGTCCTGCTTACGACGCGTTTCGAGACCGTAATCTCACCCTCAAGTATACAATATACTAGCTGGCCCGACCCGGCTTTGCACGGATAGACAAATCAAAGTTAAATGTATATTAACAGAAAATATATTATATCAATAAATTAATATTACACTATGTATTTCTTATGGGGATTTTTAGTAACTTTGACCCCCCCAAACCTCCCCTAAAATTTAGATTTTTTTAAAAAACTCTTTCTCAGCGAGCACCTAGGGCCCTAGAGGAAGCTACATAATAAATTTCATTCCAATCCGGTTCGGTGTTTCTTTTTAGTAACTTTGACCCCCCCCAAACCCCCTAAAATTTAAAATTGTTTAAAACCTTTTCTTAGCAAGTACCTAGGGCCCTAGAGGAAGCTACATACCAAATTTCATTCCAATCCGTTGGATGGTTTTAGAGAAATCGTAATTTTGTAACTTTGACCCCCCCAAACCCCTCTAAAATTTCGAATTTTTTGAAACCCTTTCTTAGCGAGCATATATGGCCCTAGAGGAAGCTACATATAAAATTTCATTCCAATTTGTTCAGTAGGTTTTGATAAATCGTGATTTAGTAACTTTGACCCCCCCTAAAATTTCGAATTTTCGGAAACCCTTTCTTAGTGTGCGTCTAGAGCCTATAAAGAGTATTAGTGCCAAATTTCATGTTTGTATTCGTCGTGGTTTTGGAGAAACTGTGATGAGTCAATGGTATTTGGCTTTTATAAGTATAGATTAATCACTAGTCAGGTCGTCGTATACACACACAAACACATTAATAACACAAAGTACACAACACATAATTTACAGTGTGACACGGTGTATTTATGATACACTGAACTAAACTAAACAAAACAAAACAGCCTACTTTGTATGGTTATTGACCGGTTCTATCTTGATAACCGAGGGCTGATAAGTTTCAGTAGTACTTACATTCAGAAACTTGAAATATGTTTACTTGTATGTTGTGCTGTTTGCTTGCATTAACAAAAATAATAATTCTTTTGTTAAATTTAATACTGGAAATAATGGCTTTAGATGACTTAAAATGTAAAAGTACTTAGATGATTCGAATTGTGATATTTTTAGTTATGAAGAATTGTTTATTACCTATTGGAAGAGATGGAGAGATTCAGTGAAAGTTTCTTTGATTCAGATTATCCTATTACTTTAAATGAGCAATTCTTGTATCTATCTTTATATCTATCTTTGTATCTGTCGCGGATCTTGAAAACGGCTCTAACGAATTCAAAGAAATTTTGTATTTAGGTGTAGTTTTGATTTTTAAGTACACCCATATAGTTGTATTTCGTGTAAAAACGCAATTTTTTGAGAAAATCTAATTTAAAAGTTGAAAAATTTTAACATAGGGTCTTATGGGTTGCCGTGTTAGTTACAAAATAACAAGAAAATAGTAAATGAAGCGATCAAAACAGCTGTTTATAAACAAGCCAATTTATACTGTTTTATCAGCTGTTCATTGAATAGTTTTTAATTACTGTTAAAAAACAAGCTAATTTATACTGTTTTAGCATGTTGGAATTAGAATAAATTGCGCCTGATTTAACAATTTATTTTGCCAAAAAAAAGGTAAAACCTATTGGCCCGTTTGTACATAGGTTTGTAAAATTATGAAACCAGGCTTAAATATATTAACAGTAATTACAGCATTAATTATAACCTCAAATACATGCTTTAGAAACATGAGAGGCTTTCATTACGATTTTAGTCCTAGTTCTACCTTCTGTCAACTAAAGTTTTGAAACCAGGCCTAAATATAGTAAAAATTATTGCAGGATTAACATAACCTCAATACTATGTTTCAAAAATGAGGCAGGCCTATATTATTACAAAATTGACTATTAGAATTTATCCATCTTTGCCAAGTTTACCTTTTTTTTGACAAAATAAATTGTTAAATCAGGCCCAATTTATTCTAATTCCAACGTGCTAAAACAGTATAAATTAGCTTTTTTTTTTTAACAGTAATTAAAAACTATCCAATGATCATCTGATTTTGGATAATACTCAATCTCAGTTCTATTCCACTCTATTTCCTATGTGCTAAAACAGTATAAATTGGCTTGTTTATAAACAGCTGTTTTGATCGCTTTATTTACTATTCCGTTGTTATTTTGTAACTAACATGGCAACCCATAAGACCCTATGTTAAAATTTTTCAACTTTTAAATTAGATTTTCTCTAAAAATTGTGTTTTTACACGAAATACAATTATATAGGTGTACTTAAAAATCAAAACTTCACCTAAATACAAAATTTCTTTGAATTCGTTAGAGCCGTTTTTGAGATCTGCGACAGATACAAAGATAGGTACAAGAATTGCTCATTTAAAGTAATAGATTACTATATAAATAAATATATAACGCATTTAAATTAATTGCACTAGCTAAGGTCACATCTTTGGATGGAAGAGTGAGCATTGCTCATATTGAATTGTATGCGTATGTATATTTTGCTATCATAATTTTATGAATACAAATTTTATTGAAATGAAGTTTTATTCAGCGCCTTAACTCACTTCAGTGGCTTAGTTCTTTCTACATTAACCTAACCGGTAGAAATTTACGATTTAAGCGAAAACAAAACAAAAATGTATAAAAATTTAGGCTGAAAATAGTTTGATCAACAACGGTTGCACTCAATCTCAGTTTGTTTTCAGGTGTCCGAGTGAACGTCCCTGTTGATACATTGCTACTGACCGTCTCGGCTACCGACATAGACATTGATGCGGCTCCAATCAGTTACCACCTGGATGCAGTTACGTTTAGCCTTCCACTACCCGTTACCGTGGCAAAATATTTCTCTTTGGACAATAAGACTGGAGAGTTGAGGACGGCTACTCCTATGTCCCCGTTCTCTGACGGCCATTTTACTTTGACAGTGTTGGCGATGAACAGTCCTAATCATACGCAAGCGACTATAAAGGTAATGTTTTTATGTATGTAATAATTAAAAGTTGAATAGTGGACTTATAAATTATGTTTGGCAATTTAAAAAACGAATAAAGAAAATGTAAGTTGTAACAGCTGCCATTACAGTATGTATAGTAAGCAAATAAATCATTTTAGGCAATTGGTTTTAAATAAAACCACACTATTTCACAACTAAAAATTTATCCCTAGAACCAGCAATAATAACGAAAATGGATTTTTTGGCGTTTGCAAGCATTTTTTCAAAAATTCACCAGAAATAGTAAATGAACCCCAATTCAAAAGTGTTCTATAGCTTTTTTGTAGAGAAAGGTTCAAAGAATTTATATATACCAGTAAAAAAATGATAGATGTAAAGTTTACAAAGTTATTAGCTCAAGAAACAAAAAATGTTCAGTAACGAAATGAAAAAGTTCAACTTTAGGCCTACATAAAAAGTAGTAAAAATTTTTTGTAATTTTTTTTCATAAATATAAAAAAGTTTTGTAATTTAGTTCTAAATATAACTGTATAAAAATATTTACCAATTTCAAATTTCTTATTTTGAAAACACCAGTTTTTATGTTCCTACTACAAGGCTCCCAACAAAACTGTGCCAAGTTTGAAACGTAATTTACTAATACATGCTTTGCCCAAAAATGAAATATTATTATAACAAAGTGTAGAGAATAAATCAAAGAAAAGAACTGTAAATTCCTAATTCACAAAAGTGTTTGAATTATCTTTACTTGAATAACAAAAGTGAGGAAATGTCTCATCCTTGCTTGCCTTACAACGAAGCACCCTTCAACTGCTATTCATCACATGTTACAAATGTCCGTTGGGTTTGAATTTGAATCTTGGTTTGAGACCGTCAAAACACTGAGTTTCCCACGGTCCTATACAACAAACCTTTCTAGCAAAACATATTTGGTTCACACGAAATCTTAGCTTGATCGTTCTCTATAAAGCCATATCAAAACATTTCTAAATATAGACATGGATCACACCCATATCACGTGTAATAGTATTACGTGTTTATTGGTTGGAAAACTGACCAATTGCAAGGGTCTACAAAACGCCCCCATATCTATGGATGTTTTTAATGGATTTTCGATTGGCTGGCAACATTATTTAGAGGAAATTGTGACAGATCCAACTGTATGTAGGCTCGGAAAAAGAACTGGACGGGCTGTAGAGAGGGTCGAAAGTTGAGTTATTACGTTACGTTTTAGAATGAATTTACGGGCGCCGATTGATTTGTAGAAAACTAATAAACTGCAACGATGATTACGTATGTAAATATACGTTTTAGAAAGAAATTGTAAATACAAAAATTTAAGTTTGAAACATTACCTTTCCAAATGGTGTTTGTCTTTTAGAGATTGGAAAATTTTTAGTGGGTCAAATATTTGACACAATCACTCGTTACAAATGTGTTGGAGTGATGGTACATTATGTACCGTCTGCCGGTTCTAGGGTTCAAGAGAATATGGTTTTCAAATCACAGTGTCCCAAAAGGCATAATTTGGTGGTGGGAGTTGTTTTTGAAGAATTTGCAAACAAAAAATAACTGCGCAGCTACAGAAATCTCTATTTAAGAGAGTTTGTCTTGACTAACTGACTGACATATAGAATCAACGTGGAGCAAAAATTACTTAAGATTCAAGTACAAAAATTTAAAGGTATATTTTAATGGGGTCATAAACGCACACTAAGAAAAGATTTTGCAAAATTTGTAATTTAAAGCGTAAAAATAGCGAACATTCGGGAGTTAATTCCCAGCCCTAAAACAGATAAAAAAAAAAGCTGTTCAGATCAGAAAACTTAGCAATACATGTTTGTTTACATTCATTACCATAGCAACCAACTTTAGAATCAGTTTATTAGTCTTCACAACCAACAGATTTTTTAGGTTATATTAACAAACTAAAAGCAGACACTAAGAAAAATCAACGAAAAATGCTTACTGTATTATAACTCAATTTAAACATCTGTTGTTACATACTATAAATAAAACAATTGATTTGGATTAAAAACAACATAATTTTAGGTTAGGCCTACAATGAACCAAAACACGTTTATTTACAACCAATTTGGTGAATTTAGTATCAGGCAATTATTCTTCTCAACTAAGTTTTTTTGATTAGGTAAAAGTAAACAAAAGGCTTACTGTATTATAAGACAAGCATCTGGTGTTACATATTATATGTTCTCCTTTAGGGATAAGTACCAGGAGACCGAGCTAAAGCTAGATTATAAGCAGGGCTATGATTTCAATAATAAATATTGGATTATTGAGTTTTGAGGTTAGGCCTATAACATTAAACAACTAAATAAAAGGTATATACAACATTAGGCTTACCTGTAATAAAAATACAGTTTAAACGATTAACCATAATCTCAACGCTATGCCTCAGAAATAAGTCAGGCCTAAATTAAAGTTTAATATTTCAATATCGATTTAGGCCTAGGGCCTAGTTCGCTCACGTCAATAACTATTATTGCAAATTTCCGTGAACATCGTTTAGGTTAGGCCTATAACATTAAACAACTAAATAAAGGGTATGTTTATTTAGCAGAAGTATTCGTTGCCATGATAACTATAAATAGATACAACATTAGGCTTACATCTAATAAAATACATTTTAAAAGAAAACAGATGATTATTGTAATGGCATTGAAAACATTTGCATCAGCTGTGCTTTGTATTGTTTAAAATGGACAAATTTCACTTTTTAATTTAATAAAAAGACGTAGAAAACGAATTTTCCCAGATTGGTGACCATTTTCAATCGATTTCTCATGGCCAAAAGCCCCATATAAAATCAAAAAATCAAAAATCCGTAGACGGAGATTCCAGATCCATTTAGCAGACAGACAATTACCTCTCGCTTTAGAAGATAAGATATACATTTTGTTTTGGAATGGTAAAATTACAGCGCATGAAGCAGTTAGAACTATTGGAGTCGGTCGTGTCTATTTCGATCTCTGTATTACATTAGCTTTGTATAGATCCACCGCTCAGTCGTCATTACCGTCAAATTGTCAAGAGTATACAATAGTCTGTTTGCATTGACTTCGCCATGGATCGCACCGTTGCAATTGGTGAGCGAAGCGAGCATTGTCGGAGGGCCTAGTTTTAAGCAAAATCATCATTGTGTTGCAGGTATTTATCGTAAGAGAAAGAGGTCTTCTGAGGTTTGTGTTCAGTAGGCCTCCAGCGGACGTACGGCAATCGCTGCCAGACTTCCGCAAAGACTTTGAGAAAGCTCTGGATATTCCCGCTGCGCTTAATATTTACGACACACAGTTCCACGCCAAACAAGATGGAAGTCTGGATTTCAGCAGCACAAGGTCAGAGTTAGTTAATTAATTTGATATGACTTTTGAAAGGTTAGACTTTTTATATATATTTGGCGTAGCTTAAACTGTTACGGTATAGAGCCCGTAGCTTTAGATTTAAACATTTGATAAAAATTATATACGACGTTTAATAAAAACATACGGTGCATAATTTTATTACAAAGTATAGAGCTTGCATGCAATTGGAGTTAATCTCTTCCAAAGTTCTATCTTTTTGGCTACCGATGCACTTGTCCCAATGTAGAATCCAAGACTGGAAACATTTCTTAAAGGCTTTTTTCAGAAGGGTTTTCAACTGCTGGGAGTGGCCATTTCAATGTCGGGAGTGGTGTCAAAACGTTTTTTATTTTTCAGGAGAGCCAGAAGTCGTATGGTGCTAAATAATGGTAATTTAGGCGGCTGTGGAAAGGCAGGAACATTTTTCCGTCTAAAAATTTGTGAATTAAAATTGACTTGTGGCACAGCCCGTTGGTGTATCGAAGAAAGAAGGCATTGGCCCATTTTTCTGGTCTCTTTCTTCGCACATCCAGTACCCATTGTAAAATTCAGAGTTTATAGTTGTTCCTATTGGAACAACTGTGATCGCTCTGTGCCCTTACTATCGAAAAAAAACAATGAGTATGGCCTTGATGTTCGACTTTTACTGATGTCCTTTTCATGGGGGAGTTATTACTTTTCCATTGAGAACTCTGTTTTGTCTCAAGGTTACCCTTTTTTTCGCCATAAACCCAACCTTCATCTCCAGTTACAATTTTCCAGATCTCGCGTATCATTTGCCTGTTTGATCGAACGAATATGACCACTTTTTGCACGTTTTTAGAGGTCTAAGGACGTCCCGACGGTTACTTGTCTTCAGGCGACTCATTTCCGCTTTTAACCCTCCAAGTGCTAACGTCGCATATGCGATGTATAAAAGTCCCGTTACAGTGCT
>JAGFPH010001464.1:140262-151249 GCA_018207615.1 Philaenus spumarius
TTTCTTAGTACGCCTCTTGCCCCTGTTGCAAATATATGTACCAAATATATGTTGCCTTTTATATGTATAGATATATATAAGAATACAAACGCAACAAAACATAGTAAGAGATTGACTACACACACTTACGTGGAAGTTTTGCCGCACCTCAGTTCCAGCCAGGATCAGCGCAGATTGAAGAGGACAAAGCCTTGTGATGTCTTTCCACTCTCGTGCGAGCTTCCGGATATTGTCAGGATGGTTTGTTGTAAAGGTTCTTCAAATGAGTCGGTGAAACGATTGCATTACTTTAACCAGTTTATTTAAAGTATAAAACAATCAATCCCTCGGCCGGCCCGAACTAAGTTAATGATGGTAAAGTCAAGCGAGTCCACATTGTGTAGTCTGGAAAATCACATCGTGTTCTGGCGATGCGAAAGATCTGTGCCAAACTCGTCCCGAAAGTCTTGACGGACGACCAAAAGCAGAGGCGAGTGTCGGCTTGCAAAGACCTTCGGCAACGCGTTGAAGAAGATTCTCGTTTTTTAACAATGTAATCATGGGAGACGAAAGTTGGTTTGAATACGAGGGGCAGACAATAAATGGTGCTTTTTACTTAAAAGTTCTAAAAAGACTGAAGAGAAGGGTCGACCGGGTGAGGCCAGCCAATTTTCAGTGATAAGGTGTGCACTGTCATCTTATCAATGCCAATTCGATCTGCTATCATGCGCACACTTAACCGACGGTCTGAATTCAGCACTTCATGCACGCGTTGCACGTTGTCGTTGGTTCTTGACGTTGACGGCCGTCCAGCGCGGGGCTTGTCCTCCACACTCTCTCGGCAGTATTTGAATACCACTTGAAAACTGCAGTTTATGACATTCTTTCATCCTTAAACACTTGGCGAAACATGCCCAATGTCTCCGTACCCAATTTCCCCAGTCCAACACACAATTTGATGGTGAACCGCTGTTCAATCCTTCGCTTCATTTTGAACTTACGCCGAATCACTCGACAGGGGTCCACTGAAAATTCGATCTAGCCGAACAAATTGCTTGGCCCGTGTGTGCTGCGACGTGCAGTCATGTCAGAAGAAAATTGTTCCTGATATTTTTCATACAAACTGTGTAGCAGGAGAAATACCATTTGTTAATCACAACTAGTTAAATTAGGTACAATTCTATTTATGTTACAGAGGTGTGCAGTTCAGATAGGCAAAGCTGAAGTGACGTGGGTGCAGCTCTGTGTTCTTGGAATTGCTTGCTTCATTGGATTCGCTTCTATTGTTTCTGGCTGTGTTTTATGTTTCTCTTACAACAGGTAATTTATTGTTTCCCGGATAGCAATAGTAACAGAACATATATTTGTAAATTTTATATAAAACAACCTTGTTGGTTTGTTTGCACAGTAGAACCAATCTAATCTGTCACATTTGGGACTGAGAGTAGGGTTGGATCCAACGCAAAAAGGGTTGGATTATCAGAAAATACAGGTTATTTAATGATCAACGGTTTACTCCTTACATGATAAAGAAACACACAATACACTGTTGTAAAACAAATACACTGTAACGAACACAGAAGAACACTGTCATAAAATCAACGAACAGTACGTTATATGTGGAAGAAGCGTTTCAGCAAAGTGCCGTGTAAAACAAAACCGCGAATAATGGGGACTATTTATAGACTAAGCCAAAAATAGACGTCATACAGCTCAGTATTGATATTGATCAAGTAATTAAAACAAACGGTTTTGTTTGAAAATTAATTTCAGTGACTAAATTCTCAACAAAATCAAACGACTAAATTGTTGACTATATTCTGTACAAACAATACAGTAGGCCTAAATGGAAAATGTGTACACATAGTACAGGTGCTCTACATTTCACACGTATAAATAAATTGAGTAAATTAAGTTAAAAAAAAGATAAATGCAGTAGAAAAGTTGTTTACTATATTTTAGATTATCACTCGTGAGCAATATTTTTGCTACTCACAACGAACGATAGCTTGATATGACTGACTAAGTTGTAAAAATAGACAAACCCAGACAATGACAGAGAATGTAGGGGTCGGTATTCGAATGAAACCCTTTGAATTATTAATCCTGCTCCTTTCATATTAAAATCTTTATCGTTGAAGATACATACCTTGTTCCAATTTAAGATATTTCTGTTGTTATTTGGTCCTGAAAGGATTGCGAACGTATAGAGCCACTTTAATGTCATTAATAATTAATAAAATGTTTGTTTATTCTATAAGAATATCCTCAGATATATACAGTATTTTGTTTGCATATTCTACACAACTTGATTGATATTTTGTCATCTTTCAGTTTTAAGTATTATATGAAAAACTAGACGTGCCCTGGATTTCATATGCGCAATAATGTATTATCAATGAATCCTTCCAAAATAGTTCTCTTCTTCCTGTATTTAAAGGATATTTCAGGGCATCATAAGTGTTGTAGGCGATCATCGAGAGTCCTGTCTATTGAATTCCTGATCAACTAAGACCACTACAACTTAATCTGTAAGGCGAGCATTGTACCTTATATGAAGTTCCGCTAACATTTTGTCCGGATGACTTCCAAAGGCACTTATGCAATGTTGATACACACTGTTGGTTTAGGTTTTTAGTTAGAACAAATACTAGCAAGACACACTTTAAAATTAACATATATTTTTTATTTGTGAACTAATTCATTTGAAACACTAAAAACTGTAAGCCCAAGCTTATTTCAAACGCACAGAAAAACTGACAAAAAGCATGTTTACGATTTGATTATCTAGCCTATAGATAAGTTTCTTTTTCAATATTTCAAAATGTTGAACAGCAGAATACTGCATGTACATTTTTGCCAAAAATTAAGTTAAATTGCCTTTTTTAAAGCAAAACATAAGCAAACAATAACCATGCAATATTTTGTGATTTGTACTACATCCATCGAGAGGTTCCTAGTTTTTTTATTAAATCTACAAACTTCTCAAATTCATTTGGTTTCAGATTTATGTTTTATTTTCAGATGGCAGAGGTTTCGGTGACAATTTAACGTATCGTGCTGAAAATGATGAATTACCGTTTGCCATATTAGTACCGAAATGAAAAGACTGGTTCACATTGAACAACAAGGCTAAGATTTAGTTTTTTTTTTACAAGAGGCAATGTTATGTTTTGAAAATCAAATGTTTATTAAGGGTAACTCATTAGGTTAATTTATTTACAAAGTAGGTTAAGTCATAAATGTATTGTTTACAAAAACGTTTTGTTTGTGTTTGATTTATTAAACCTTGCCTGACGTTCTAATAGGCCTCTAGCAGCGCCTTGGTGATCAGAAGTTGTTAATGTTTCAAAATAATTGTAATGAAATCAATATTTATAGTAAATATAAGCGTGGCGTGTCCGTTAATGCAGTTCCATGGTATGATAGGCCTCCATCCCCATCCATGAAGAAGATTTTGGTTTGGAACTGCGGAGGTTGGGTTCAGAGATATGGGTGTCAAAATAGGGCACTGCACCAATGGATTTCTTATAAGAATTCGGTGAAGGAACTGGGAATCGAGACTGGCCAGAATTTTACCACAACGCAGGAGCCCACAATGCATCAGCCCGATTTTATTCAGTGTTGAACATTTCAATCATGGATTCTGTTCATTTAATACCCATAAATCAAATTATGAAAGCTTTGCAACTAGACTTGTGTAACTCATAAACGAGCCGTTCAGAAGATCGCCTCACTTCGACTGAACCGAATGTAGTACTTCAGAGATCCACACGATTGTAGTTTACAAAGAGCTCATTTGTTTTCCTTCTTTACCTCATGGATTGTAGTTCAGTAGTTCACTAACTGAACTGCTGGTATTATAAGAGCTACTTTGAAAGTAACTGGAAGCAGCACTACGGCAGTAGAACAGTCTCTATTTCGGGCAAAGTTAGGACCATCAGGAATCTTAACCCTTACAGAATTACAATGTGTATAGATAGTAACACACAACTTAAGCCCAAAACAAAATTACACAATAAATACAAAGAAAAATGTACATTAAAAATAAAGAAAAATCCTAAATTAATACAGTTTTTTAACCTTACAAAACAAAATAAAGGCCTAGCGTCCTAAACAACAGAATTTTAATGTGTTTGGAAGTATAATTTCTAATTATGATATCGGTAAACAGAAAATATAATATTTTTCAGTCGGAAGTAAACCTAGGCTAACGTTTCAGTAACAAAATTAGACCACTAAGTGAAATTAATCAAAAAATGTAGAGATATTAATAATTTGTATATGTCTAAAATTGTAAGCGTACCTTCAGTTAACAATTTGAGAAGAAGGCCATACTTAAACAAAGAAGACTTGTCCAAAAAAATGTGTTTATCCTATGTATGATGTGAAAGGAATATCAATACCGTTCTAAATTTCATGTTTTTAAATTAGACAGTAACTAAGTCAATATGTCCACCAGTTTGAGATCTATCAAATGAAGGCACTAAGAAGATAAAGTAGGTCCAATTGCTGGTTCAGCAAGGTTTTGCCAATATTCCTCTTCAAGAATGTAGTACCTATCTACAGCATGGAGGTGACCACTAGACTTATGATAAATTTCATTTTCATTGGTTTCGTAGTTTAGGAGGTATGATAAATTGGTTAGTCAGGTCTAAGCTTTATAGGCTCAATATCTCAATATACCGGGTGTCCCACGAAGAGGTCCCTATTTTTGAATTGATATGACAGACGTATAGAGCGCGCTACAGACTTGAAATTCTACAGTCGTGACTAACACATGTAAAAGAAATACCCCTGAGTATCAGTTAATCCTGACTGATCCAAACAAAATGGCGGCAAAACAAAAAAACAACAAAATCAGCAATCGTATTTTAAGGGTAAACCTACTTTTATTTAGAATAGGAACAGCTACAGCTGTTTAGACTATTTTAAATCTATCAGCTGACTGCGTGTATCCACAACAATGAACATATTTGGTAATAAACATTGGCATTTGTTATTAAGTTGCATTGTAAAGTGTCTTATGTACCATGCCGTTTTCAACTGAGCAAAAAGTGAAATGTTGTTCCTGGGCTATTGCCTTTGAAAATGATTATGAAGCAATAAGGTGTTTTAGGGAAAGGTACCCAGGTGTAGTTCCACCGTCAAGGAAATCTATTCGTAAGTGGAAGACTATCCTACTAGAAACGGGGTCAATAAAAAAAAAAAAATACCATAGATCCTCCAACATAGAAAATGAAGAAATCGTATGTGCTGCTTTCATGGAATCTCCAAATACGCCTAATTCAGTAAGAAGGTGGAATCTGCTACAGGGATACCGAAGTCATCTGTCCAAAGGTATGCCAAAAAGAACAAAATCAAACATTATAAAACTCATTTAGTTCACGGACTGCTTGAAGATGATCCTGACAGACGATTGGAATTTTGTTCGAAAATAATTGAAAAGACGTAGATAGCAAATGGCATGAAGGAATCGTGTTTTCAGATGAAGCGACATTTTATCGAACAGGAACTGTAAAAACAGGCATAATTGTCATTACTATAACACAAAAATCCACATATCTTACAAGAAGAGAAATTAAAATCAACATGTATAACAGTTTGGGCTGCTGTTACCAAGGATGGTGTTTTGTCGTATGACATGTCCCGACAAACAATGACTGGAGAAAGGTATGCATAAGTTTTAAGCAATCACATAGTTCCTTATCTTTCTCAGCCTGAGATGAAAGACTTTTTTTCCAACAGGATGGAGCTCCTCCGCATTATCCTAATGTGGCCAAAGCAGTTTTGGACCAAAATCTTCCTAACCGTTGGATAGGTCGTGGCAGCAGCTTCATGGACTGGCCTCCAAGGTCTCCAGACTTGACTGTTTGTGACTTTTTTGAGGAACTGTTGTTGAGACCTCGAGAGTTGTTCAGCAAAGCGTATGACTGTTTTCTATTTCGTTGTCATCAGTGCATTGCGATCGATGGACATCAGTTTGAATAAGGTTTATGGATCAAATAGATTTAATTTATTTATGAGTTACTTATATCTTTAATTCCCTAACGTTGTTTAGTGCTTAGTAACATCGTTAAAATTCAATAATTATGTTGTAACACTTAAGCAAATAAAACTATTTTAACGAAAAGGTACTATTTCTTTGATATCCCGCCATTTTGTCCTAATGTGTCAGAATTAACTGATACTCAGGTGTATTTCTTTTACATAGGCCTATGTGTATGTTAGGACTGTTGAGTTTCAGGTTTGTAGAGTGTTCGGTGCATCTAATATATTAATTCAAAAATAGGGACCTCTTCGTGGGACACCCAGTATTTGAGATATATAAACCTGTGCTACACAAAAGTCTGGAAATTCATCTTGAGTCAAGTAGGCCTATTTTAATTATTCTGCTTGAAAACCCTCCACTGCAACAAAGAAAAGTTCAAACGTTGTTTTATAAAATAACGTAATTTGATTGAAATTCCGTTAACATTTTATTTATTTAACTTAATTTACGGCGTAGAAAATATATTGATCGAGTTTGACCATGTCAATACAATTAGCCTACAGCAAAATGTGCAAACAACAGTTTAGGCCTACAGCAAATACAGTTTGTTTAGTTAAAGAAAGTATATACAACAAATCAGGCAGTCGTGGAACTGCCATCAGAAGTAAACACTTTTTAGCTTCATATATTTAACTTTATTTTCTGGTTATTCAGAAGTATTTTTTTTTTTAAACAGTGTATTAATGTTGTAACGAAGCCTTAAATAATTGCGGAGATGCGACGGAGCCTTAAATAACTACGGAGATGCGACGGAGCCTTAAATAATTGTGGAGGTGCGATGGAGCCTTAAATATTTGCAGGGAGGCTACTGTGTCAATAACTGCGGAGCTGCGGCAAAGCCTTAAATATTTACGGAGATATGGAACCTTAAAAAAAGTGTCAGTGCGGTGACGCGAGTTCAATCATTTTTTTTTTTTTTTTTGTGGAAAGAAGTGCCCTGCTAAAGAAGTTTTTGCTTCAAAATTAATTTACAATGTCTATCAAAACCAAAATGGAAGGTTAACTTAAATTTTTACAGATAGGAGCACCATACGGAACTGGCAAAATAACTTTACTGTTCAAATACACCAAAATGAGGTTACCAGCGCTTTCTAACTATAAAAATATAACTACTTCTATAAAGGTACATTGTCCAAAATGTTAGTTTACACGTTTACAACATTTAGTAGAAAAATATAGAAAACGTATGCAATTGCAAAAAGATTTACAGAAAGCATCACTTACGGAACCATTCTGAAATACAGTATTTTATATCTCAAAAAATAATATAAATACCAAAATGGGGCTCCAGTGCTTTCTAGCTACGAAAATATGAACTACGTGTATAAAGTACATTAATAAGCCTCTAGATGGCAGCTAACACGGTTGCAACACTTACAACATTTACTCACATTTAGAAGAAAAATATGCAGACAACACGATAGCTGTCTGCAAAAACAGCGATCGATTTTTCCTCAGTGAGGCGGCACTCTTTTTTGAAAACTTAAATATTTGTTCAGTCTCACTGTTAAAAAAATGACAGCGAAACTGAAATGTAAGTCCTGATTATTTAATTTCCGAAAATAGTAGCCTGTGTCCGTGAGGTGCTGCTACCTGGAGGTTAAATTTAAAACTACTATCTATAGTCTGGTAAGTGCTGCTATCTACGGCCAAATTTTTACTTATTATTTATTATAATATTGTGCCGTAAGGTGCTGCTACCTGGAGGTAAATCTAAAACTATTTTCAATAAGGCTGTTACGTCCAAAATGGTATTATTTATTATCCCTGGTTTGTGCAGGCAGCGCTCCAAGTAGTGATACGGACGAACTTGTAGAGCTACCCTAGTGTTCACTTTGGAAACTAAAAAGTGGTTTTACAATAAAATTAATTGAGTCCTGCCCATCGATATATACTTAGTATTGATAGTTCGTTGGTCCTGTCCCCTCTTAACTATTATTTATTTGAAGTGTTGTGCCGTAAGGTGCTGCTACCTACGTCCTAGTTGAAAACTATTATTTATTTTAATTGTTATGTCTATTAGTTGCAGTGCCATAAAGTGCTACCATCTGGGAAATATTTTCAAAAATACTTATTTACAGTGTTGTATAATCTATATATTGCATACTGTATATACTCCACGTCGAAACTGATTAAATTATTTAATTGCGAATCTTATCAACATTTATAATACATTTTGTTTATTATTTTTTGTGCTTAATAAAGTTTAAAAACCGATATAATTTCGATTTATTGAGTTTTATTTCAAATAGACTAAATTCGTAGTAAAACTATAAAAAATATCCTTTTAATTTGAATCATTTTGAGGTTAGGCCTAAAAATCATTTTTAATATTTAGGTAGACTATACCCATTTGTTCTTAAATATCAGTATTTTTGTGGAAACGTAATATAATGAATATTTTGTAGTAATAAAATTGCAATATTTTAAAATTACACACGTTTTGAACAGTATTGAATGCTTAGATCTGTTACAGGTCTAACTGTACTTTAAATTTTTACGATCATTTGGGAGTTTTTTGTTTTCTATAGTTTTAAATGAAACTTCAACAATTTTATACATACAAATGGAATTATAAGCTAAATTTTCTGCCTTATTTTAAGTCATTTTATGTTACTTTATAGAAAAACTTTTCTAGGACACTTAGTTTTTGTAATTACGAAATTATTTTTCAGTTTAAAGTTTTACTGAAACTTTCAATGTTTTTCAACATTTACGAGATGGGTGAAACTACATTTCTATTAAACTACCTTATTTGTTATGTTATTATGTTTTATAGTTTTTCTGCTAGCGGTTTTTTGAAAAAGGCTTGCAACCCGAAAACCTGGAAATGCTTAAATGACGATTTGCTAAACAGTTAAAGATGGGAGAAACCCTTTTTCAGTGAATATTCTCCTTTCAATTCTAAGACTTTTCAGGTACCGTATATATCAAAGAAATGGAAATAATTTTTATAGCGTTTATTTTAAGAAAAACCATTTTGGAAATCATAAAAAACTGAATAACTCGAAAAATATCAGTGTTATTGAAAAACTACAAACACATATTTATTCTCTATAAAATTATGTATATTTTGATAACCATATCGAGGCAAAAATTTTCCTTTCGAAAATGTTTTTTGTTGAAATATGTACTTTTCTAAAATTGTTTTCTCAATAACTGTATGAGATATTGAAAATTTGAAAGTGTCCCATTAAAATATAGTCTTTTGTCTACAATAAAAAAATTAGTTCATAAATTTCCTTTTTATATGCACCGAGTTATACAGCTTTGAAAAAATGCTTACATTGAGTAACAGTTTTACTTAAAAGCCCAAAACTCCCAGTGTAATTAATATTTTTGAAAATTTTTGGTACGTATTAATTCCACTCACCATCCTGCTTCGTTTAATGTAATAAAACCCATGAAAATCCAAAGTCGGTTTTTTTGCCTTAAAAACTTGCAAGGGGACCCCCTTGACGTTTTCTAAATTGCGAAAAACACCTGTTTTCTCTGGCTTATATCTCGGAATCCATAAGAGATATCTTTTTGGAGAAAAATGTAAATGAAAATATGGACCTTTGTCTTTCTTGTGTGAAAAAATCATGACGTTTCGTATGATAGTTTGTCTGCTATAGCGGTTTTAAAAAAGGCTTGCAACACGAAAACCTGGAAATGCTTAAATGATGATTTTCTAAACGGTTAAAGATGGGAGAAACCCTTTTTCAGTGAATATTCTCCTTTCAATTCCAAGACTTTTGAGGTATATATCAATAAAATGGAAATAATTTTTATAGCGTTTTTTTAAGAAAAACCATTTTGAAATTCACAAAAAGCCGAATAACTCGAAAAATATCAGTGTTATTGAAAAACTACAAACACATCTTTATTCTCTATAAAATTATGTATATTTTGATACCCATATCGAGGCAAAAATTTTCCTTTCGAAAATGTTTTTTGTTGAAATATGTACTTTTCTAAAATTGTTTTCTCAAAAACTATATGAGATATTGAAAATTTGAAAGTGTCCCATTAAAATATAGACTATTGTCTACAATAAAAAAATTAGTTCATAAATTTCCTTTTTATAGGCACTGAGTTATACAGCTTTGAAAAAATGCTTACATTGAGTAACAGTTTTACTTAAAAGCCCAAAACTCCCAGTGTAATTCATATGTTTGAAAATTTTTGGTACGTATTAATTCTACTCACCATCCTGCTTCGTTTAATGTAATAAAACCCATGAAAATCCAAAGTCGGTTTTTTTGCCTTAAAAACTTGCAAGGGGACCCCCTTGACGTTTTCTAAATTGCGAAAAACACCTGTTTTCTCTGGCTTATATCTCGGAATCCATAAGAGATATCTTTTTGGAGAAAAATGTAAATGAAAATATGGACCTTTGTCTTTCTTGTGTGAAAAAATCATGACGTTTCGTATGATAGTTTGTCTGCTATAACGGTTTTAAAAAAGGCTTGCAACACGAAAACCTGGAAATGCTTAAATGACGATTTTCTAAACGGTTAAAGATGGGAGAAACCCTTTTTCAGTGAATATTCTCCTTTCAATTCTAAGACTTTTCAGGTATATATCAATAAAATGGAAATAATTTTTATAGCGTTTATTTAAGAAAAACCATTTTAGAAATCATAAAAAACTGAATAACTCGAAAAATATCAGTGTTATTGAAAAACTACAAACACATCTTTATTCTCTAAAAAATTATGTATATTTTGATACCCATATCGGGGCAAAAGTTTTCCTTTCGAAAATGTTTGTTGTTGAAATATGTACTTTTCTAAAATTGTTTTCTCAAAAACTATATGAGATATTGAAAATTTGAAAGTGTCCCATTAAAATATAGACTTTTGTCTACTATAAAAAAATTAGTTCATAAATTTCCTTTTTATAGGCACCGAGTTATACAGCTTTGAAAAAATGCTTACATTGAGTAACAGTTTTACTTAAAAGCCCAAAACT
>JAGFPH010001464.1:151349-210438 GCA_018207615.1 Philaenus spumarius
ACCGAGTTATACAGCTTTGAAAAAATGCTTACATTGAGTAACAGTTTACTTAAAAGCCCAAAACTCCCAGTGTAGTTAATATTTTTGGTCCGTATTAATTCTACTCACCATTTTGCTTCGTTTAATGTAATAAAACCCATGAAAATCCAAAGTCGGTTTTTATGCCTTAAAATCTTGCAGGGGAGACATTTTCTAAATTGCGAAAAACACCTGTTTTCTTTGGCTTATATATCTGAATCTATAAGAGATATCTTTTTGGAGCAAAAAGTAAATGAAAATATGGACTTTCGTCTTTCTTGTGTGAAAACATCATGACGTTTCGTTTGATAGTTTTTCTGCTATAGCGGTTTAAAAAAAGGCTTGCAACCCGAAAACCTGGAAATGCTTAAATGACGATTTTCTAAACGGTTAAAGATAAGAGAAAACCTTTTTTCAGTGAATATTCTCCTTTCAATTCTATGACTTTTGAGGTAGTAAGTATCTACTAAATTTAAATAATTTTTATAGCAGTTATTTAAGAAAAACCATTTTGGAATTCTTATAAAGCTGAATAATTCGAAAAGTATCAGTGTTATTGAAAAACTACAAACACATCTTTATTCTCTATAAAATTATGTATATTTTGATACCCATATCGTGGCAGTGGGAATCGTAAAAAAAATGTATTATCGATTTTCTGTTTTTAATGCAGTTTTATGGAACAAAACCTCCTCTTTTAGAATATAGTATTAGAATATTTGTACGTCGACTCTAAGTACACTTTTTTTGGCATAATATCGCATAATGTCTCGAGTTCCTACGGGTTACGGCAGCGCTGGAAGAGACCTTGTTTTATATTATATCACTTTTACAAAATAGTAGAGACATTTTGTTTTTACGGTTGGCAGTACTAACTTGCTCTGTTTATATTGCAAGTCTACGTACAGCTGAATACTCTTGTTATAGTGATTTCTGATGGTTTACACAAGGCAGTGTAAACAAATCCTGTATTCCCGGTTAGTTTTGTGGTAAGTTTTTTCTGTCCGTTTTCCGAAAATTCACTTTTTTCAGACAAAGGTACATTTTTCTCAAGACCTATTAGAGATATTGAGCTGATAATTTTTGTGTATGTACACCTATATGTTTCTAAGCTACTGTAGAAAAAATTGTGATTGAAGTTTGTAAAAAAGGGAGGGGGGGAGGGGAAATGTTTTGATGAAAAAATAAGGTTTTAAAAGTTTGATTACAAAAGAATTCACTATCGGTATGTTTATCATGGATAACATACTACTTTTACTACCAGATGTTCATTTTAATAGACCTAAACAACAATAGTTTGGAATATTATGTAACTCTTATAGTATCTGAGAAAAATGTACTTAAAGTTTGGCAATTCTACATGGCGGGGAAAGGGGCTTCCCACTCCTCTTAACAGACATACTGTAAAAACATGTACGTTTGGTATAGTTGCATCAAAACGTAGAGAGAGACCCCCTCAGGTAGAATGGACTGTCCTAATCACCTATTGACAAACAATCCCTTTATTAGAAGCAGGCACCCGGGACTGCCGGCATCCGCCTGCTATTCCAAGAAATTGTATCACACTATAATTTGCAATCAATTGATATATCAGTCCTACATTATCGAATGATGGCTCATTTTTTTCGTCTTACTTAGACGAATAAAAACACATTTGAATCACAGTTCTATGACGTACCGTTATCGAAATAACAGTTGTCGCTTAACTTTCACAATCACATCACGGGCGCTGTTATGTCAGTAACGGTAGTCGTAGATCTGCGATTCAAATTGTTTTTATTCGTCTAAGTAAGACGAAAACACGAGCCGTCACTTGATAATGTAGGCCAATGTATCAATTGTTTGCAAATTGTAGTGTGAAGCAGAATTTCTTGGAATAGCAGGCGGATGCCGCCAGTCCCGGGTGGCCACTTCTAACAAAGGCTTTGTTTGTCAACAGGTGATTAGGAAGGTCTGTTCTACCTGAGGGGTGTCTCTCTACGTTTTGAGGCAACTATAAAAGCCAACAAAGCTAAAGGTTTTTAACATTGGATCAGTTTACTAATCCGCAGGAATGCTTGGGTGTTTCGCCAGATGATAAAGACAACTCCACTCAGGTCCGGAAAAGTAAAGAAAAATACAACATTTTTGTAAAGTAAACAATTAATTTGTTTACAGACTATTTATTTACACACTTAGATATACTTTTATATAATAATAACAATAAAAGTAGTATGTTGAATCAACATTAAACATAATTTTTTGTTTACTTGGAACCATACTGACCAGAACGGTACGAATGAAACCATAAGCGTAATAAATTGCATCAAAAATCCAAGACATAATATCACATCAAATTGACTGTATTTTAAATAAAAGTTAGAATTAACTTATCGTAATATTTGGTATGTAGATGATTCGTACACATCAAGATAGATTTTGATTGTTACAAGAAGTGAAATAATGTTTTCAACTACAATTAAAAAAGCAGATTATTTTTTACTTTGATTTCTGCCAACAACACAAAAGTCCAAACGGAATAGCATAGATGTTTGGCTATTACATCTAATACTAGTGAAATAAATGTAAAAACATGCGAGATTAGAAAAAATATGATGAAAATACCCTGACAGTTTGCTTTCCAAAAAAACATAAAAGTTTCAAATTTAAAGAGAACCTAGAATATTTGTTTCATATGTTGTAGCGATTGGTGAACAGATTACATTGTATTTTATGCTACATACAGTAAAATTCTTTATGCCATTAAGCCATCTACAGTAGAACTCCAGTTATCCGAATCAACTGGAACGTTTTATAACTTTAACTTTTGAGTACTATCATCGCGTTAACACGTTCACTGCTAAGGACGCACATGTGAGCTTAACACTGAACACTAAGAGAAGCGGCTGACGCACAGTCCATTGCGTGCTTCGCACGCCAACCCCCGTGTTGGGAGTATTTTCAATACATTGCGTGCTTCGCACGCCAACCCCCATTTTGGGAGAATTTTCAATTCACAGTGTTGCGTGCTTCGCACACAAATTTTAAGCCTACGTGCAATAGCGCGCGTAGACAGAATCATTATTTTGCAAATCGCAGTATGTTGCCGTCTTAATTTTATTTTCTGAAATTCTGAAAGCGATTCGGATAATCAGCGATTCGGATAGTTGGAGTTCGGATAATTTTAGTTTACTGTACATGAAATAGATTATTTTAAATAATTTGCCCATTTCATTGCTGTTCATTCAAACAGCTCTTTAACTGGTTGTGAAAATGATGGCAACATTTCAGTTTAAGCAAAGATTAATAAACTTACAACACACTTTGACTGGTTGTCATTAAGGTAAATAACATTTTGAAATCAAGTTTACTAATACAGTAGATGCCACTTATTGTGATTATAACAGGACAAACCCAAACTGAACCCCGAAAAAAGCCGAATATTTTTTTAGTATTTAGTATAATTATTACTTTGTCAGAAGCAAACTTTCCCATAACGAGATATGTTAACGGTAATGGACTGCAATCGACAAAAATGTTTGAAGAGTGGGAACAATAAGATATGGCAGAAAAGAAAGTATTACAAAAATAGCCTGAAGTTCTAACTCATAGTATTTAGTTTCAGTATGTCTGCCATACTGATTACAACTGCCCGTCTCTGACCTGCACTTTTAACAAACCTTCTCGTTGCAAAACAACTTAATTGATGTTACCAACTTATATATGTTTACAAAATGGTCGAAACATACAGTGACTAGAGACTGTAGGTTAGAACTTCAGGATTTTTTTTCATTTTCATTGGTTGAACGAACACATAAGAGATAATAGTTGTTCATCAGATGACGACTTTTAAAATAAGTTAGTCATTCGTATTTCTCTTTACGGGCCTTGAATCATGTTTTCATTGTTAGAATATATAAATACAAAACATAAACTCAATATGGGAAAGTTTGCTTTTGATTAAGTAATAGTAAACAATTACCATCAGGAAATACAGGCCAATAATTGATTTCACACAGACCTAAATTAGATAAGATTTAAGATAAGTGATAAGGTTAGATGACATTACCCATGATGACAAGAAACGGCATTCACTGTATACTACAAATAAAGTAATTTCAATATAAAACTTAACCTAACCTGACACTGTAATGTTGTTGTTTTGCAACCAATAATATTTAAGCATTAGGTGAAGTGAATGAAACCTAGCACTTACTTCAATTCCAAATTTTCTAAGTGCTAGGTTAGGAGTGAATAATCATATCTAGTATTTACTAGGGGTAGAAAGTGCTAGCGTTTCCGGACGGCCTAGTAAGTGCTTGAAAATTTATGTGAACAAAGATGTTTCACTACTCCTTTCTCTAGAATGTACTAGACGAATTCCAAGTGTGGTTAGAGGCATGTTAGGCTTTTGCCTAGTAAGTGCTAGCAGTAACAGTCGGTGGGTTGTCAGAGACACGGCCGAGTAGCCTATGAGAACGAGAATATATCGAGTTTGTTGTGCAAGTATGCGACATGTTATTCTTAGGTGATAACTAAAAAACAATTTGTGAAAATAAAAACAGAACCTGTAATCCAATAAATAAATTTTCCTTATAAAACCATCATGTAACAGCTGTACTGATATTTCAATTGTATGTAATGCGATGTTTTGTACTGTTCTAATAAAAGGTACAATAAATTACTTTAACCCTGGAACTGGCAGAAGGTTTAGCATGACCCTCTCTCAGGCGCAGAACGCAACAATTTCGAGCATTTGCAAAAATTTGCATATATTTGCATAATCAATAACCCACTCAGAATCATCCAATCGTAATAAAACTGGCACCATTGGAAAGGAAATGAATTAAACATTAATTTTTGTATTTACAACTTTTTCGTAAAACGTATATTTACATACGTAATCATCGTTTTAAAATATGCACATCGGACTACAGCTTTCCGTGCGCGAATGTGCATACAATTGTACTGTTATTTCCCACTTCTTCAACGTTTAAGACCATCTACAATAATATATCTTTGGCAATTATAACGATACCATTGGATTCGTCAAGATTTTATCTTTCTGTTGCTGTCTTCCAATCAGTTGTCACTATAAAATTACTATTTTTTCCAAGAATTACTGTAAACCCTTGCGATTGGACGTTTCTCAACCAATGAAACAGTTCATTTGTTAACTGATATTGCGAAGGCACTGCCTTATGTTTTGACAGATTTCTTTACACCATTTTGTAGAGCAAAGTCTGAAGTTTGTAACGGTGGGAAGTAATCCAGAAATAACCGGTTTTTTGTCTGTCTAGACGACAGTTGAAATGTACGTTCTGGTGAGAAACTCTAGCGCGTGGGTTCTCACGCTATTCAAATGTCCCGTCTTACACCCAGAGTGTAGCGTAGCGGCTTTTCATTAGACTGATGTCATTTCGTTATTCAAATAAATATAACTCAAACACTTTTGTGAACTAAGGAAAGACAAGTATACCGTTCTTTTCTTTGATTTATCCTCTACACTTTGTTATAATAATATTTCATTTTTGGGCAAAGCATATATTAGTAAATGACGTTACAATCTAGGCCTAGGTTTGTTATCAGTCGTGTACTTGGAACATAAAAACTGTTTTTTTCAAAATAAAAAATTTGAAATTGATAAATGTTTTTATACAGTTCTATTTAGAACTAAATTACGAAACTTTTTTACGCTTACGAAAAAAATACAAAAAATGTTTACTACTTGTTATGTAGGCCTAAAGTTGAACTTTTTCCTTTTGTTACGGAACATTTTTTGTTTCTTGAGCTAACAACTTTTACAATTTCAAAATAAATTAATTTTTAGTGGCATATTTGAATTCTTTGAAGTTTCTTCTACAAAAAAACTATTGAACACTTTTGGATTGGGGTTCATTTACTATTTTTGGCGAATTTTTAAAAATATGCTTGCAAAACGCTAAAAACGGGCTGGCCAATTTTAGCTTTAACCGTGTCTGTTCTAGGGTTAACCCTGCAACTGTCAGACGTCTCATTTGAGACTTCTCAGCGTACAGTAGTCAATTGAGTAGTCTGTGAAAACTCGACTTTTATTAAATTTATCACCCACTAAAAATCATTTAATCTCAATGAAACAACAACCATTGGAAAGGAAATGATTTAAACTTTAAATTTGTACGGCCAAAACCGTTCGACAGACCTACTTGAGAAAAAGATAACACCATTGGATCCGTTAAGATTTAACTTTCTAAAACTGCCTTCCAATTTATTATTCATTACTCTTATTGGTTCTTAGATATGAAGTTTTCTGTAAACCCTTGCAATTGGACAGATTTCAACGAATGTGAAAGCACATTTTAAATAGGCTACATCTAGGCCAATCACTATATTTGTATAATGTTATTTATATTGATTTGAAGAGAAGACTGCAAATTTTCGTTTGATGTAAATTAAACCTCATTTAGCATTCGGATTCTATTCGGATATTTCCGTGAAATACAGATGTTTGTTGAAATCAATAAGCGAACTCCGTTACGACTGTTGTATGTTTTTTCCACAGTCCAGAGTGTCTGGATTTGTAAACGATATGTTTGTGAGAGTCTTGTTTATTTGATCTAATTTAGTGAAACAAGTAAAACAAAGTGAAATAAGTTTATAAAATAAGAATTTTCATGTATAAAGTTCAATTCTGATTTATTCTCTACAATTTCTAATAATAATATTTAATTTTTGGGTAGAGCGTATATGGTTGGTATTCCTAAATTACTTCTCAAAATAGGTATAATTTTGTTAGCAGTCTTGTAGTATCAGGAACATAAAAACTGGTATTTAAAAATAAATAAATAAATTGATATAGCCTATACATTTTGTACACTTCTATTTAGAACTAAAATAAAAAATTTTTGCATATTTGAAAAAATGTTTACTAATTTTTTAGTACACCTAAAGTTGGATTTTTACCGTTACTGGAAATTTTGTACTTCCTGAGCTAATAACTTTTCAAATTTTACATCAATAATTTTTTTGTCGAATATATAAATTTAGATCTTTTTCTACAAAAAAGCTATTGGAACATTTTTGGATTGGGATACCATTACTATATTTGGCAAATTTTTGAAAAAATGCTTGCAAAACGCACCAAAATGGCTTGGCATTGAAGAAAGTTAGCATTGACAGTTATAGGGTTTAAAAAATTATTTACACCGTTTATGGCCTAGAAGTATTTACTAGGGCCTAGAATTTTCAAAGACATCCGGATTTCCGCTAGTTTTTTCTACATTTTTTTATTCACACCATCCTTAGAAAATACTAACTATATGCTTAGCATAGTTAGGTAGCAAATACTAGGTGTTATTCACTTCACTGATTATATTCAACATCAATTTTCCGACAACCAATCAAACCAGCTGTACTGCAAAGAGATATACATCACTCACTATAAATATTTAATACTGATAGAAAGGCCGCATATTATTACAGAAAACACAAATTTATCGCCAATACAAACACAAAAATCACCGAAGGAAGTTTGCAAGACATTGAGTGGTGTAGAATTGCATTCGTGGTCAATGATCTAATTCTAGAAAGTACTCGTTTTAATTTTAAACTAATTTTGGCAGGTAAAGTCTGTACTGTCACTGGACAAAAATATTAAAGCTAAATACAAAACTTATTTATATACTGGCTGTCAAGACTCCAAGTCAAGTCAAGACTGTATTAGTAACAGTAGATCTCAAATGTAGTACACAAACAAATAAATTATTTTCATCTAAGCAAATATTCCATTATGGAACAGTTAAATATATAACATAAATAGGCTTAACTTCTTTATGCAAGTTATTGTAAATACAGACAAATCTGGATGAAACTCCATATTAAATAATTAAAACAATAAAATCAGTTTTACAAAATAATATAGTTAAGCAAAAAGTCCAGCAACCCTGTATTCATTTTATCTGTAGAAGTGGGAAATTTACTTTTAGGTTGGCATGACTTGGTAGCAGTAGCGTGTGGACAACAGTTGGCTCTACTATGTCTATCAGGGAAGTTTTGGTGCAGTGGTTAGCCTTTGCTCTGTTTTCTACAGTAGGAACCTAGTTACTGGCATTTGGTTTACGAGCGATAGTCTGTTTGCTTACATCAGTAGTCTAACTGGCGTAACGCAGAGATATTAGGGGGAAAATAAGTCAGGTGTGCTTTAACCCTCTCAGTGGCAGACTGCCCAAAGTGACGTTCTCTCAGGCGCAAGATGCAGCTATTTCGACAATTAGAGAGAATTTGCATATATTTGCATAATCGATAATTTAACCCACTTACAATAATCCAATCGTAATAAAACTGGCACCATTGGAAAGGAAATGAATTAAACTTTAATTTTTGTACTTACAACTTTTTCGTAAAACGTATATTTACATACGTAATCATCGTTTTAAAATATGCACATCGGTCTACAGCTCTTTCCGTGCGCGAATGTGCATACAATTGTACTGTTATTTCCCACTTCTTCAACGTTCAAGACTATCTACACAAATATTTCTTTGGCTATTATAAAGATACCATTGGATTCGTCAAGATTTTATCTTTCTGTTGGAGCCTTCTAATCAGATGTCACTATAAAAATAGTATTTTTTCCAAGAATTACTGTAAACCCTTGCGATTGGACAGTTTTTCAACCAATGAAACAGCCCATTTGTCAAGTGATTTTACGCCTACCATATCAAATGTTTTGACAGATTTCTTTACACCATTTTGTACAGCAAAGTCTGAATTTTGTAACGGTGGGAATTAATCCAGAAATAACCGGTTTTTTGTCTGTCTAGACGACAATTGAAATGTACATAATTATTACGTTCTAGTGAGAAAGTCTAGCGCGTTGGTTCCCACGGTATTCAAATGTCCCGTTCTATACGCAGTGTGTTCTCTGGCGACTTTTCATTAGATTGATGTCATTTTGTTATTCAAATAAATATAACTCAAACACTTTTGTGAACTAAAGAAAGACAAGTATACCGTCCCTTTTCTTTGATTTATCCTCTACACTTTGTTATAATAATATTTCATTTTTGGGCAAAGCATATATTAGTAAATAACGATACAATCTAGGGCTAGGTTTGTTACCAGTCGTGTACTTGGAACATAAAAACTGTTTTTTTCAAAATAAAAAATTTGAAATTGATAAATGTTTTTAATACAGTTCTATTTAGAACTAAATTACGAAATGTTTTTAAGCTTACGAAAAAAATACAAAAAAATGTTTACTACTTGTTATGTAGGCCTAAAGTTGAACTTTTTCCTTTCGTTACTGAACATTTTTTGAGCTAATAACTTTTACAATTTCAAAAGAAACTAATTTTTAGTGGCATATTTGAATTCTTTGAAGTTTTGTGTAAAAAAAAGCTATTGAACACTTTTGGATTGGGGTTCATTTACTATTTTTGGCGAATTTTTAAAAATATGCTTGCAAAACGCTATAAACGGGCTTTTCAATTTCAACTTTAACCATGCCAGTTCTAGGGTTAAGAACACTGTCATACAAATTACACAGTCACACTATTAGCAAATTATGATTCATTTTAATCATAGGAAAGATAAGCTATTGCAGTGACTCTTATCTTGCAGTGACTGAAGTTCGGAGTAGTCAATGAGCACCGATCATAGTTCCCAGATCACTTTTTGGGGGTAATTGAAAATAATATATATATATATGTCTGTGTGTGTTTTCGTACTCTAGTGACAACATTTTATACGTAGTGATTTGGTATATACGTTGGTTTTCTAAGTCGCTCGATCGGGTTCGTTAGCCAAAAATATTCAACAACCACGTTTTTTTACCGGAAACAATAATTTTTGAGATTTTTCGAGCTAGAATGAAACTTTTTTTGTGTATTATCAAAAAAATATATATATAGGAGATTATGCTGAACATTTTTTTTTTACACGATCTTATAGCCCGTCAGGTTCCCCTAAAATCTATCAAAACGTAAACTTCCATAAAAGTACCCTAAAAAGTGAGTTTGCCCTCTGCAAGCGAAGCGAAGCAGCCCATAATCATAAGGCGCAAGGTCGTAGTGCAAACTCACAAAGCGTCAGCTGATCTGAAGGCTGAGGTGCAAACAAATTCTCCTAATATATTTTGTACACACAGACAGCTCTTTAAACATGTTAACTTAATTGTAGTAATTCGCTCAACTCTCGTCAGCGTTCTTGAAAATCGATACAAAATTTCATAATATATCCTGAGGAAAAGAGAAACTGGGCATTTGCAAGGACATTGGTGTCTCTCGACACTAGAAATCTGCTAAAAAAGACTACGATTCACAGTTATGCATCATCAGACCATTGGCCTAATGACAGATAATATTCTTGAAACTGATTTTATTGTGTTTAATAATTTAATTTAACTTAACTTGGTAAAAATGTCAGGAAATAAAAATTATGATTTTATTTCTTTTTTTATTTCTTGTATGGCACAACCATATTTAGAGAATATCGAACGTTTTAATATCAACTACAACTCAAAGTTAAGACCTTTCTTAAATGTTTCAATTTTTGTTTGGTATAAACAAGTAACATGTCAAATTTATTTTTACCAAGCCTAAAATTGAGGTAATCCATTTGCAAAAACTAAACCAAATTGTACAAAATATAAACTTAAGACAATTTTTTTACAGAGACATGTACACAGCAACAAACAAATTCATATTTACAGTCAGGAATGTACATTACAGATTAAAAGTATTGACTTCAACGTGTCTACAATTACTGTAATTCTATGTTTTCATTAAGGCACTTTTCACATACACATACACGTTTAATCAAAACAAACACAAATTCAACTGTAAGTATTCAAACAACAATAAATAACACAAATTACATTTCGTAGCGGCGTTTATAACAAAGTTACAGTTAATGAGTCAAATTTATTTAAAGAAACGTAAAAGTAAAAAATTAAATAAATTCAATGGCATTAACTAAACTAAAAAAATAGGAAACTAAAATTATTTTTGGGAGTTTTATTTGCTGAAGGCTATAACTTTCCCTTATCATAGTATCTATTTGGTACTTTGTTTAAGCAAAACTACAGCCTATACCTATGTTTAGGGTATAAAAGTATAAAAACAAATTATTGGGCATATAAAAAATTGTTAAAAACAACCACTAAGAATTTATGCAAAGCAAGTAAGTGAAAGAAACGTGCACTGTTACCACTTAAACACAGCATGTAAAAGGAAACATGGCAAGAAAAATAACACTCTCCTAAAAAAAAGCTCTCCTGACCAAACAGTTCCAAACGCTTTAACGTATTTTCTGTATTGTTCTATGTTCTAGCAACTTTAGAAAAAGATATTAGCAATTCACACATAATTTTTGTACAGTAAAGAAAGCATATTTTAATACCTTGTCTATCACGTTAGGACTAAATTTTGCACGAGTTAAAATTACCGGAATACGTTTACAATTTAAGTGATGATGAAAGGTTACGAATAAATGGGCCATTCTGTTGTGAAACGTTAGGTTGGTGTACTTGTTTGTTATGTAGCTTGACGGTGATAGTATATTAGATATTCAGGCATGATGAAGTCTATCGAAAGAAATTACAAGTGGAGGGAAGGTTGTTATTTTTTCAACCGTTTTATTTACTAACAATATCGCCACAGGCCTATACGGTAAACTAATTAATGATTTCGTAAACAGAGATTAACTTCCAGTTCCTCAATTAATTTGTAAATATCTGAACTAAATTTATTTCTACTTTATTTATGGGATGTATTTTGATTCAGCTTTTTTACCTAACATAATCTCGTTTAAACGACAAGCATGATTGTTAAACTCTGCAGATTGTTGCAGGTAGAATGGTTTATTTGTTTGACGTACTCAAAGCGATCTTAGCGACAAAATGATGGAAAAATGGGAACGCGATCGAGTTTTATACATATGAGGGAAGTCCAGAATTGTAGTTACATTTGATGTAGTATAGACGTGAGGTGTAGATGGCGGTTGCTGTTTGAAAATAGTTAAGATCGAATGTGCCAACCTTATTAAGTTCAAAGCACAGTACGTTGTTTAGTATTTATTTGACAGCCATGAATAGTGAACGCTCTCAGCGAATTTGTAATCATGAAAAAATTGGTCATCGTTATGTGATACAATACTTTTATTTCGAAGGTCTCACCCCAACCAATATCAAAGCCGAGTTAGATTCTACTCTGAGGGAGGCTCCTATTTCGTTTACAACAATAAAATATTGGATGTCCGAGTTTGAATGAGGCCTTACGAGCTGCCAAGATGAATATCGCAGCGGTCTACGAAATGAGGTGACCAGAAAAGACGAAGAAAATCCACTCTGAGGGAGGCTCCTATTTCATTTACAACAACAAAATATTGGATGTCCAAGTTTGAATGAGGCCTTACGAGCTGCCAAGATGAATATCGCAGCGGTCGACCAAATGAGGTGACCAGGAAAGACGAAGAAAATTCACAAAATGGTATCGGATGACCTTTGACCGAAAGTGCCCGAGCTAGCAGACATGGTAGGCGTTTAAAAAACAGTGCTGTACATCGCAAATTCACTCGAAATTTAGACGTGAGAAAGCTGTGTGCATGATGGGAGCTGCACAGTGGAACAGAAACAGCTTCATGAGAGTGTTTGGAGATGTTGCACAGGAATATAGACGAGTTTTGCATCGATTCATAACCACGGACGAAACATGGGTCCATCACTTCACAACAGAGACGAAGGATCAGTCAAAACAATGGACTGAGTGAGGAGGTTCTGGTCCAAAGAAAGCAAAGACAATTCCTTTTGCTGGCATATCAGTTTTTTTGGATGCGAGTGCGATAATTTTCAATGATTATCTTTAAAAAAAATCAAGGGCGAGTATTATGCGAACTTATTGCTGTGTTTGAGAGATGAAATAAAAAAATGGCCACATTTTGCGAAAAAAAGTGTTGCTTTATCAAGACAATTTACCAGTTCACATGTTTGCTATACCAATGGCCAAAATCAATCAGTTAAACATTGAATTGCTCCCTCAGGCACCCTATTCACCGGATATAGCCTATTTGGATTATTTTCTCTTTCCAAACTTAAAAACATCGCTCGGTGGTAAAAGATTTGTCAACAATAAACAGGTGACGTCTGCTGTTGAGGAGAGCTAAGGATAATTTACGATGAAAAAATCTGCTTTATCGTGGAAGCGTGTACACGCCGAATTTGTGTTCTTACTCGAGTGTTTAGCCTGCACTCTGGTGGTTATCACATCAACTTGTCGCTCGCGGAGGAATACTAGAAAAACAAAATATCCGTTAATTTTGAACGTGCGATAGAAAGCTGTATTTAATAATCACATACATTATCAAGCATTCACATTTCAGTATGTTTACAATCAGGGCTACGTCTGCAGCCCTCTAGTTTCCGCCTTTATAAAAGCTGCCCTACATATGCTAGCGGAAGAATGAAACGCACACAAACTCAAGCTAGTAGTGTATAACCATGCCACTTGGAGGGCTCCGGTAAAAACTCCAAAATATTTTTATTCTTGTCGTTTAAATTAATATTAAAAGTGCGTAATAATGTTTTTTTACTAATTTTAAGCCAAGTAATGAAAATTTTGAGGTAACTTATGGTTGGATTGCTTTTAAGAGAAATTAATATTAGTGTGTTAGTTAAACTGATTGGCCTATTTAAATAATATATCACTCTTAGTTTGTTTAATGTTTAAACTATTATTTCTTAGAGGAAAACAAAAACATATTACTAGTTACATTAGAAGTATACATTAACTGTGATATTAACAATAGTAATCGAAACAAATATTTTAGCAAGTTACTTTTAAAAATAATATTTGAGCATATGCTGTAAAAATAAAATAATGAACAAAAATAAGTGAATAGATATGTAAATTAGATACGTTTTGTAATGAAAATAAAGTAAATATTGTGTACAATACATCAATAAGAAACATTAAATGCAATGTTATGTACATACGATAACCAATGAAAAATGACTGTATACAATATGTACATAATTTACAAAATGTACATTACCAAAAATGGTCTTGCTTTAGAAATACAAAAATTAAGTATCCTATTCTAAACGTTACATAATTACAATAAATAACAATAATTAATCTATTTACACTTTTACCAACAAATTAACTCTATCACTAAAATGCACTTTCCAAAACTGTCGGCACGTACCAAACAATATTGTTTTCGTCCGACCAATACTGAATAACAATAAACCACAAGTTTTCCGTAAATTGTAAAAAGTTACCTTCAAGTTGTCATCTATAGCTTACGCTTACGAGCACTCATTTTTTTACTTACACTCTGAAACACATACACAAAACGTTAAACAAAAATAATACACACAAAAGTATCAAAAACAAAATAAATAAAATCTGGTTAAAACATAAAAATAAGCGTAATAAATAATAATTGTGATTTTAATCATCACCTAAAAGCTCAAATATCGGATTTCACGATAGAGAAAATATTTTCTAAAAAAAAATTGACTAGACAAAATTAAAACTAATGAAACGTGGAAAGCAATTCAAAAACAAAATTTATGTAAACTGTTTTAATTTCTTTAATTTCGTCAAAGAATCGAGAACATTGTCCAAATCTATTTTTTCCACTTTCGTTACACTGTCCACGGATTCAGCTCCGTGTAATTTATTATTTGCTAAAATGACTTGGGTACATACCGTTCTACTGTCCTTGTTAAGGAATCCGGAGATTCGATTCCACAATTTAACTTCATCCGATTCTTCAACTTCTTTATTGCTTGGAGACGGGTCTTCCGTCGTGTTTGGTGGACAAGAAATTTCAGAAGGAACATCACCGGATGAAGAGACATCGGGTACAATAATGCCAGTTTTCTTGACGCAAGATCTTCGCGTTCGTGTTTTTTCACCATCGACTGGTTCTACGGAACTGGGCCCTTGCGTTGGTTTAACGTTTGACGTTCGTAACCGTCTTTTCTTCGCACCAAGGGAAGGAGCGCCGCTGTTTTCCTCTACAGTTCCTTCTATTTTGTTATCTTTTGGTGTTTGCTGTCCGATAGAAGCAAATCTATCATCGTCCGTCTTAAGTTTAATAATTTGATCTGTCTTACCGGAGTTAGCTTTTTCAAAATCTGCCACGATCGATGTGTTTAGATTCGCATTTTCTTCTACATTTTTATCAGACTGCGGCTTTTTCGAGGTGGTTTCAGTTTGTTGCATAGATTTTTCTTGTGCATAGAAACTGCTTTCAGAAACACTTTTTTGAGGTTTCTCGGCTGTTGATAAACTGTCCTTCTGGAGGTCTTGACACGCATCTGTGGAAATCGACGGCTTAGATTTGACTTGCTTCACGATTATGATTTTATTTTCAGTAAGGGACATTTTAGAAGTACATATATACGATTCTTCACTGAATTTATCCGACGACATTACATCATCGGTATCCATAGCGCCGTCTAAATTATTTGAATCCTCATCATTGCTCTCAATAGTCGATCCTAGCTTTACCGCTGTTATTTTCTGTATCTTCGCTTGTAAATCTTTATATATAGATTTCATTTCAGAAAAGTTGACGAAACTGTCCAGTTTTATGGAACATTCAGCTTTAAAAACTTCTCCCTGAGTACGCTTTCGAGATTTTTTACTTAAAATATTTTTCTGCTTAGTTACGGAATTGATGTTCTTAGTTTTCATGGTGTTCAATGTGTCTTCTAGATTTATTGCCTGACTTCGATCGATTGAAGTGTTTTTTATTTCACAGCTTGATGAAACAGGCGTTTGTGGTTTTGTTAAATCTTCAACGTTACAACCTTTTCCAGCTTCTTTATCTGAATGATTTTGTTCGAGAATTTCTTTTATTGCTTCATCGTCCAGGCCTCTGCAATCTTTTACATTTTCTGTATCGGAAGTAACTTTTTTATTTTTCTTAGTGTGTTTTTTTCCGCTAATTAATTTATTTTCAAGAATTTCATCACTGAGGAGAGTTTTTCCAGCAACATCTTCTTTTACACAGTTATTTTTGTCTTCTTCAATACTATGCTGGGTATTGTTTACAGAAATATTGTCCAAGTCTTGTGTCTCGGCTCGGTTTCTTGTAGATCTCAACTTGTTGGAAGAACTGACTTTATCATCCTGTGAGGCTGCAGGGTTTTCTATGGAACACTCCGAAACTGTGGAAGCTTTCTTTGGTGCATCAGAAGACTGATTCTCACTATCTTCAATATCTTTAAATTGACCCCAAGTGGATAGATCATCTCCCCTCCTTCGCTTTTTTCTTTTTTTGGGAAGAGTTTCCTGTGATATTGGCGAGACAGTTGGAGTATCTTCTTTCACGCTATGACTTTTCTCATCTGGATTTGTAAGTAATTCAGTAACCGGTGTCGATACAGGTGATAAAGTTGAATCGTTATCATTTGTTACAGAACTTTCCAGAAGAGAATCAGTAGATTCAGATTTATTTGGATCCTTTAACTCTTTCGTTGTTGAGTTGTTTTTTACGTCTTTTCTCCTTGGTTGGGGAGATCTAGTACTAACAGTATTAGAAGTTTGCGGCGATGAATATTTGGATGACCTGGTTGCTCTGGCCTGGGCAAGGATTTTATTCTCTGTTAGTAAGTCACTATCTTTAACGTTTTTATTACATTTTCTTCTTTTAGATTCCTGAAACTGATCTTTGGGAACACTGGACGAGACATTTGTTAAATCACAAACAGTCTTTGAAGGTTGTACGTCTACTCCAGAAGACAAGTCCTGGATTTCAGTTGTTGTCGCTGTTATTGCGACTATGGATTGAGTTTCACATGTAGGAATTTCTTGACAGTGTTTAGTTTTCTTTGCCGTTTTTACAATATTTGGCGAACTATCTCTTGAATTGGATTTTGACACTTGACCGGATCTTGTCTTCCGAATAGGAATGCTTTCATTTGCTGCTACAGTAACAGCAGCGTCCAATCTATTTATCTCTACATTATCATTTCTGTCATCAACTCCTGCTACAGGTCTGTCCACATCCTTAACTAAGTCTCCCTCCATTGTCGTTTGCTGCGATGTTTGAAGAGACCTCAACGTTCTCGAAACTCTACCGACTGTTGGTGAACTCGTCCTTAAACTTTTTCTTTTAGAAGTTTCCAGTATTGATGCATCAGAATCCAGTGTTTCAGTTTTACTATCACAGATTTCTTTACACATTTTAGAACCCTGTGTTTTCATTCCTGCATCTTCTTCGTCAATGCCAGCTGGTAACTTTGCAGAAGCAGAATCAACTATGTCTGAATTACTTTTGTCTTTGGAAATAGTTTGAGAAACTGAACACACATCTGAATCAATTTCAGAAGATTTTTGTTCAGTTCTCTTCCCGGAATGGGAAACGTCAGAAGACTCTTCCGAAGAATCCAAGAAATCTTTTACAATTTGTGAAATCTCTAAAGGTAAGATTTGCTGGTCTCTGAGAACATTGGATTGCCTGGTTACTCTTGTCTCGCTGTTTTTTAAAAGTTCATTTTTCTTTTTTCTAGTTTTATTTTTAGAAAATGTTACATTAAAATTTGATGATTTACTTACAGTTGTATCTACACATAAATTATCTTCCAATACGTTAGCATCTCCAGTAACTGTTGGAATATCCATATCATCTTTTTGAATGTTATCCGTATTGGTTGGTTTCAATTCTTTAGTTTTGTCGATTTCTATGTTTCCCAAGGATTCATCTGACAGTTTTGACTTGAGTGACTGTCTAGTTATTTTAGGAGTATTGTTTGGATCTGTTATTTGAACAGATGTCACAGTTTGAGGATCCGTCTGAAGATTAGTTTCCGACAAAACAATTGCTGAATCTTTAGGTGATTTAGATTTTCTTTGTTTTTTGGACTTTAAACAATTTGAAAGAGGTTCGTCTATATTACCATATGTTTCTTTAATTTCTTTATTACTGGTATTTTTTTCCACATTTACATTTTTTTGCGAATCTGTCAAAGGACAGCCATTTGGTTTTGTCACTGGATGATCATCAGAACGTAAATTTATCAGTTTTTCTTTTTCTAACAAATGTTCAAAGTCAGTAGATTGGTCGAACTCATTATGTGATGAATCTGTATTCAGTTCAGACGCGAAGTTGGAGTTTGAAGTTATCTCTATGTTTTGTGAAGTAACTTTTGAAACATCCTTGGAAGTAAGTTGAAACAGTTTATCACTACCTACCGAGTTTTTTAATTCAATAGAATCATCACTATTCACTACCACCCTTTTTGGACGTCCGCGTTTTTTCGGTAGACTCGTGGTCCCAGTAGAAGAATTCGGTTTGACCAATTTCGTTTGAGGAGAAACTGTCTGTTTGCTAAACACACCGAATCCTGTCAACGGTTCCGATTGCAGAAGTTCTTCAAACTCCATTCCAAATGAAAAGCAGTTGTCAACATCCATTTTTGATTTATCTCCATCTTGTTCGCCCGTCAAAACGTCGGACGATGGTTTTACTTGTGCCGTTCTAGTTTCGACTTTGGAATTTTTGCAACTGGATTGACTTTCGCTATCGGAATAGTCGTTCCTAAAGTCAAAATCGGAATAGTGATTCGACGAGTCCCACGTATCGTCCTGCAAATCGTTGATTGGATTAACTTCGTTTTTTAAAACATCTACTTTTGGTACTGCGTTTTGTAAGCTACGGCCTCGACGAACTTTACTCAACGGTTCTGACAATTTTGGACTGCTGGATCTTGTTCGAAGATTTAATTTTTTCATAATGTTTTCCGTAGCTTCGGGAACAATAGAACTTTTTTTCGGTCTGCCTCTTCTTCTTTTCAATGTACTTGGAATGACATTACTCGCCCAATCATCCGACACTTTTTTTTCTTCTTCCTGATCTTTACCATTTATTTTCCTTTCATCTACGTTACATTTTGCATTTTCACTTGCAACACTAACTTCATCTACAAAATTTGATTTGGTTCTTTTATCCACTGTGCAGTTTTTATCCATCACAATGTCAGCATTCACTTTTTTATCCGATTTTGTTTTATGATTTACAAAACCGGTTTCAGTTTGCTTTACCGTAAACGTATTTTCAATTTCATTCTTGCCAAGATCTATTGTATGGTTCTTATCAGTTTTGTGTGTGTCAAGATCTTCTAGCATATCTTTCTTACTTTGTACATTGCAACCATCTTCACCTATTACATTACAACACTCTATTATCTTTTGAGAGTTTGCGTCATCTTGCAAATCATGTTTTACACTATTTTTTGTATTGACGATTTTGTCTTCATCGATTATGGTTCCGTTTGCAATTTTTAAGTGTTCCATCTGCTTTTCATTGTTGTCATAACTAATTGCGCCATCAATGCCTGCAGCATTTTTATCATTATTTGGCTTAATCTTTTTGGGTCTACCTCTGCCTTTTTTACCTTTTTTATTACCATCAAAAACCACTGCGTTTTCAGCAGAACCAACTGCCGATCCTTCATTGTTTAACAGTTCTGAAGAATTGGTCACCAAAGCATTTAAACAGTCAGTAGGTTCAGTTACTGTTATCGATGTGTTTTCATTTCCATCAAAAATCTGACAAGGTGCTTTACTAAATTCTTCCTCTTGCAAATCCAACGTTTTTGTTCCCAATAATGAAGAACTTAGTTCAGTGCTTTGAACTTTAATTTTTGTTAACTGATTCACTTCCTTTCCTTTTCTCTTCCTTCCTTTTTTCTTTATCAAAACTGGACTTTTATTCTGAGACAAATCTTCAATAATTTTTTCCGCACCAGAATTAACTTCACCTGAAGTCAAATTTACTTCATTTCCACTAGTTGGTTGATTTGATACTTCAGTATTAGTAACAGCTAACGATGTATCTTTTTGAGAACTAAACAACAAATTTTCACTTATTGAACTGTTTGATTTGTCGTGTTCATTGTTAAACGTATCAAGGCTATTTTTGATTGGTTGTGGTGTTGAAGTTGCAGGCAAATTTGAAAATAAATCTACTTTTGTTTCAATTTTTGTAGATTTCTTTTTCTTACCCTTTTTCTTATGCACAACGAAAGCAGGCAATACGCACTCGAGTAGATCTACCGAAACACTTTCTTTATCTTTTTTAGTGGACGATGTTTGTGAATTACTGTCGTCAATTTGAAAATTACCATTTGTTTTACAAATACCACTCACATTGTTTTTATTTATAATTTCAACTGCACTAGCACATTGTTCATGACTGCTTTCTGTATCTACTACATTTTCCAAATTACATTTCTCTTGTGTTTTATCACTTATAATTTCAGAAGAATTTGACACTTGTTTGTTTATCACATTTTGAGCAAATTCTTCTAACTTATTATCCATTACCATGTCGCCGGCACAACAAATTTCAACAGCACTCGAAGAAGCAGCAAACGGTTCTTCCGTGTTTTCTTCTACATTTACTTTATTCACTTTGGTTTTTCCTTGTTTCTCTATTACTTTCAAGTAGACGTTTAAAGGCACAACATTTATGACCGTTTCATTCTGCAATACCTCCAAAGAAGTCGTTTTCTTTTCAGTCTGTTCAGGCTGGGGTCTTTCTCTAAAAGATTTCAAAATATTTATCACAGATTTATGATTTTCACAAATGTCTCTTGACTGACTTTTATCAACAATAGATGCTTTGCAAATGTCGTTCATTAATTTATTCTCATTAGCTGTTCCTGTTGTAGTTGGTGATACACTTTGTACATCTTCAACAGCAGACGTACTCGCAAGTTTATTATCTTCCAGCGACATAATTTCATTTATGTTTTTCTTTTTTTTCTCCGCGTCCTCATCACTATTATGATCAGTTGTACATTTGTTGCTATCAACTGATTTTGCACTACTATTATCACTATTTCCAACCGCTTCAGGTTGTTTAGAGCTTGCACCAACAGAGATGTTATTCTCACTTTTATTTTGCATTTCAGTTATAAAAATACTGTCAAGCTTACTAAGGTTAGTAACACTTACATCTTTCTCTTTCTCAGGAAAGCTGTCAATATTGCTTTTATTTACTATTGTACTGCTAATAGAAGACTCACTGTCATTAGATTTAAGATTGACACAATCTAAATTTACATCAGGAACAGAATTTTCAGAACTTTTATTGTTAGTTATATTTCCATCTTTTTTTTCATCACAAAAATCAGGCAAATTTATCACAGATTTATCTTTGCAATCTTTTTTTCCAGTGGTTTTTTTAAATGTTTTAATTGATACATCACCTATCTTATCTACATTGCTTGTGTTATTAACAATTACTGAATCTACTTTTTCAACGTTATCATTGATTTTAGCTTCAAGAGTTTCGATAATTTTCTCACAAGAATTTTTGATAGAAATAACGTCTCCTTCGTCCTGATCCGAAAAGAAATCAGTAAAACCTAGCTCCTGGAATATGTTCCTCTTTTCATCATCTTTAGATTTTTTTACGCAAATGTTAACGTCATCATTGATTGAATTGTTTTCAGATTTTGGTAAAGGACATTTTATGTTGGTCACAATTACATCTGTATTTGTTTTAGGTTCATCACTATCGCCTTTAGGAAACTCCTCACAGCCGTTATACCTAACTGGAATAGTTTCCATCTTATCCATTTTTCTATCTTGTTCTATCATCTCTTCAACGTCACTAAAATCAGAACTACTTTTTAACCTATTAGCGGTTTTGCCCAACGAGGTAAAGCTATCGACAGTTTTATCTATAGAACAATTATTAGATTCATCGTCGTGCGTGAATAAAAAATTTGTTCTCAATCCACACGAATCATCCAAATCAATATTTTGCGACATCATTTCGCTCTGTCTTTCGCTCATGCTAAACACATCGCATATTACTATATCGCTAATGGCGTTGTTATCCGATTCGTCGTACGACGGATGAAAGTCTTCGCCTTCTAGTTCGGAAAAATGTGAATCGCACTCCCTGATCGTGTTAGCAGAATAAGCATAACTATCAATAATATTATGTACATGTAGTATCTTTTTACTGTTTTTGTTTCCACTTACTTTCCTTTTATTTCTTCCCACAGACTTCTTGCCTATCTTATTGGAAGCTTTAGAAATCGTTGTCAGAGGGTTATCATCAATTCTGGTCAATTTCAGTTGTAAAGTTTTCAGTTTCAGACCTATACAAACAAAAAGAGATACAGAAATTACAAATACAACGGATTCTGGAACATATATATATGAAACATGCGAATGATTGACATTTGAAGCGTTTGCAATCTCGGGTAGCCAATCAATAAGCACCTACTATTTTTAATAATTTCTACCAAAGATTTTAACTATTTTAAGATTTTTTTTAGTGAACTGGACTTGATATTCTGTAGCACGCAAATAATTTCTGTTTTAGTAGGAACTATAATTAAAATAAGTAAAAATCCATGTACTTCTATATCAAGCAATTTTGGTAATCTGTTTCTGGGCGAAAATAACAAAAGTTTCCATAACACGTTCACTGCTACACAAATTTCGTACTTCCTATGTTAGGCGCCCACCTTTTATTTTTTATATTTATAGTCTAAATGAGTACAATTTACTTTATTTTTTATTCTTTCTACGTAATAATTACTAATATTTTAAAGTGGGCGCACATGTGCGTCCATAGCACATAGGCCTAAAATTGGTGTGCGAAGCACACAATGCTCTGTGTACTGAAAAAAAACTCCTGATACGGGGGATGGCGAGCAAAGCAGACAATTCACTGTGCGTCGGCCGCTTTTCATAGTGTTCAGTGTCAAGCTCACATGTGGGTCCTTAGCAGTGAACGTGTTAAAGGCATGTATTTTTTTTTTTTTTTTTTTTTTTTGCTTTCCATGCCACTTTGGGCCTTTCGGCTAACGAGCATGTTTTTTTGGGTTTTTAATATTTTATGGTCCCCCGCGGGATTTGAACCCGGGACGTCTTGCTTATGAGGCAAGTACCATAGCCGTTGAGCTATGACAGAGGACTTTTTAAGGCATGTAAACAATCTAAACATGTTTCTAAACATGACAGTTCAACTGAATGTAAACAAGCAAATACAAACTGTTTGAGCATATCTATAAAAAATATGTCCACGCAATTAAATAAGTGAGTAAATAAACAAATTTAATTTTTATTACACCTCAGATTTTGAATGAAACATCTGTCATCTGTATTGAAAAAGAACTACATGTACAATATTTTCATGTGCGTCAAAGGAAGTTTTAGGTGTAAGGATGCTTCTGGAATGTGAGGCTCTGTGTAGAGCCAGAACTTTCACCCTAGGCCCACCAGGGCAGGAAAGTGAAACCATCCTAGGAAACCCAATAGGTAGCATCTGTTCCTTTATGAGGAAGACAGGTATCACTGGGTGGGAGTAATTAGGAAATAAGGGGGCAAAGATCAATTTGGTCGACGCCGGCAGAGTTCTTTTATGACCCTGAAACCCATTAAAAAAAAAAGGATGCTTCTCCTGTCGTTGCCAAACTAAACCGTAAAAGAGATAGAGCACCTAAGTCGACACAGTGACACCACATGCTCAAACATACTAAATCCGTTCGGTTAGAAAACCACAAGGATGAGATGTTGGATTTAAGCAAATTTAACTTGCCGAATCACTGGACAACTAAAAACGGAAATTAGATAATAAGGAAGAGAAAATAAAATTGAACAGAAAGTTAAATAGCAAAATGCTCTAAAAACATACATTATTTTTTAAATCTGATAAGTAGAAAATTTTGTCAAATGTTTCTCCTTTTTTGTTTTTATTTCAAAATTTCATCGCAGCAAAAATGTTACTTTTTCCATGAGTTTCAGAGTTTTCTATTTTTCTCGAGAGGACCAATAAAAACGGGAAGATGGTCTAAAACACAAATTTACCTTTACAGCACTGGCATGAAATCGGACATATTTACCAAGTATTTCTACTGGCTCCCGTAGAGTGTACAGTCAGAAGCAAGTTACTAAAAATAACAATAAAAACACACACAGAACATAACTAAGAATTATAAAAAGACACTAATTCTCACACACATATGTTTATTAATTAAACATGTTCGGACAACAAAGTCGTCATCCTAAGTTATATTTTCAGAATTATAATTTGTTATTTGTAGGTTGTGTATCACTAAGGATGACAACTTTTTCGTTAAAACAAGTTTGATGATTAAACATATGTTTATGAGAACTAATGTTATTATTCTTAAATAATCCCTTCTCACTAGTCAAGCTAAAATGTTATTAATAAACACAAACTATACACTGCAGTGCAGACACTTTGTTCTTTATGTCGTTTTTTTAATTTTCTACTTTCCTCGAGAGGAACAATGAAAAACAGGCAGCCAAAGACAGTATTACTTTTACAAGTCTAACATAAATATGAAAAAAAATTTCATAAAAAATTTAAACTCTTTTAGTTTTTTCTTATATTATGCCTGGCACTAAAAGGGTTAAACATTGTTAATTAATTAGTGTTCCAGTCAGGGACGCCCCAAGGGCAGGGCGAGCGGGGCAGTCACGCTGGGTGCTCGGTAGGAGGGGGCGCCAAAAAAATTACAATTACAATCAGTTAAAATGAAATTCGTATAAAAATAAAAAGTATATGGGCGCCTCAGATTCTTATTTTTACAGTTGCAAGTTGTTACTTACCACAACAGTTATTATTGCATTTAGTTCATATAGTGGGGGGGAATCAGCTCGAGCTGGATTTAACTGTGAGGGATCGATTGAAACCATGTCCGTATCAGGGTCAACAATCACGTTGTAAATGTCCGGCGCCCTCACTGCAGTTGTTTGTAGGCAACAGAAGCAGTGAGTGATGTTGAGGTTCTGATTCTTTAATCTAAAATTCCACTTTCGATTGCGATTCGTTACGTTAAGGAGCCGTTGGTTGGTTTACTCTGTGAAAAATGGCTCCATATATTGCTTTTGCTGTAGACGTTTTGAGTCCAAATCTAAATCACGGCTTGGCCAAAATAGTGGCTTTAATGATTGGAAGCACACCGTGGATCGCCTTCGATTGTTCGATTAAAACCAATTCCAAACATTTTTAATGTATGACGCTTGACGCAGCGGCTTGAAGCAGAATCATGCTTGAAAGGAAATACTTCGATCGGTTATGGCACATTCACTAATCTATTAAAAGTATACTATGAGGAAATGGACAACGTAATAAAACTGTTGAACCTTACAATTTGAATAATTTGGAAAATGTTCTGCTATATAAAAGGTAGCGGTTACGGTTACAAGAGAAGACTGGCGATCTGATATACAAATGTTCGTGGCGGAAGTGATGTGGGGGGAGGGGTACTGAAAAATCTCGCCCCGGGCGCCAACACTCCTCAGAACGGCCCTGGTCCCATCAGAATATATAATATATATTTGACCTTATATTTGTCATGTGTCTATGTTCGTCTATGATTGACGTGTTTTGTAAAAAATGGTGTTTCTTGTGTTCAGAGTTGTGTTTTGTTGTTTACAGCACTATAATAACCAGACATTGACTTATTTAACATTTTTGCTAAGATTTTTTTGAAAAGAGATGTCCAAGAACGTAGTTCTGCACAAAAACAGAAAAAAAATTTACAAGAACTAAATTTGCAATGTAAAATGTTTCCTCACCTTTAACTACAGAGCGGTGTTCCTCTTCTTCAGCAGCTCTCTGAACTAAAAAGTTCATGTTTATGTAATGCAGACTTTTCTTGGACAAAGGGCAAGGTTTTTCGACGGGAAGGTCGATATTACACCCGGAACTCTTAGCCGAATCGTTGTCTTTAGGAAAATAAAATGTATTTTGAAGAGCCTCTGATTTTGATTTCTTGTTTAAGTTTGTCGGAAACGCACCATCTTTGTAATTATTAATTTTAACCGTTGCACTTGTTTTGCTGACGTCTTCAATTTTACTTTTGGATAAATTTTTAGTAGTTTCTTTAACGGCTTGTTTTTTATCCGATTTGACCGGCGGTTTGTTCTTCTGTCTTCCTCTTGTGCTTTTGGAATTTTGCGTTGCCAAAGCACCATCAGCATCAACGTCTGTTTCAGATAAAATATCTGAGCTTCCGTTGTCACGTCCTGAAATTCCAGCTGGCTTTACTGATGAAAGTTCACTTTCTTTGGGAGTTTTTGCTACATCTACTTCTAAGCTTAATAATTCCGTTTCACTGTCCTTAGCTTTATCTTGAACGGTACTCCCTTTTTTACTCTTTTTATTTGTTTTCACTTTAGTTTGTGCAGACTGAAAGACAGATTCAGCGCAGGCTGAGCTTTGAGAAACTGTAATCATTTCTTGATTCACTGAATCAGCTGGTGCTTCCGATACACCTTTATCTTCATGAAGAGTAGTATCATTACCAACAACATTCAAAGGACCTAATGTATTCGATTCATTCTCTGATAAACCGGTTGTATTTTGTTGTATCGTATCAATTTCAGCACCTATTACAGATTCTTCAAGTTTGGTTTCATCCGCTTTCTTCTTTCTTCCTTTTTTATTTGATTTCATCTCCTTTGGCATTTCAGTACTCTCTTTGTTTTCAGATATCTCTTCCAAAATGTTTTCAGTGTCAGCTTCATTGTTATTGTTACGTGATAGTCTAGTATTGCTTTTAGTTGTACTCTCTGCTTTATTCTTACAAGATCTACCTCTGCTTGTTCTTACATTTTCTTCCGTGTCTTTTACGGTATCTTTCGAATTTCTTCCTCTCGTTCTTCTGGTTGTGGTAGAACTTTCATCATCAGATAGTTGAACTTCTGGATTTGTTGTATCTCGTACCGAACTTTTGCTAGATTTTACTTCATCGGTTCCAACATTCACAACTTTATCTTTGTTTTTCTTTGATGGCTTTCTGTTCTGTAAAGCTGCCGTTACTGAACTATCCTTACTTGGGACGTTAATCGGACTTTCTTTGTTGTCTTTCTCTACTTCATCGAGGCTAGAACAATTCAACTGATCTAACACCAAAACTCCATTATTCGGAACTGAATCACTCCTTTTAATCTCTTCTGTATTAGCTTTTACTTTATTTGCATGCTTGCTCTGGGAATTTTCCTCAGCTTCATCACTGTGCGAATTTGTTTTGTTCTGCAATTGACTTAAATCAGAAGTATTTGCAGACTTTGTTACTGGAGTTTTTGACTTGGCACCTTTGTCTACTTTCCTCTCTTTGGATTTTGATTTAGACCTTGTACTAATTTTTTTCAAACCTTCTTTTTCATCCATTTCTAAATTTAAGACAGCGACAGTGCTGTCTACATCTGCATTTATTACAGGCGTTACATCTTTTCTTTTCTTTTCAAGTACTTTATTTTTGACATCTAAATTTACTACAGCACTAACATTTTTACTTTTCTTTTCAACTGTTTTATTTTTGTCACCTATATCTAAATTAACTGCTGTTGTGGTGTCTTTTCCTTTCTTTTCAACTGTTTTTTCATCAACTTCTATATTTATTACAGCGGTAATATCTTTTCTTTTCTTTTCAACTGTTTTATTTTTGTCACCTACATCTAAATTCACTGCTGTTGTGGTGTCTTTTCCTTTCTTTTCAACTGTTTTTTCATCAACTTCTAAATCTATTACAGCGGTAATATCTTTTCTTTTCTTTTCAACCGTTTTATTTTTGTCTCCTACATCTAAATTTACTACCGCTGTCACGTCTTTTCTTTTCTTTTCGACTGTTTGAGTTTTGTCGTTTATTTTTATATCCACATTTAATACAGTGTGGTGCTCATCCTTTGTTTTCTCTTTGAATGTTTGGATTTTCTCACTTGCACACGAATTATCCTTTTTCTTATTTTTTAATTTAGCCATATCAACAGCTTGGCCATCTGATTTTTCATTCGAATTTTGAGGGCTTTCATTCATCGATTTATTTATAATTGTTTTACTCTGTTCGTCGGCTAAAATGTTATCAACTAAGTTGTTAATTTCCGTTTTACTGTCTTCGGACGATGTTGAGGACGAACTAAGAACTTGAATCAATTTATTTATTTTGTTTTCTAAATTTATTTTCTTTTTGTAGGATGGATTTGAACTTACAGTTTTGGGTAATGCATTTGTATCGTTTGAACTGGTCTCGGAAATTTCCACATTTTTTCCATTTGAAGTATTTGTTGGTTTTATTTCTTCAATTTCGGTTAAATCTATACTTACACTTAAACTGTCAGTGTTTTTCTTTTCTACTTCTTCAGATTTATTGTCCTCATTCTGTAAGCTTGTATTGTTTTCTTTCTGTCCTGTAACTGATATATTTCCAGTATTTATTTCTTCTGTTACTTCCTGAATAGTGTCATGTTCGACATTAACATTTCTTATATCATCATTATTAACTTTAACAGCATCTAGTTTATTGTTGTTAATTTTAATATCTTCACCGACATCGTGTTTATCATCCTTTTCTTTAGTATTTACATTAATTTCTTCATTCGCTTTGTTCAGTATACTGTTTTGTTTTGGTGGTGGATTTCTTAACGAGTGATTCTTATCAATTTCAGGAAAACTCTGTTGGGTTTGATTTAAATTCTGTGATGATTTGTCTGAGTTTTTTATGTTGCTCGAATTTAACAGATCGCAAACATTTTTTATTTTAATCTTGGTTTCTGTTACTTTGCTTATTTTGCCATCGTCTGACTCATTTGCTACATCGAAAACGTCTGCCAATCCGATAGGTTTCACCGGTCTTGGTTTAAAGTTCAATGTTAATTTAATCTTTTTGTCAGCATTTTCCTTAATTTTTTCAACTTTGTTTCCTTTTTTTATTCGATCATCGTCCAAATCTCCGAGAGTGACGGTTTTACTTGTTCTGCTTCCTTCTTCTTCTTCTTCAACATCTTTTAACACAGGCTTATCTGTATCGATAATTATAACACAATCATCGTCACTTTCATTTCGCTTTCTATTCGTACCACTCAAATTGTCCGTTTTATTTGATCTACCTTCTGTAACTTCACCTGTAGGGTTATTTTTCAAATTGAAACCAGACGACGGTTTAAAATGACTATGGACACAACACATTGATTTGAAATTCGACGTATCGATCGGAGGTGTCCCTCCTTCCAGGTGATTCAAAAACCTTTGTTCCGTTTTCCCACTGTTGAGCTGATCCAAAATAGAGTCTTTTTTCAAACTGGCATCTTGCGGGATCACGATAGTTTGATCTTGTTTCAAATTCTGAGGCCATGTGAGCTGTGGTTTCGATGTAGTTTCATTTACGGGTGTCTGATCGTTCGACCATTGCGGAATGTTTCCTGTAGTCATTACGGTTTGTTTAGAAATATCCACGATACTGACATTCCGAGATTGATTAGCCACCGTTTGAGGGAACGGGTGAGCAGTGTTCTGAAACTGCGGCATCCCCATCGGGTAATGAAACTGTTGTTGATTCATAAATGGGAAATGCGCTTGATTTACGTTCGGATGTATAACCATTTCCTGGTCGAACCTTCCCATCATCTGAGGAGGGAACATGTGAGGCGGAGGTATGCTCGTATGAGGCATCATATAGTTATTATATTGGTATTGGCTAAGCTCTGGATTGATGTAAGGCGTAAGAGTTCCAGGAGGAGTCGGTTGTAGGAGGTTTGGATTCGCAGGATTTACAAAAGGAACGTAATTCGTATAAGTGGTAACAACTATCTGTTCCGTCTGTTCTTCTAGTACGCTGACGGTAGTCGTTGGTACTGGAACGGGAGGCGGCGGTGCTGTTATACAAGGCGGTGGAACGGATACATCTGGTATCTTAGGTGAAGGAAGAGCAGCAGGCGGTGGAGACGGTATCCGATGTTTCGGTGAAAGGCTTGTCTGAAATACAAAAATTTTAATGATAAAAGTAAATATTAATGGCATCATTTATTTACAACTTTACATATGTGTTGAGGCCTAAGTCTAAGTGAATGTAAAGTTGAGTGCTTTAATTAATTTTCTAGTAGTCACGCCTATACAGAGTGTTTTAAAAACGTGGTCTAATAAATTCACCTTAGTGCATCATGTACAGTAAATTGTTTCACTAATCATTGGTGTTAAAATGTTTGCATCTTGTCGCCTTTTGGATTATTTTTACTAAATAATTTTCTTCTCTAGAATGGTTTACCTGATTGATTTCAAACTTAATTCCGTCGAAAGTCTAGTCAATATAAAGTAATCAGCTTAATTAAATCATGTGTTTCAAAATTGTTGTCATTTAAAATTTGTTAACCCTAGAATTGTTCATGTTAACGTTTTTGAAATGCCAAGCCATTTTGGTGTGTTTAGAAAATTAGTCAAATATAGTAATTATACCCGGATCCAAAAGTGTTCTATAGTTTTTTTTGTAGGAAAAAGTTGAAAGAATTTATATATGCCAGTAAAAAATGGATTGATGTAATATTTACAAAGTTATTAGAAACAAAAAACGTTCTTGAGTAACGAAAGGAAAAGGTTCAACTTTAGGCCTACATAAAAAGCAGTAAACATTTTTTGTTATTTAGTTCTAAATAGAACTGTATAAAAATATATACCTACCAACTTCAAATTTCTTATTTTTAAAACACCAAATTTAATGTTCCTACTACAAGACTGGTAACAAAACTAGGCCTATATCAAAGCCCACTAAAGAATACCGTTGCGAGGCGACCAATAGGATGAGCGCGCAGCGTTGCCATATCTACTAGCCTCGAACACTTCTGGTATTTACCGCTCGAGGCTTGATTCCACAGTTTAAAAAAATATAAATGCGTTGAGTCAGCCGCAGTCAGTCAGAAGCGCGGGAAGAACGTGACAACGTCGCACTACGGCGATTGGAGCGTTCAAGGTCTCGATGTACACAAGCCCATCCCTCAACGGTATTCTTTAGTGGGCTTTGATATAGTTTGAATAGTAATTTAGAAATATATGCTTTGTCCCAAAATGAAATATTATTATAACAAAGAGTAGAGAATAAACCAAAAAATTGAATTGTATACTTGTAAATTACTGATTCATAAAAGTATTTGAATTAGCTTGATTTGAATCACAAAATAAGATCAAATAAATAAACCTCTCGCGCATGAATCCTATACGAGGTTCCGTGTGAAAAACCGTTAAACTGCCACTTCGGGAGCGTGAGAAAGTCGAGTTTTGAATTTCCCATTTGTCAGTATTTCTCATCACTGTAGGAACAAAACCGTTTGAGAAAATATGGTTTGCTTTACACCAAACGAAAGATTGAACTTTGGTCTAAAAATAGATATGAACAAGTCTAAACAATTATTTCGAATTGTAAGCGATATCTCGAATGCAAAATGTGCTGATCTATTGGTTGAAAACTGTCTAATTGCAAGGGCTTACAGAAACCATTATATTTTAGAAAATATAAGAGTGACATCTTATTGAAAGGCAGTTTTAGAAAACTCAAATCTTGACGAATCCAAAGGTATCTTTATATTATTGTCAAAGTATTTCTGTCGAGCGATATTGAGCTTCAGAGAAGTGACAGATTTTAGTAATTTCATTGTGTATTTTACGAGCGGCAATAACTTTACAGAAAACTACAATTTTAAAACGATGCTTACATATGTGAATACTGTATAAGGTTTAGAAAAAAATTGTAAACACAAAAATTTAAGTTTAAATCATTTCCTTTCCAACGGTTTTTGTTTTATTGCAATTGTATGATTTTTAGTGGGTGAAATATTCAATGCAAACTAGAGTTGTCAATTGAGTAGTGTGAGACCTAGGCCAAGCGCTTTGACTGCTCAATTGGCTAGGGTTAATAAAAATAAATCAAAAATGGTAAATATTTATTTAAAATTTAAAAAATGAATTTTTGAAGCGTGTTTAATTTCTTACTGAATAACTGTGAGAAATATCGGACAAAGGATAGCAGAAAAACAGTGTCCACATTTATCAACTATTATTTTAACTCGGAATTATAGATGTTACGGCAATAATTAGTTTAAATTTCTCCAAGTTTTATACATTTTTGGTTCTGTTTACGTAGTGGTACCTTTATTTTTCATTTTATCATAAATATTTACTCACAGTCCTAGTATTATTTAATGTTATTAAAATCCTGAGTATTTTTATGACCAAAGTAATAATGGGCTATTTTAATTTTCCTATCCAAACTAAACCCTTAAATTGAGACATTAATAATAATCAATAAACATAATTAAATTATTTCAATTCTGTTTGCCTACTTTTTTTTATAAATTTAACAAATATTTCTTTTTTATCTTTTTCATACGATTTAATTTTACACTTTCCCATAAATTTTAATAATGGATATGAACACGGATAGACTGTTAAAGTGTTTCTATGATCGGTATGCTTGCAATAACGATAAAAACAAATACAGTTGTAATTGAGCTGATCACAGTAACAGTAAATCACCACTAAATATAACAGGTATTTTCCGGTAGCAGTAGCAGTTCGAACTGTTACCGTGAAACAAGTAGCAGTAGCAGTTGTAACACCTCCACTCAGAATAACCTAATAAGTTTAATAACCTTTGTCCGATACTTCTGACCAATTCATTAAGAAACTGAACAAAGTAAAACTGTTTACTATTTCCTTGTCGGAAGTAAACTTTCCCATATTGAGATATGTTATCGGTGATGGAGTGCAATCGACAAATGAACACGTTTGAAGGGCCGTAACAACAAGATAAGGCAAGTTAAGTGGGGTCAACGAGCAGGTTTGTTAAAAGTACAGGTCAGAGGCGGGCGGTTGATTTAAGTTTTTATGGCATCGTGTAGTTGTTCAAATCCATTTTTGTGCGACAACTGTAGTCTTACGATAACACAGTTTATTGTTAACGGAAGTAATATAAAGTCAACTCCCGATTATCCGGGATAATTACCGGCAAGACCATCATCGATAATGTGAAATCCTGGTTAAAGCAATTTGTTATAGTATAGGGCCTAAATACAAGGTATTATGCAAGAATTGTAATGGTTATACTGTACCTTTAGTCACTCCTAAAACGTATAAAAAACTACAAACACAACATTATTTAGATTGAAATAGCAGTACAGCAATATATTATTTACAATGTTCAAACACGATTAAAATAGTCCAGAATGTTCAACAACAATTAAAATAGTCCGTCAGAGTTTTTTGTTTTTTCGCATTTGCTTCCTTTTTCAAAATTGTGGATCTTATTTTTCGTAACACGAGCTCGTCACATAATAATGCATCACCTTGACCGTCTAAATAGTCAAGAAGGCCTTCGACGTAACTCAGACCTGTGCCGTGTGTTACTTTCGGCTAGAGATGTTACGTCAATAACATAACTGCTACTCTATTCTCTAACAAAACGTGAATAGATGCTACTCGTGATTGCAGTAACATCAGTTTCGTGTTAAGTCGTTATTCGTTTGCTACTAGGCCACTCGCTTTCCTGTCACCCGCATTTTTTCACTTCTCGCCCCACCACCTCTCTCGTCTCTCGGCCCGGTTAAGCCGCAACCCGTATAAACTGATCCTGTTTAATCGGGAGTTGACTGTACTTTGAGTAATACATTAACTTATATATGTTTACAAATTGTATACATACTGTGACTAAAGACTATAAATTAGAACTTCAGGCTATTTTTTAAATTTATTTTATGTTTGCGTTTCTGTTATACATAGACAATAATTAATACATTAACTTGTGTTTACAATGTTTATTAATTATTGTTTATGTATAACAGAAACGCAAGCATTACATTTTTTTTAAATAGCCTGAAGTTCTAACTTATAGTCTTTATTCACAGTAGGCCTATAATTCCAACACCAGTACTCTGATGCAGAAACTGATCCAGACGACATTTAATGTAAGTTTTCGTCATTATTAATGATTCCCGGGACTTGAATCATGTGAATTCATTGTTGGAATACATACATACGAAAAATATCTCAATATGAGAAGGTTTACTTCTGACAAGTGTTTCAGTTATTTATATTAACAAATTTTAAATGGCTGCCATTTCAAAGAAGATAAATAGATTAAGGTTGTTTTACATTAACAATTGATGCAATTAAGGGGCGTGTCAAGTTTGAAATCAGTTATATCGTTCTATAAGTTATTTAGTAAAAAAAAATCAAAAGACGACTGGCACGACAAATGGTGTAATCTGAGGGCGAGCACAATATGGCCACAATCAGTATGTTATGTCCACAGAGCTAATCGACATAGTTAAAACCCCAAACGAAGTTTAAGGTTTCACACTATCTATGACGGTAGTTGATACACAATTAAAAAAATTTTACTTAGAATTTTTTTACTCTTTTACTGTTTATCAAATAGTGTTACGTTCTTTTGATATTCTATACTCTTTTTTATTCTGATTACAAATTAAATCATAACATGCAATTATATTTAGGCTATGAAATGCTATAAAGTTTTACTTCTTAAAATGAAAACGGGATGAATAATTGGAAAACAAACTGCAAACTACTCTTTCACCAAAGCTGTTACGAGGCACATTCACAAGTAAGGGCCGTTGACATCATTGAAGACAGTTTCACGCATGAGGGGCCATCCATCGGATATTTACAAAGCTACTGCAGTTGTTTTGTTTTGTTTAGGTATTCATTTGCCTGTCGGTAAATGCAAGAAGCAATGCCCCCATCGTTTCTCCCGCCGGTTGTAAAGTGCGCCCTGTGATTTGATTTATGTGTGCAAAAGGATCTTCACCTGCTAAATTTCATCGGGCTTTGTGCCTTGTGTATAGACCTGTAGTAATGAGTTAAAATGGCGTCAAGACTTTAAAAACTGCCACACAAATAAGCATGATGAAGAACGTAGTGGCAGGCCCAATAGTCAGACCGACGGAATTGTTGAATAAGTCACCCAAAAACCGTGATTGACGATTAGTGCTTTGGCTGATGAATTTCCTCAAGTTACACCACGCAACTCTATCTTCTCGATTGAGACAGAAAAGCTCAGATATCACGAATTGTGTGCAAGGTGGATATAGATAAGTAGAAAGGGCAAAAATGTGCAGTGGACAAGTATGTTTTGACCATTATCGACAAGATAGGGATGATTTGCTTTTCGACAATGTTCCATGCAACAAAACTTGGATATCCTATACCAACGCAAAATCAGTCAATGCAGTGGCGTCGTTCAAGTTCACCAAAATTGAAAAGTTTAAGCAATCTCCATACTCTAGTTGAAAAATGACGGCAACTTTTTTTCAGGATGACAAAGGCATCATTTAGATTGATTTCATGAGACGTTGGTCAACCATTACAGATGACAATTACTGTGAAACGCTCCCTAACCTGAGTCGTGCGATCCAAAATTGATGACAAGGGAAACTGTCGTCCAGTGTAATCGTCCTTCACGACAACGAGCGTCCTCACATCACTGCCATAACCAAGAAGAAGATTCAAGTTTTCATTGGAAACTTTTGGACCGCCCTCCATATAGTTTCGAACTTGTACCTAGCGACTTCTTCCTCTTCTTGCATTTGAAACGGAATCTTGGTGGCGTTGTCAACTGATTGAATAAACTGGTGCTACGAAAAGTGCTTAGAACTGAATGGCAATTATGTGGAAAAGTGAAGTAGATATGTAGTACTCTAAAACTGTCAAAAATCCTTTTCTTGCGAGTATATTTTTTTAAATGATCAAACAGCCCTTACTTTATGACTATGATGAACATACCTTTAAACATTTAAATGAGTTAAAATATAAGAGTTTTTAATTACTCTACAGAATTTTTAATTAATCTACTGTATGTTTAGTTGTTTATGTAATGTATAGAATGATTACTACTTCATCAGAATGTTTAGTCTACAAAAAGATCAATTGCTAAGGATTTAGTTTTTATACAGAATATTTAGTAGTTTTACAGAATGTTTAGCTGGTTTACACAATGTTCACTTGCTATACAGAATATTTATTTACTCTACAGAATTTGTAGTTAATCTACTGAATAGTTAGATTATATACAGAATGTTTAGTTGATCTACTAAAGTCTAAGTAATCTACAAAATGTTTAGTAGTATTGCAGAATGTTTAACCTTAGAATGTTTAACCTTAGAATGTCTAGTACTTTACAGAATTTTTAGTTTTTACACAGAATGTTTAGTTAAACTACAAAATTTGTAGTTGTTATACACAATGTTTAGTTATTACACATAATATTAGTTCTTAATCAGAATGTTTAGTCATACTACAAAAAATTTAATTGTACAGAATGTTAAGTTATTCTTCAGAATGTTTACTTGTTCCATAAAATGCTTAGTTGTATTACAGAATGTAATGTTAGTATACAGAATGTTTAGTTGATCAGTTGAATCTTTAAGCAATCTATAAAATGTTTAGTAGTATTGCAGAATGTTTAACCTTAGAATGTTTATTTCTTTACAGAATTTTTAGTTTTTACCCAGAATGTTTAGTTAAACTATAAAATGTTTAGTTGTTATACACAATATTTAGTTATTACATATAATATTAGTTCTTAATCAGAATGTTTAGTTAAACTACAAAAAATTTAGTTGTACAGAGTATTAAGTTATTCTTCAGAATGTTTACTTGTTCCGTAAAATGCTTAGGTGTATTACAGAATGTTATGTTAGTATACAGAATGTTTGTTGATCTATTGAATGTTTAAGCAATCTATAAAATGTTTAGTAGTATTGCAGAACAGTGGCGCACCGACGGGGGTGGACGAACGGGACCTGTCCCCCCCCAGAAGGTCTTTTTAGTAATGTGGATTATATTTTAAACTAATCGATCGTTGAATACGTAGCCCATATTCAATTAAAAATTACATTATTTATGATTAATTTTGTGATGTGATCACGAAAAAATAATCGTTCTTTTTTAAATAAATATGATTCTTACCCTTCGCAATCATGATTTTCTTACAGTGATATTTGAGTCTCGGCGGTCTGGTTCATGAGTTGGCGGTATGCGAGCGCTGATTAGTTCCGCGTTGATAACGCTGAAACTGGGCGTTAAATTCCCAAGTTATACGGGATATTGAAAGTGCGAAGTTGGTAAAGTGAGTCCCGTGCTATGCACAGCGTTTTTGAAGCTTTGTCAATGTTGCGTCATTCACTTCCAAAATGGAAACCATTCAGTTATTCTGTGTAGGTGTTTTACAAATAATAAAAACATATGCGGAATTGTGTATCAGGAGGGCTAGACGGTGGGATACACACCCAGTGCTTTCAAATCGTGTATCAAACTTCAGCTATACTTTCACTAGCTGAGCTTAGTCGAGCCGACCTGGTCCGTCGTGGAAATCCGTAGCAGTGAATAAATCTAACAGACCCGCACCGTTCCGACATGAGTCGAAAGGACGCGCGCTCATTCCACCTCACCACAACTACTGTCACAACTACCATGAATTGCAAAATTATCATGGACTAACAGTAGAAGAGATCGAACATTCTTTCTGGTTTTGACCTGTGGCTATATCTATACCCAACCCGCGTGGAGCGGAGCCGAATCAACCCGATCCGGTATGCTGTCAGAGCGTGGAAAAAATCGACTCCATCCGTGTCGACTCGGCTCGCTCGTGTACATTTTGAAGTACACAATAATCACATTGAAATAAAAAATAGCTACTTTCTAGTAGTTATTCTACTGTGGCCTCTCTGATAGCTGCGCTCCATATAACTTTGTTCGGCGTTGATAGCGCCCGCGTCAATCCGCTTTGGCAACGCTCAACGCCCGGTTAACTTAAATTCGCTAGCGTTGAAAGCGTTCGTATAACATGGCCCACAGTAGTTCCATGTACCCAATTAACTGACTTTAACGCAACGTTTGAAAACGTGGCGCTATCAGCGCTCGTATAACGTGGCCCTAAAAGGCAGCGCTCTGGGGTGCTGGCTAGACCGTCTCTCAAGGTCAGTGCGGGATGATCTTGTGGAAAGAATGTTTATATTGCACTATTGTCTGACTCAAGCCCATCACCATTCACTTTAAAAAAATATATAATGTTTCAGACTTTGTGATAGGTTAAAGAACTTTCATCCGTTTAGGATTTGTTGAATATATATATATATATATATTCTGACCTGAGCTTAGTCCCCCCCCAAAGCCAAATCCTCGGTACGCCACTGTTGCAGAATGTTGTGTTAACCATAGAATGTTTATTAGTTTTACAGAGTTTTTAGTTTTTATACAGAATGTTTCTGTTTAGTTGAACTACAGAAATTTTAGTTGTTTTACAGAATGTTTAGTTAAACTACAAAAATGTTTACTTGTTTTACAGAATGTTTTGTTATTGTACATAATGTTTAGTTATTACACAAATTAAAACTGAAATTTCATGTCAAGAAGTTTTAATTCCTCTCAATTACATGAACAAAATTAGTATTAAAATCGAAATCGTCTTTCATAATTTTTAAACTTAAAAAGTACAATTTAAAATGAGTAATTCAATTAAAAAATGTAGGCCTTAAGGTTGCGGTAGTAAAATTGTCATTTTAACAAGAAATTTAAAAATACTGGTATATAAACTAAAAGTCTTTACTACCACCTTTGAACTACAGACAGTGACAGAGAAAACCTGAAACCGGTGAGTCAAGAAACAGTTAGTGCACTGTAACACAGTATTTCTAAGAAAATAAACGAATATGTAACACTTGGTAAACAATTGGAGCATACTTCAGTAGGGAAGTGATTAAATTCTGGTTTTAAAGTTCATTTTCAACGATGGGTTGTTCATATTTTTTCAATCATTTGTTCGGACATTTGGTATTATTTGCGTGTAAAGGAAATCATAAACTAAGTTTTGAGAGTATATATCAACTCTCATTATGAAGTGAAAAACAAACACATTGAAACATAAACTTATAGGACTAGGCCTATATTTAAATGATTAAATTGGGCGAAGATATATGTTCAAGTCACTGTAGTTAGCACTCTGCCTAAAAACCACACAATATATGTACCAAGTCTAATAGCATAAATAATAGACTATGTAGAGTGCGGCAGAAAGAACTCTCCTATTTGGGAAGCTAGTAAAAACAAAACCAAATATGATAGAATATTTTTATTTTCATTAACAAAGAGTACACACAATGCCGTTTAAGAATATGCAACATTAATGTGTTTTAAACAATACGTCACTCAAATGGCTGCCTCCATTGTTGATGCAGTACCGATGGAGTAGAGGGAGGGCGTGTCGTGGAATAGCTGCTACGTGACGTTTTCAGTGTACGCCACGGCTTGGTCTGGTGAACATCGCGCTTTTGTTGTGGAGCAGTTTATTCAAAATAGCCGATCGCCAATAACTACTTAACGGGCCTTCCGCATTCGGTTCGCTCTTGGTCGACAGATAAGAATATCGAATTTGAATTTTCGAGAGACTGGTTCTGCATTGAAACACAAGCCCCAAGGTCGACGACGGACTGCTACAGGCCCAGCAAATGTTGCTGCGGTGAGAGGTTCGGTTCAACAATCTCCTCGACGTTCCGCAAGAAAGCATGCGACGGGCTAGCGATTATCTGAGCGAAGTGTGGGAAGAATCTTGCATCGAGATTTGAAAATGCATCCCTTCAAGAACTCAGTGGAAGAGATCACGAAGTCCGTAAGACATTCGGAACATTCTCCGAGAAGATGTTGTAATTTTTTCAGACGAAGCACACACAACAGAGAACGGCTCAACCAATGCATCAACAATGGAGGCAGCCATTTGGGTGACGTATTGTTTAAAACATTAATATTTCATATTCTCAAACGGCTTTTGTGTACTCTTTGTTAATGAAAATAAAAATATCCTATCTTGCTTGGTTTTGTTTTTATTAGCTCCCCAAGTAGGGGAGTTCTTTCGGCCGTACCCTGTAGTACTTTTACTCTTTCTTTTCTGGCTAATTACGAAGGGTGTTTCGTGTAAATTATGACAATATTAAACCATAACACTCCGATGAGAGTTGAAAGCAACCACCACTTACAGAAATAGCTAATTTACTTCTAAGCACTTTAACGAGTTGTGATTTTCCACACTACGCAGGCATGTTCAGACTAATTCCGCATCCAAATTATTAAGTATTAGTATGGCTGCGGCTAAAAGCACACAAAACTAAACTAACACTTATAAAGCTCTAAATTTTCCAACAATTCATACACCTAAACTACAAAAGTAACATGTTGGGAACACTTTAACCAGTCCACCAGCTACTACTGCGGCAAGCATTAACATGCAGTGACAAACATTTAGACTATTGCCCCACCTCACTTCTAGAGGATGGTGAACCGCACGAAGAGAACTGAGAATACTCGGCCGGTAGAAGGCGTTCTAAGTCGGATGGCTTGAAAATGGCATATTTCTTACTTACACTTGAATTTTTATCGTATTTCTGTGTCGGATTGTCCAGTGAAACCTGATTGAAAACTTTTGATTAATGGCAATACATCTTTACACAGAACAGAAAACTTAAACTATCAGTAACTATGCACCTAGTGTTCGTCATGAGAGCATACAGTTAAGAAATTTGCTTTTCTGATGGAGTTATTTTTAAAACATTGATACATCACTCGGTTAGACAGTCAGAAAACATTTATGGTTTTGAGTCTAGGGACATGATTTAAAACATATTGTATAATATAGAAAACTGAAGAATTAAAAATTAAAATTTCAATCTAAAAACTGTCAAATGAGACCCAACCCAAATCCTTTTGATCTAGAAATGTAATACAGTAGAACCTCGATAGCAAGACTCTCAAGGGGATTTGGTGGGGAAACAGTCTTGTTATCGAGGGACTCTTCTAGTTGAGGTTCATGCTATCAAGGTTAAAAGGTGACTAAAAGTTGTACTATCAAGGTCACAGTTTTTTCTGAAACCCCTTTATAGCAAGTGCCTTTTGAATCAACCCTCACTAGCACGTTTTTTTTAGACAGTATTTTTATTATTAATGTACAGTAACAAAATATGTACTGTAATGTAACTGGTTAGTAAATAAAAATTCAAATTTAAAATATGTATAGGCTACGTAGAAAAACTGTTTATTGTACATAATGCTGTACACTTAATTGAATAAATGAAAAATGAACATTAAATTACTGTAATATAACAATTGAAAATAAAAAAACTGATAGAAAAAAACTGAAACACAAAAATTCATTTTACTGTAATTGAGCGTTTTAACTCAACCGTTTGTCATTTCATCTGTGTGTCCATCTCACGATTATGGCCAAACGCCCTGACCGATTGTCATGATTTTTTGCATGAATGTTCCTTATTCCTAGGCCGAGCTCTGTATATATACGGTTTTTTCCATTTTTCATTTTAACCCCTTAAATAAAATAAAAATGGTGGCCGCACCGTTTCTCTCAGTGTAAGCTTTTTTTAAGCTTAATTACTTATTTTATTTCCATCACGTGACTTTCTTCTCTCTTTTATATGACGCGAAACATGAATCTTAAGCTTTTTTCTAAAGCCAGTTTGTGGCTTAACCGTAAGTCGAATTGAAAAATGAATAACATTTTGCGGGTAGCATATTTGATGTTCTACAAAATTGGTTTCTTGATTTTTTCCACATCCCTAAAGGTAAGCTCACATTTGTCTAAAATCGTCCAAGTTTTTGTATTTTAACCATGTTTTTATACGTTTATTCTTTAGATATCTTCATAAAACCTTATAATTTTATGGACAAGGAGAGAGAGAAAGCGCAACCTGCTGTCTTGCTCTTTCCTGCGCTACGTCAGTGTGGCCGCTGTGACTATGAGCGAGTTATGGTGGGGGAGCCGAGATAAGGAAACCGATTGGTGTTGTGTCGCATTTACTGAGTTGTAGTCTGTTATTTCAATGAGCGAGGTCTACTGTTCACAGAACTACTAGATAAATAGAATTAATTAACTTTACAAAAAATGTTTGTATAAACATTTCGTGAAGTAGACGAAAATACAACTAAAAAATTCAATGATTTTTCTGATCCTGGGAACTATGCACTGGTAAGGATGAAGTCATGCTATAAAGGTTCCATTGTGTACACCTTACTACTGAGATTGAACTCTTGCTATAAAGGTTCGGTTTCGCAAAAAAGACGTGCTATAGAGGGTTAGAGCTACAATCTGTATTGGGACAAAAATCCATGCTACTGAGGTTTTAAAAATAATAATAGTGGTGCTATAGAGGTATCTTTAACATTAAGTGTTATGGCAAACTCAGGCGGATTAGAAAAATGCACTTGTTATCAAGGAAGTCGTGTTAGTGAGTTTCTACTGTACATACGAAATTGTTTATAAATGTATTTGAGTATTTCTATGATCGTTTGTTTATAAGGATCACATTTAGTGACTTTTTTTAGTAAGTTTACTAACTCGTATTTTTGAAAATATTGGTTGCACCTTAAATTAAATATTGGGATTTTAGGGCTTAATCGAGAAATCTAATACACCTACAAGACAGACACTTAAACCAAATTTGTTGAATGTTTTGAAAATGAATTATTTATTTTACAACAAATAATCTCAGAAACGCATACACAATTTGCATGAAAACTTTTCTATCTCATACACTGAAGACTTCTTCGTATTTTTCAAAATATTATTTATACAAAGATTATTTTATGTGATCATTATTTTATACACATACATAAATAAATATGAAATTAATTTATTTAATAAATTGTATATTCAATTTTAAATTTGAGGATTTTAAAGTCCTAATACTGTAAACTTACATTAAATTTATTTTGTTTAAATTTAGAACTGGTACTACTGAGTACAGTAACCAAGCTCTTAAAATATAATTATGAAACATACAAAAATATGGTAATTTATAAAACATTTATGAAAATTTTTGTTTGCATAAAAAACAGAATTATTTTATTGCTTTTTTTTACCATTAAAAAAAATGTTTTATCTAAGAAATTTTTTAAATAATGTTTTTGTTAACAGATTTCTGGTGATTCTTAGTCAAGTGAATTCCCTTAGAATAGAATTACAAATAAATTTAATGTAGGACATGTTATCAATTAATCTACCCAAAAACATAATAAAATAGTCAATGTTTGTTGAAAATAAAAAATTACATAAAAAGATTTATTGGACCATCGTAAACTTACTCTGGTTGAAGTCGATTCTTGGCTTGGTACTTTGGCAGCAGCCTGGGCATTCTGGAACACACAGTAACATTACGATCAATATGTCGAATTAGTAAGAGATACGTAAAAGTTTTTATCACTTTGGTTTTCTATTCTAGATTAAAGGAGACTGAAAGAGATTAGTGGCTGGAGTAAAGACTAATTAGAACATCACTTGAGTTTTATAAGCAAGACAAAACATCAGGTATAAAGTATTAATATCAGTGGAGAATTGAAACAAGAAAAACTAGATGCAGCGATGACACTACATAAAATAATTTAAAATGCACTTAATCATGGAAACAGAAGAACTCCATTGGTTAGACCAATCAAGTTAGACCGACAAATAGCTCAAAAGAGCTGTAGGACTCATTAACGGGCATGGACAGTTCAGGAAACAGCTAGCAACAGTGGGAATCCTGGAAGACGACCATCTCTGCTGATGTCACTGTGCTGATAACGGCAAGACTATAGAGCAGTAGACTCCTTGTGCGATTTTTGGGTTATAAACAAACTTCCAGCGGGAAAGTTGTAGCCAATGAATTGATCTAAACTTTTCAATTCACCGATTTGTGATAAAATGATTACATCGTTATGAAATTGTTTTTAAATGAGCGCGAGGCGGTGGCATATTGATATGGATATTGACGATAATAACAAGTCTTGGATCGAAACCCTATCTTTTGGCAAGCTTACAGCCCCTTCTGAAGAGTGGAAAAGAACAATAAGTGATTTTGAAATCGAGTTCAAAGCTATCCACCGAGAAGGAAATTCTTTTTCAAAAGAAAAAAATATCATTAAAACATTGAAGAAAAGACTGGTCGAAAAGTATCCCAATGTATGTCTACAAGCAATACACGTTTACGCACGAGTGCGAAAATTTATAGGAATCAGACATGTAAATAAAGATGTAGTTTCAAAAAGGAGCGAGGATAAAAAAGTTAAAAAGTGGCTTCAGTCAAAGAAACATTTAAGTACACCGCAAATTAGACAACAATGAACAAATTAAAGAAAAGATAGCATATTTCTTTATTGTAAGGTAATTCTTTAATTAAATATGAAACTCATTTTTTACGTAATTACGATTTTCTTTTTCCATCATTGACCTCTAATTTTATTTCTTTGAATGTACGTAATAATGATATTATTTTTTAAACGTTAACCTCCAACTTAACTTTTTGTGTCCACTTCAATAATATAAAAATTTAATTATAAATTATAATTAGTTGATGTTAAAATAAAATGCTTACTTTTTTTCTAGCTGGCATAATTACATGTGGACAAGTGATTTACTATATTACCTTAAAATAACAATATGTACATAAACGTAATGAATAAGGATGTAAATATTCCCGTATCAAACAACTGTACTTCGGGAGTGGCGGAGCGGCACCACCTCGCGCTCATTTCAGTTTCATAATGATGTAATCATTTTATCACAAATCGGTGAATTGAAACGTTTAGGTCAATTCATTGGCTACAACTTTCCCGCTGGAAGTTTGTTCGTAACCCAAAATTAAAAATTTCCTCGCTTATTAACTTCTCCACGTCAGTCAGTGATAATTCTCAAATATTTTCAATTATTAAAATTCGAAATACCTGTTAAAATAAAAGTTTTTTATCCTGTTCGAATCCGTACTTTATGTAGATAAGAATATGTAAGTTTTATTTTACTGAAGCTTTTCCATCGAGTTACAACAGCGAGTTAACGACAGCGCGCACATTACTGAAATATTACCAGCTGGTGTGTGTCGGCATGGTGACGTCATAGGCGATCGATACTGGGTCACCGTAAATGATCAAAAAGGTATAGCCCTTGTTATAGAGCCCTGGGATTCTGGAGCGCACAAGGAGGGAGGTCTTTGCAATCCAGCAACCACGTGACAAAGAAGACATGGTGGAGAAAAATCTAGGATCTCACAAAAGATACAGACTTCTAATGTACCAGACACAGCACACAGGGGGAACAATAAACCAAGAATTGACATGCAAGGAAACTTTCTCCAAGGTGGAATCCACACCAAAAGAATCTGATCTGAATCTAATCGTGTTGCAAAATCTTATCACAAGTATCAAATTTTCTATTGTACATGACTAGGGCGCAAAATTTTGAAACACAAAACTGAAATGTTTCTCAATTGCTTGATTGTACATTTAACAAAACTTAATATATAGGTATATAAATTTAACAGTGATTTTATTTTGAAAATTAACTTTTGGATTTCCATATGAGCTTATTGGAACAAAACTTGGCGCAATTTAAAATCTTAGTTCATTTACTCTCAGTTCTTTAGTTGACAATATTAGTCTCTGTTTATTTTTCATATTTTTAATGTTTTTGTTAGATATATTATTAACTTTTGATAAAACGTATTGTCAATGGCAACAGTGAACATTTGGTATAGTAAATTTAGTTTTCTTCTTTTAGGAAGTGGGCAGGTTGGCTCAAGTGTCCACTGGCACCAAAATCCTAAATGTAGCCCTGACTTAATCAATTAGTTAGACAATTCTGTTTCAAGTAAGGGTATGGCCACTACGAATACAATAACTCAAAGTAGAGAAATCATACTAAGAACTACTGTTAATATTCTTCAACAAGTATACACACCTTGCAAGTAACTGCAGCCTGATCAATAGTTTTCCTCAGCATAGCGAGCGCTTTTTCATTTTCCTCCCTCAGTTTGGAGCGAAGTTGGTCGGCAAACGATTTGAAAGGTGATTTCGATCTCCGCCTATATCTTCTGTCCGGCTCGGGCGGAGGAGTTCGATGCACTTTCGGCGACCTGTAACGATATCGGGTTCTTGATCTCGACCTGGATTTACTTCTAGGTCTAGACCTGTTTCTTGCTTGCGCTTGTTTTCTATACCTAGATCTACTTATAGACCTAGACCTGGACCTGGATCGTTCAACATGTTTAGATCTCGGTTCGGGTTTGTACCTAAGCCTTGACCTTGATCTCGATCGGGATCTTGGCAACCACTTTTCCAAAGATGGGGACCTTGAATATGATCTGTAGGAACATGACCAGTTAGTAAAAATATATTGAATGCGGTTTAAAATAAAATTTTAATAAATAATAAAAACTAAACATAATAAAAATAACTCAAACAAATCATAAACTTATAAGTCCTTGGAAAATAATAATTTGTTAACTCTGTAAAAAACTAATACATTATTTTACAACAACATAATTGTGTTCTGGGAGTAGCTTATTATTTTATCAAAGTTCTTTCTTGAAACCTCACAAAGAACTGTTCACTCTGACTGAATTTTATTGCAGTACGATTCACTTTATGGGCTTTATTTCTTGATTGTAGACGAACAAACATTACCTCACGACAATGTTGAAATTACAAGTTCACTAAAAGTTTCTGATAAGTTGAGCTAGAAACCTGTTGAACGAGTAGTTTCCAACCAATTTGCAAGTCAAATTAATCACCACACAATGGTGAATCTATGTTTATCTCACAAAGACTAACTCCTGTTACAAATAAATATTCCTACGAATAAAAATAGAAATCAAGAGTGTTACACCAGTATAGTACATATATTTTTTAGTGGCAAAATTTAGCAAAGAAAATCCTTAAAATATTTAAAAGTGAGGTTGAAATTAGCTTTGAGTTTGAGGTTGGTGGGTTAAATTTCTCATTTAATCTCGAATAATAAATTGAGGGAATACGGATTCTTTTATCTAAGTGTAGAAAAATTAGAAGATGGTTGGTTTTTCTGTTATATTTCCAAAACTTACAGTTTTAATTAACTTGACCGTTATAATTTTCATTTACTAAACGCTATTACAGTATGCATCGGGTGGAACGTTTTAGGGATGCATTTCGAACGACTTAAAAGTTCATATCTCACGAGAGAGGGTCTAAATCAAAATGTTAAATAATTCGAGTTCAGGGAATTTCCAAAATTAGTTATATGTTTAAAGGTTTCAACCAACTATTTAGGAAATTGGTCTACTCACAAAGGCGCATAGCTGCCTGCAAGTACAAAATATATTGGAATTTGTTTGCAGCTTCTTCATCTCACTTTGTGAGTTTGCACCTCACCATTCGTCCTCGGATTATGGACTGTGATTTGCCAGTTTGCATCCTTGACCTTGCGGCCTTGGACCAGAGACAATGCCCCCCACGTATATTTGAACCTAGTACTTTTAAGGTATTTTACATTTTGGTCGATTTTGAGAAAACCAGACAGGCTACAAATAATTTCCTAAATTTTTTTTTATATAACCTCCAAAAAAGTTTCATTCTTGTATGAAAAATCTCAAAAAATGTTTACTTAATCGTGCTTCTGGTTGTTTAATTTTTTTTGTTAACGAACTCGTCCGAGTGACTTAAAAAACCAACGTGTGTATTAAATTTGGACTAAACCGGACTTCAAATGCAGCTCTTAGAGTATGAACACATATATATATAAATATATAATTTTTAGTGATACCCAAAAACATGTTCTGGGGACCATGATCGGTCATTGACCACTCCCAACCACCATAAGAGCCACTGCAATAGCTCATCTTTCCTAAAGAAATTCGCTAATAATACATTTAATTTAATATTTAATATTACTAAATTCAATACACTTTGCAGTAAAAATTTTTGTTTTTTCACTTTTACTTACCAAAAGTTCATGACAAAACTACATTATGAATCACTAAAAAAATTATGACCAGGCATATAATATTATTTCTCAACATCTATTATTTGGTCTAAGACTAATCAAATTTCAGGTTATTTTTCTAACTTATGACACTTTTCAAACTTTTGTAAATTTTCATTGAAATTATCTCAGTTGTTTTTCTTAAAACTCTCCTGTAATGTTTATTGACCTACAGTCAATAATATGCTACACATACACAAAGCACAAAGATTTCATGTTTTGGACATATAATAATATTTTTCAAACAATTTTCAAATATTTATAAATGTGTTCCAACAAATTTGATGCTGTCATTATTTTCCCATTTTACGTTAATTATAAAACAACTGACCATAAGTTATTATCGTACAGTAAATGAGAATTGCATTAAAAATTATTTACTATCAACAGTCGACTCACCTTCTAATTCTCTGCGGCCTGTAAACTAGGTGATGTTTAAACTCCGGAGAACTGGAAGCCTTGTGTCGTTTCTTCTCTCGCGTACGAGATCGAGAACGTACTCGTCGCTTTCTGTACGCTCTGGGAGGTGTTCTTGATCGTGTGGGAGATTTAGATCTTGATTTCGAGTGCCCACTCAGACTGCTTTTCCTTCTGTATAAATTCGGCGATCGAGACCTGGATCTGGAAAGTAATTTAGACGTAGTAGTCGACTTTGCCAGCAATGTTTCCTTGTCGGAACAAAGAGCTCCGCCGATTATGTTGGATAACGCTTTGTTATGAAAACTAACAGGAGTCGGATTTGTAGAAGTGCCGATGGATTTTTTCTTGTTCATAATATCACAGTCCACTTTACCAGCAGCAATCGCAGCGTGAGCAAGAGTTGGTGTATAATTTGGTTTTTTAGGTGATACTCTTTCGACTTCTTGATGATCGTCCTGAAGAAACGGAATACCCTTAGACGGCCTTATTTTAAAAAGTGCCTGTTGGAACACAGACAAACCTTTCATTCTGGGATCGTTGTCGAAAACGTTCTGCTTTACTAAATCACTATAGGTAACAAATAACTCGCCTTCGTCTTCATTTGAAGCAGGTCCTGGTGCATTCTGCGCTTCCGTATCGAAAATGGAGTCGCGTGAATCCAAGTCCAATATTTCAATTTCGTTTTCTGGTTTTGAGACAACGGTTTGCAGTTCCACGTCGGGTGAAAGTTCTCGACTTTTACAAAAATCAGAAAACGATAAAACGGGTATAAATTTATCTTTTTTCTGACTATTAGTAAACTTTTTAATGTTATGAATTCCATTCTGACTGATTAAACCCTGTTTTTCCAATTCCTTTGTCACTTTTTTCAAATTTTTCTTTTCCTCGTAATGTTTTTTCTTGTATTCTCTTTTTACATAATCTACGTACTTTTTATAATGTTTGTGTTTTTTATTAATTTTCTCAGGCAGTTTATATTTATGTTCGGATTTTTTACCTTTGTTGTGACTAGATCTACGTTTTTTTTCTGGTAATTTCAAACTAGGCCTTCCTCTTTCCTTTATGTGCTTCATTTTCTCCTTGTCTTTTTTCAAGCCTAACTTTGCACCATGATCAGACTTCGTATAACCTTTCGGCAGTTCGACAATCGATTTCAACTTTTTCGAGTTCTTGGATTTCTTTTTCTTTTTGTCTGTTTTTCTTTTCATCATCTGTTTCAAATACAAGTCACATTTTCTATAATACTCCTCCAAAATAACCTTGTTCTTCTCGTACTCTTCTTTGGAAATAGGTTTCTTATTGGGAGTATTCAAAGATTTTTCGTATGCGAGTGAGTTGGAAACAGTAATACTGAGTGTTTTGATGTCATCGAACATGTGATTCGCAGGACGTTGGACGGGTTTATGGTCGAGATTCGCTTCCCCATCACTTATATCCATATCGACTACTTGGGGATCTGACTTGTCCAAAGCACCTTCTTCTTCGCTCGAATAATATTCCCCAGACTCGATGTCATCGCCGGCTAAATCGTTATCAGAAATTGCTTCCAAACCGCTATTAGAGTTATCATCCTTCATTAAAGCCAATTTCTTATCTTTAGTATATTTAGCAAGCTGTATGTTTTCCGTTACTCTGTAAAGGTTGTCTTCATCATCCTCTTCACTATCTATTTTCTCAAGGGTGTTTGCTTTAACGTCTTGTTCCTGTGTTTGGTTAGCTTCCAGAGTGGACTTGACGATACTGTACAGACTTGGTTCAGTTTCTTCTTCATCTTCTTCTTTACTTTTGCTTTCATTGCACTCAGGTTTTTCGTCATCTTTAGGTCGAAGGAGTTCGATGGGAATGCTTTGTAAATTTTCCAGATAACCTTCGACTTCTTTATCCAAGTCAAAGCCTGCAAGATAGTCGGAATCATCTCCGTCGCTCTCGTCCGAATCCTTTGGTGATTTGTCGCTGTCCATTTTTGTTGTCTACTTATGAACCTACGACAAAAAAAAATATAAACCACGTTATTTATTTGTCATAAGAAAAAGTAAAAGTGTGTAACAGAAAATAAAATAACAAATCATTATCATATAAACTTGAAGCTCTTGTAGTTATTTACATCGTATTTCTCAAATACAAATATTGTTTAGTGATATTCAATATTCCATCTTTTAATTAAATTGAAAATGCAAATCTTTTTTAAGAAAAAACTACCTCAAAACATTGAAATGGTGTTATATATTTCTGTGATATGTAAAACAAAATGCAAACTTTTTAAATAATAATTGAATATTATTTTATCCTTTTACTGGTCAAAATATCAAGTTCCATGCAATGTCCCTAAAAGTGAGCATACTGCTTTCAAAATAAACTTTCAAAGCTAACATTCGAATCACGTCAAGATCCAATTTAAATTTAATAAAAGTTTTGGCTTTTTAACCAGCAACCCTTACATTACAAGAATATGCCTGAATAAAAATGTTTGATTTTTTTTCTTCTGCACATTGGCGGCTGTTATTTGGTGGTAGAAAATTCAACCGTTTTTGGTTTAGGCCAAAACCCAGAAAAACGTTTGACCAATAAATGGTTTTTTAACTGTGTGTTTGAACACTTGCCATTATCTGTGTGAAAAGAAAACAAGGCCTACACTTTGTTAAAAGAATTGTATTATCTTCATTATGAACAAATTATATAAAATGTTTGAACAAAAAATTGTATAATAAGTATGATCAATCCGTCATTGGTAACTAACTTTAAGTATAAAAGGCTTATAACCAGTGACGGCTCATGTATAGGCACTGTGGAACTGTAGCACCCTCTATTACCACTTGATATTATCGATAATATTTAATATAATGACTAGTTTTTTTAAAGTTAGTAGGGAGAGAGCACTGTTGCTCCTCCCTACTACTGAAAAACTACTGAAGGTAGTTTTTCTTTTACTTTGCTTGTGGTAATGAGGATATGTTTTCAGAAGGATCAAATTTATGTACTAGACATTTATCAGACAGGTGAAATAACAGATTACATTGCACTAGCAGAACGTGACGCTTTGTTTTATTGTTTAAGTGTGAAAATATATTTTAGTTTAAATTTAAATCAAGAATATAAAGTTTAGTTAGGTAGAGTTAGCAAAGGTTATTGAATTTCCTGACAGATAAATATAAGATGAATATAAATAAGTCGCAAATAAATAACAAATAAGCAAATTAAAACAAAGAAGAATGTATTTCACTTTTAAATGAATTCTTCAAGCTTGAACTGTGTAACAATTTACGTTAAAATAAGTCAAAAATGTTTGATTATGTTCTTTTTATGATTTTATCAAGTTCCTGAATATACTTTCTTTTCGTAACGTTTGTTTCTTTAAAAAAATATTAAACGTTTTCCGTTGCAGCACAACCACTAATTAGCTACGAGCCGTCACTGCTTGAATGTTAACTCTCAAGAAATTAAAGCCAATCGAAAACATTAATTGCACTGTTAAGTTATTATGTACATCTGATTGGTTAAGAAAAAAAAAACGAAATAATACAACCATTTTTAAAATGTGTTCCCTCTAAAACCACCAATCACATTGCCCATTTTTTATGTAAAAAAAAAACAGAAGGGTAGTATTATGAAGCCATTTTATATTTTTACAAAATAAGTTGCGCTTGTAGGAATTGTTTTCCATACAATTATTAAACTTAAAGTTAGTCTAAAGTTGACATTCAACATCCAACTAGCTAGTCATGCAGAGCATTTAAATATAACATCAAATAACACATCAGACATGCAATAAAATAATTAACACACAAATATCACATATATTGATACCCTATTCTCGTGTGAAGAATACAAGAGAAAAATATAAAGTAATCGATGAGAAAACTTTGAACATGTGAAAGTTGCAAAATAATTTTTTGATCAGTTGAAAGGAGTGTCCAGAGATGAGGAAGACTTTGTTACTTTCAAATATCTGTGGATAATCATGGCTACTTTCTATTGCCAATGCAAGACAATGCGTAATAAATGTGCAGTAATAAACTAAACCAATTCAATTTAATCAATAATAATTAAAAGGAATGTTAAAAAATAACTGACAGATACACAAATAAATACTGATATTTAAACTGGTAGTTTTAGATATGATCATGTAACCGATACAAAGTACGGTGACAAATACTTTAACTCACCTACAGGGACGGATCCAGGAGGGACGACCGCCCAGGGGGCCCCACGATATAGAAAATTAAATAAATTACTTTTGACAGTTTATATTGAAGATTTCCCGAGAAGCACTGCGGCTTATACAGATATTAAACAATAGAATTATAAAATACGGATGAATTTAATTTTTTTTTTTAACGTCCTGCTGTCTTGCACTAAGGCTAATGAAGACGGGACCTACAGTTTTACGTGGAATCCGAACCACAGCCAATGATGTCTGTTAAGACACCATTTAGAAAATTATTTGGGGTCAATGGGAATTGAACCCGGAACTTTTCCATTGATGGTTGCCATGACGATTGATAAAGCTTTCACGCCTTAACAACCACGGCCATCGTGGCTTCATTGAATTTAATTTACACGGTAGTGCCTAACACCTAACTGTCTGATCGCGGAGCCACATGCTATATACAAATTAAATAAATGAGCTATAAAATACAGATGAATTTATTTTTAGTTTATATTTAAGATTGGCTGCTCCATATAAAATGAAATTAATAAAATTGTTATTTTATCGTTAACCAACGATATGCAAGTACTTTGTTTGGAACAGCAGATGTCTATCCAAATGTTTACATTGTATAGCTGGTCAAACGTGGCACGTGGGCTTGGCGAGCCGAAGCGGCAGACTTATGGCGAGGGGAGGGTGGTGGTGCAGGTAAACTGCTAAAATACCACACATCCGAAAGTATTTTACCTGCACCTCCAACCTCCCCTCGCTATAAGTCTGCCGCCTAGGCTCGCAAGCCCAAGTGCCAGCTGACGTTTGGTCAGCTATACTAAGCATAACTGCTACGATTCCAGTCACAGTAGCATCTGCAGAAAGGAGCTTTTCAAGATCAAGCGAATTAAGAAAGTTCGCTTATCATCTCTATCTCTACGCTCCATAGAAAACTAGTTGACAACCCGTTTAGATTTTAGAAATGTAATATAAGACTTAAAGAAAAATTTTTAAAGTAAGATTTTTAAAACACACCGTAATTAAGACATATTATTAGCGTAATAAGGTTAATTATATTTGGTTGATAAAATAAACATTCTCATTTCCCTGATAGTGTTACTTTGTCAAAACCATAAGCCTATTCTGGTTTTATTTAGGCTACTATTTGACATCGCTTGGAAATAATACAAATGTTTATACATTAATAACTTTACTAATTGTTATTTATTTGTAGGTTTATTTATTATAACCTAAATGCAGCATGTATATCTTACTTATCTTAAATATCTGTAAATACTTAGTTATTTTCAATATAGCACGTAATATCAGTTTCGCACTAGTATTTACTCAATAATGTAACCTTAATTTTTTTTTTGTGTGATCTGTAATTTTGATTCACTTTGTTTTTTATACATTAAAGCATTTGTCATTTTAATTTGGTTATTTTCTTATTTCCTAATTGATTATTATTTACAAAATAGTTTTGTAACAAAAATTAATTTGATTTAAATAAAATAGTGTATGCAAATTTACTTTTGAACAAAAATATCATAAAAGTCTGTACGGTACTAAAGTGGAAAATTATAGGCTGAATTATGAATTTTGAGAGTAAATTTAAAACGGTTAAATAGCATGTATTGCTACCATTTCGTCTAACAATTTTCAACATTTTCCAGGGGCCCTAGCCAAGAGGGGCCCCGAAATATCATATCGCCCAGCGCCCCAAAAGGTCTAGATCCTCTACAGCTCACCTATAATCTATACAGATGTCTTAACTAGAATCAGTTGAGTGGCTATGGGGAGTAGACAAAAACCATTCACCTTGGCAACGCATCTCAATTGTAGAAATTGTCACACTGTTTAAACTCAAACCATAACAGTAGGCTATCAAGGTATATGTTATTTTCTCTGTGGTAAAAGCAACATTTTGGTCCTGCGGTGCAAGTGTGGTTTGTAAGTACATGATTGTTTCTTGTCGCTTTTTTAATTCAAAATTTGATTTTGACTTGACGTATGAAAAAATTTTAAAATCACTATTTCCCTCAAACTGCTCTAAAACTTCTTACAAGCTCTTCTTTGTTACGTTATTAACTTGCTTCTTAATCCTTTCGCTACTATTATATACTACATGCCCTAACCCTCCCCCCTCCAGTGATGGGTAATTTTGTCTATTTTACTGAATACCTCTCCAATCTTCTAAACTATATTCTAACACTATATACATACCAAGTGTCTTAAAAGTCCCACCCTCCCCCTTTAACTTTTGTGTTTGTTAAAACAAACAAATATCCTTTGAGGAACGATGCTAACTTAGCCCAAAGTATCTTTTAAAGTAATCGGAAATTTTGAGTGTCTCCTAAAAATGGGGGATTTTGGGGGCAACTCAAAATTTTTAAATGGGAAGTATGGTCATGTGATACCTCATTTTAAAGGTCTATTTAATACTAGGGAAATGACATAAAGAAAAGAAAAATCGGACCACCCAAAAATAATGAAGGCCCTAAACGTTTTGAAATAAATCGACATAAAGTTGCTAATATCTCGAAAAGGAAGAGTTTTTAGAAAAAATTTGAAGAGACAAAAAATTTGTATTTCAAAGTGCTTGACCTTTCAAGTTTAGTTTTTACAAAACTTTCTAAGATGTAAGAGTCGACTTAAAATTTACAAAATCGATTTGGAAGCAATATTTTAGGAACTCAGTACCTTAACACTTTCTAGTCCAAATACTTGTGTCAATTTTATAAGTATACAATAATAGTCTATTGCAGGATCTATGTTTCAAAGTAGCATTTTGTAACTGTTTCTGATTTAACCCTTTCACTGGTGCGATTCAGTATAACGAAGTCTATAGTTTACATTGCTATTGCTGAGGTTAAATTAAAACTCATTAACATGAACAAACTTTTGTCATTTGAAAAAAAATATAGGTATATATAAATACTGTAGCAAAAGTATGCAAAACATCCAAGCCGGAGACCATGAAGTCATATCCCGTCAGCTTGGAAGCAAGCCAACCACCGTTTGCTTCACTTCCGTCCTCTTTCCCTCTAACCACAGATATGAAAAGCTACCTGGTCTCTAGCCGAGATTCGAATCCGGTATCTTCGATCAGGAAGATGCTATACTATCCACTAAGGCTAAGACTTAGGCTAAGGCTTGCCTTAAAATAAATGTTTTTGTGGTACCGTATATTTTTTTAAGTAGGTTGCTAGTGATGAACTTATTCATATTTGTCTTCATTTGTGCATTCGTAAGTTGTAACCTTCGCTAACACTACCTAACCAAACTTTATATTCTTCATTTAAATTTGAACTAAAACTTTAACATTAAAACAAAGTGTCACGTTGTGCTTGTGCAACTTAAAATCTGTCACTTCACCTGTCTGATAAATGTCTAGTAAATACATTTGTTCCTTCTGAAATCATAGTCTCACACCACATGTGGAGTAAACACAAATTACGTTCCTCCAGCACGCCAGAGTTGGCACCGTAGGAGCGACATTGCTCTCTCTCTCTCTCTCCCTCGCAGCCTCGCTTACAGCTTCCTAGGTAGAACAGCTAAACACCACGCCGCTAGAACTGTGAAGCACACAGTTCCGTACAAAGATTTATTTATTTATTTTTTTTTTTTTTATTTCCATGCCACTTTGTGCCTTTCGGCTAACGAGCATGTTTTTTTGGGTTTTTAATATTTTATGGTCCCCCGCTATTGATTTTTGTATGATGGCTATTGATATGAAGCTTAACCCTCTAACTGTCAGACCACTCAAATTGAGTGGTCTCAACGCCCTGCCGTAGTGAATTGTGTAGTCTGTGACAACTCAACTTGTATTGAATATTTCACCCACTAAAAGTCATCCAATCGCAATAAATCAGAAACCGTTGGAAATGAAATGATCTAAGCTTTAACTTTTGTATTTACAAGTTTTTTCTAAAACGTATATTTACATACGTAATCATCGTTGCAGTTTTTGAGTTTTCTAAAAGCCAATGTCGCGCGAATTTTAATGCGCCGAAACTACCTTTAATTCCAGTTTCTATGTCGCTTAATACAGCCCGCCCGGTATTTTTCTGAGTTATATCTGTATACTGAAGGATTCATCACACTTTTACCTATCTGAAACTTCCATCCAATCAAAAATCGGACAAATAGTTCAAAAGTTGTGGGGCGTTTTGTAGACCCTTGCAATTAGTCAGATTTCAACCAATAAAACAGCACATTTTGCGTTCGAGATATCCATTATAATTCGAATTATTTCAATAGACTTTTTTATATCTATTTATAGACCAAATTTCAATCTGTAGTTTGGTATAAAGCAAACTAAATTTGACTGGTTAGGTGTTATTCAAAGCAGTTGAAATTTCATATCTGCACAGAATTCGTACTACCGCTTGAGATTGCAAAACAAGGCTGTTTCCATTGTCTTCAACGGTCATATTTTGAATTTCCTTTGTCCGCACGAGATTTGTTTGCTTCATCTCACTTTTGTAATTCAATTGATTTTAAGTAAATTATTTTTATGATATGGTAATATAAAAGTATACAGTTCAATTCTTTGGTTTATTCTCTACACTTTGTTATAATAATATTTCATTTTTGGGCAAAGCATATATTAGTAAATTACGTTACAACTAGGCCTAGTTTTATTAGCAATCGTGTATTTGGAACATAAAAACAGGTGTTTTCAAAATAAGAAATTTGAAATAGATAAATGTTTTTATACAGTTCTATTTAGAACTAAATTACGAAACTTTTTTAAACTTACGAAAAATTTACAAAAAATGTTTACTACTTGTTATGTACGCCTAAAGTTTAAACTTTTTCTTCCGTTACTGAACATTATTTGTTTCATGAGCTAATAACTTTCACAATTTTACATGAGTAAATTTTTGACTGGCATATATTAATTTTGTGAACTTTTTCCTACAAAAAAGCTATAGAACACTTTTGGATTGGGATAGAATTACTATTTTTGGCGAATTTTTGAAAAAATGCTTGTAAAACACAAAAAAAAACGGCTTTTCATAGAAAAAAATTAACATTGACAGTTGTAGGGTTATGGATTATATAATAATATTCTACAAGTAAAGAAAGAATTAAAGAAAAAAATGGAGGGAACATTTCACATCCCTCTAACTTTTCTGATTCAATCGCACCTAAAACGTACATATGGGATATTCTAAAGGAAACGAATTTCACACAATAACCACCGGCAACCATTGGTGAGTTGCGAGAGAAGATCACGGCAGTCGTAAGGGAAACGGCTCAACCACTTTTCAGAGACACGAAGGCTCTACGAGTACTGCTAAGAGCGAACGATGTGTTGTGTCACAAAATTTTAAATTGTAGTTCTTTTTACCTGTATCCATGCAATTTCCCCGCTATTTACATTTATAAAAATGTTAGTAAAATGAAATTTCAGTGTAGTTTTTTTTTTGGGACATACTGTATGCACCAATAAGAACAAATATTATCCCATTTGCACTGATAACTATTTTTCGTAGAGACCTTAAACGGCAGTCGAACTTGCACTAATTCTAGTAAACTATTTAGTTACTGTAATAAATCTCGTCAAAGAGCAAAAATGTTAAGATGAAATGAGCCTAAGCACTTATTTCGGCAATCACCATGTAGGAATTGTACGTTTCACTACGTAAATGTAAAATATTGTAAAAAAAAACCAAGAATAATTTTCATTTAACTTCATCTTGTAAAATCAACTTTTTCCCCTAATAGACAGAACATCCATTGCCTTCACATGGATTTGCATCGAGGACCTTTTGGCTTTACAGTGCCAGTTTTGTATAGTTAAAAAAAGATTAAAGGAAATTCTAACGATTAATACTATTAATATTTGTTTTTTTTAGTACTATATTTTTATTATTTAAAAATTACTTTAGTTAAAACAACAGAGCTGTGTTTAGAAACACAGAGAACGTAGCCCAGTAAGTAAAGGCAATAATGTTGCTCAATACTGCTTGGTCGACTATAATTGGCATAATCGTAAATTAAAATTTTTAAAAAAAGCCAACAACTAGAAAAGAACCGATGATCTTCAAGAACATAGCTAAGGACACTCTCGATCAAGTCAACTTTCAAACAAAAAATTAAATCCAAATCGGTTCATTCGTTTGGGAGTAGTGATGTGCGATAAGATACGTATCGATACGAGTATCGATACAATGGCTTCCGATACACGATATTTTGTATCGATACAGAGCCATTAGATACACTGTACCGATTCGTCCAAAAAGATTTAAGTATTTTTGTTCATTTTGTTGTAGCTAAGACAAAGCCACAAAGAGAATAGAAATAGAATCAGAGACAGAGTGTAGAGTCGAGACAAAGACTAAAGAAAGAAGCTTCTTTCTTCTTACGTTCTTATAGTCAAATGCAACTCAGAGTGAGGCGGAAGTTCAAGCCTACCGAGGGTCAGCACGGTCGACTGGTTTCCGCTCTACTTCTACCTGAATTTTAATTTTTTATAGTAACGTTATGCAAACTTTTTTTATAACAAGAAAATATAAAAGTAAATCACATAACGTTGTGTATCACGATCGTCTGTTTATTTTGATACCAAATTTGAAGTAAATCGGTAAATGTTGAGTAATTAAAAACACCTTCAATAGTTCTTAGTTACATTAAAAGCTATGCCATTTAATTACTCAACATTTACCGATTTACTTCAAATTTGGTATCAAAATAAACAGACGATCGTGATACACAACGTTATGTGATTTATTTTTATATTTTCTTGTTATAAAAAAAGTTTGCATAACGCTACTATAAAAAACTAAAATTCAGGTAGGAATGGAGCGGAAACCAGTCGACCGTGCTAATAAGTCTCCCCCTCGGGAGGCTTGAACTTCCGCCTCACTCTGACTTGCATTTGACTATAGTTCCTTGGAGAACATTACTGAGTGCGTTTATAGTAG